>BSUD01000003.1:88092254-88313381 GCA_033239045.1 Fagopyrum esculentum | reverse complement strand
AAAACAAGGATGCGAACCCGCAGTGTACGGGTCAATCGTAGTAAAAGCAAGAAAATTCCAGGGGTCGATCACAGGGACTTGGTGAAACAAAGTCCAGTACAGTATGCTAATGTCAATGCTAACCACAAGAGCAAGTAATACAATCAAAGATGAATAAGATGTCAAATAAAGCAAACATGCAATTCTAAGGATTAAAGCATCTAGTTGTGGTTCCAACTCAAGATCTATAGATAAGCGGACAAAGCTGAGATTTTTGCATGGGGAAGGTGTTTCTAAAGTGGAGTAGATCACCGGGTAAGTCTCACTACACACTAATCCTAAACCGTAACTCCTATTACCGGGTAAGTCTCAAGGAATTAAGATAAAGAACTATAACCTCAAACTAACATACCATCTAAGGGAATAGAATCAACCTTTACCGGGTAAGTCTCAGGCTAACTCACAAAGATGGGATGGAAGCACACTCAAACCCCCATAAAGGATAAACCTTTATTACCTACGCTTATGATCGTTGGTACACAAACTAAGGAATTACCGGGTAAGTCTCATCCTAAGCTTGCTTTGAACCAGAAAGGTGTAATAAGAATAGGATTTGGCAAACTCTAACACTTAACTCTCAGTTTAGGGTCGGATAAGTCACCTCGGTCAGAAGAATTCCACCCCGGCCGAGATGTTCATCAACCGAACGAGATGCTTAGGGTTAAGTTTAAAGACTCGAACTTTCAGGATCCTACTGGAATCTAAGATTATTCTATCATTGTTTTTCCCACAACCTTCAGCCAATCACCCTAGAATCACACAAGGAAATTAGCCACTCATCATCATAATGAAAGTATTAAATATATGGGAAGAAGGTGAATATTTGAACAAAGAAGAATTTAATGGAAACACTTCAATAACTGAATCAAATATCACACAAAATCGTTCCTTGGATAATAATCCAACAAGACAAGACAACAAGGAAAGGAATTGAAGACAATCTTACAAAACCCTCCAAAAAGCTATAAAAGCTATGGTCTTCAACCTTCCTTCAACCTTCAAAAAGGTTCTTCAATTCTCTCCCAAATTGGAGTAGGATGCGGCTGCTGCGTCTTATGCGAGGTTTTCAGCCGTAAGCGGGATTTAATCGATGTATGCAGCCTCTTAAATTGTAGAAAATCAACCCTTTTTATAGGAAAAATAAACCTCCAAAGATAATAAATCTTAAGAAGATATTATCCCATAAATATAGGTAAAATATATGATTGTGCATATCTCCTTCCTTCCAGAAGCTCAGCCCAAAAATATAAGATCACTTTCCAATTTTAAAAGATCTCAGCCAAGAATAAAATATTCTCGCCGCGTCCTAGGTATTCGCCTCGGTCGAGTCGGCGTCTCTGGATCGCCTCGGTCGAGATGAATCTCTGGTCAACCGAGGTGACTCATAACTGAACGTAGAATCTCTCAAAACTGGTCCAAAGTAAATCTTTAATCCATGGCTATGCTTCCTGAAGGATTCCTTTTTGCTCCTCAATGTAGCTCCAAATGACTCATGACTCCATTTGCTCCTTCTTGATGCAAAACGTACCATATTACCTGCAATTACAACGAAACTAGGTGTAGACCTCGATTCTCGCAAAGGTAGATGAAATGGTAGTAAAATCACATAATGTACATACAAACATGCAGATTATGAAAGATAAAACGTCCAAACAAACCCCAAAATATAGACTATAATTCATGCTATCAGAATTCTCTTGGATTCAATTCTGAAATGCTCTCAGCAAAACTTTTACAAAACTTGTCTAACTACAAAAGAAGAAAGAAAAGGCTTTATATATGTTCGCTCCAAACGGTGTGTGCAAGCTTTAAATTTATAACCCTAGACTTAAGCTTAAAACAAGGATGCGAACCCGCAGTGTACGGGTCAATCGTAGTAAAAGCAAGAAAATTCCAGGGGTCGATCTCAGGGACTCGGTGAAACAGAGTCAACACGGTATGCTAATATCAATGCTAACCACAAGAGTAATTTAACACAATCAAGATGAATAAGAAGTCAATCAAGCAAACATGCAATTCTAGGGATTAAAGCACCAAGTTGTGGTTCCAACTCAAGATCTATAGATAAGCGGACAAAGCTGAGATTTTTGCGTGGGGAAGGCGTTGCTAAAGTGGAGTAGATCACCGGGTAAGTCTCACTACACACTAATCCTAAACCGTAACTCCTATTACCGGGTAAGTCTCAAGGAATTAAGATAAAGAACTATAACCTCAAACTAACATACCATCTAAGGGAATAGAATCAACCTTTACCGGGTAAGTCTCAGGCTAACTCACAAAGATGGGATGGAAGCACACTCAAACCCCAATAAAGGATAAACCTTTATTACCTACACTTATGATCGTTAATACACAAACTAAGGAATTACCGGGTAAGTCTCATCGTAAGCTTGCATTGAACCAGGAAGGTGTAATAAGAATAGGATTTTAGCAAACTCTAACACTTAACTTTCTGTTTTAAGTCGGATAAGTCACCTCGGTCAGAAGAATTCCACCCCGGCCGAGATGTTCATCAACCGAACGAGATGCTTAGGGTTAAGGTTAAAGACTCGAACTTTCAGGATCCTACTGGAATCTAAGATTATTCTATCATTGTTTTTCCCACAACCTTCAGCCAATCACCCTAGAATAACACAAGGAAATTAGCCACTCATCATCATAATGAAAGTATTAAATATATGGGAAGAAGGTGAATATTTGAACAAAGAAGAATTTAATGAAAACACTTCAATAACTGAATCAAATATCACACAAAATCGTTCCTTGGATAATGATCCAACAAGACAAAACAACAAGGAAAGGAATTGAAGATAATCTTACAAAACCCTCCAAAAAGCTATAAAGCTATAGTCTTCAAATCTTCCTTCAACCTTCAAAAAGGTTCTTCGAATCTCCCAAATTGGAGTAGGATGCGGCTGCTGCGCTGATAGCGTGATGTTCTAACTGTAAGCGGATGTTTGCAGCCTCTAAGCATGATCGGATTTGTGGAAAATCCAACCCTTTTTATAGGAAAAATAACCCTCCAAAGATAAGAAATCTTAAGAAGATATTATCCCATAAATATAGGTAAAATATATGATTCTGCATATCTCCTTCCTTCTAGAAGCTCAGC
This sequence comes from Fagopyrum esculentum, assembly GCA_033239045.1. NCBI lineage: Eukaryota > Viridiplantae > Streptophyta > Magnoliopsida > Caryophyllales > Polygonaceae > Fagopyrum > Fagopyrum esculentum. The sequence continues at coordinate 88,310,230 of BSUD01000003.1, read as the reverse complement.
CCAAAAATATAAGATCACTTTCCAATTTTAAAAGATCTCAGCCAAGAATAAAATATTCTCGCCGCGTCCTAGGTGTTCGCCTCGGTCGAGTCGGCGTCTCTGGATCGCCTCGGTCGAGATGAATCTCTGGGCAACCGAGGTGATCATAACTGAGTGTAGAATCTCTCAAAACTGGTCCAAAGTAAATCTTTAATCCATGGCTGTGCTTCCTGAATGTAGCTCCAAATGACTCTTGACTCCTTTTGCTCCTTTTTGATGCAATATGTACCATATTACCTGCAATTACAACGAAACTAGGTGTAGACCTCGATTCTCGCAAAGGTAGATGAAATGGTAGTAAAATCACATAATGCACATACAAACATGCAGATTATGAAAGATAAAACGTCTAAACAAACCCCAAAATATAGACTATAATTCATGCTATCAAAATACCCCATACTTAGCCCTTGCTTGTCCCTAAGCAAGTTCCTCATATAGAAATCAAGATAGAATGGATTATAAGTCATGAAAATCAATGAGAAGTCCTTCAAAAATATTTTTATGGTGTGCAATCATCATAGATCACTCTAAGAGAGTACTTCCTGGAAATTAAAAACTCAATATGATCAAAACATTTTATAAATATAGGAAAGTTGTTCATCTTTGTATAAAATCATAGAATGCATAATAAATCATAATTATCAAAATTAATCATGTATAATCCGATTTAAACCGCTAAGTCAATCAACAAGCTCAAGGTCTCAAGGGCTTCCCAAAAGAAAGGTCAAGAAACGTGTAGGGTAGGGATGTATGTAAGGTAATGTGGTGCTAGAATCCGGGAAAAGGATGAACTTCACTTTTACTTTGACTTGCAACATCTTCCACCAATAAGCTTTGCTTATTTCACACTTTTTCTTTTTACTTTACTTTTTGGGATGCATGGACAGAGGTGCACAATAACCGAAGCCTAGGAAATCCGCAATCATCAATTTCTCGAGATGCGTCAAACCCTTGATGCACATACCATGACCCGTTAGGAATATCGCTCAATCCGACTTTGGCAAGACACAAACACCCGGCTATGTGAATGGTGCCGAGTTACTCATCTTCATGATTGACTTCCCCAAACCTATTATTGCTTTCTAACACTTTCCCTTTCAGCCACTTCTCAACTTTTGACTTGCTTTCACCACTTCGCTTGCTTCCAAATTCCCGGATAGGTAAAGGGAGGCAATATGTATATGAGGGGCTAAGCATGATCAAGAAGAAGAAGAAGAAGAAGAATGAATTGCCTTGGTCTTTCCAAGAAGAACGTGAGAGAACTTATGCTGCGGTGTCAACCTTCAAATTCAACATAATTTGGATAAAAATAAAGTATTAAACATGCCAATAATTTTAAACAAAGCATTTAGCAACTTAAACATATCATAAAACATTTCAAACATATAAAGAATTTAAATCCAGTCGGTAAACAAAATCTTCACTGAGATCATATCCAGATAAGTAACACAAAAATCGTTTTCGAAAACTCTCTGTTACGCCCACCTCGGTCGAGGTGTTCTTGGTTCAACCGAGGTGAAACACCTCGTTTTGCCAGAACTGTCCCGGTCGAGGTCAAAAATTTTTTTAAAACCATTTTGTTTTTTTTTCGGTTTCGACGTTTTTCTCAGTCAAATAACCTGTAAGTATTTAGCAACTTAAACAAAGCATTTAGCAACTTAAACATATCAGAACTGTCCCCGGCAACGGCGCCAAAAACTTGTTCGCTCCAAACGGTGTGTGCAAGCTTTAAATTTATAACCCTAGACTTAAGCTTAAAACAAGGATGCGAACCCGCAGTGTACGGGTCAATCGTAGTAAAAGCAAGAAAATTCCAGGGGTCGATCACAGGGACTTGGTGAAACAAAGTCCAGTACAGTATGCTAATGTCAATGCTAACCACAAGAGCAAGTAATACAATCAAAGATGAATAAGATGTCAAATAAAGCAAACATGCAATTCTAAGGATTAAAGCATCTAGTTGTGGTTCCAACTCAAGATCTATAGATAAGCGGACAAAGCTGAGATTTTTGCATGGGGAAGGTGTTTCTAAAGTGGAGTAGATCACCGGGTAAGTCTCACTACACACTAATCCTAAACCGTAACTCCTATTACCGGGTAAGTCTCAAGGAATTAAGATAAAGAACTATAACCTCAAACTAACATACCATCTAAGGGAATAGAATCAACCTTTACCGGGTAAGTCTCAGGCTAACTCACAAAGATGGGATGGAAGCACACTCAAACCCCCATAAAGGATAAACCTTTATTACCTACGCTTATGATCGTTGGTACACAAACTAAGGAATTACCGGGTAAGTCTCATCCTAAGCTTGCTTTGAACCAGAAAGGTGTAATAAGAATAGGATTTGGCAAACTCTAACACTTAACTCTCAGTTTAGGGTCGGATAAGTCACCTCGGTCAGAAGAATTCCACCCCGGCCGAGATGTTCATCAACCGAACGAGATGCTTAGGGTTAAGTTTAAAGACTCGAACTTTCAGGATCCTACTGGAATCTAAGATTATTCTATCATTGTTTTTCCCACAACCTTCAGCCAATCACCCTAGAATCACACAAGGAAATTAGCCACTCATCATCATAATGAAAGTATTAAATATATGGGAAGAAGGTGAATATTTGAACAAAGAAGAATTTAATGGAAACACTTCAATAACTGAATCAAATATCACACAAAAATCGTTCCTTGGATAGCAATCCAACAAGACAAGACAATCAAGGAAGGAATTGAAGATAATCTTACAAAACCCTTCAAAAAGCTATAAAAAGCTATGATCTTCAACCTTCCTTCAACCTTCAAAAAGGTTCTTCAACAACTCCCAAATTGGAGTAGGATGCGGCTGCTGCGTTTGTATGCGAGATGCAATCGATGTATGCAGCCTTCTTTTCGGTGTAAGCGGTGTTCTTTTCGGTGTAAGCGGGGTTCTTTTCGGTGTAAGCGGTGTTATCGAATTGTGGAAATCCAACCCTTTTTATAGGAAAAATAAACCTCCAAAGATAATAAATCTTAAGAAGATATTATCCCATAAATATAGGTAAAATATATGATTCTGCATATCTCCTTCCTTCTAGAAGCTCAGCCCAAAAATACAAGATCACTTTCCAATTTTAAAAGATCTCAGCCAAGAATAAAATATTCTCGCCGCGTCCTAGGTGTTCGCCTCGGTCGAGTCGGCGTCTCTGGATCGCCTCGGTCGAGATGAATCTCTGGTCAACCGAGGTGACTCATAACTGAATGTAGAATCTCTCAAAACTGGTCCAAAGTAAATCTTTAATCCATGGTTGTGCTTCCTGAATGTAGCTCCAAATGACTCTTGACTCCTTTTGTTCCTTTTTGATGCAAAACGTACCATATTACCTGCAATTACAACGAAACTAGGTGTAGACCTCGATTCTCGCAAAGGTAGATGAAATGGTAGTAAAATCACATAATGTACATACAAACATGCAGATTATGAAAGATAAAACGTCCAAACAAACCCCCAAATATAGACTATAATTCATGCTATCAAAAACTCTTTTGATGTTTCATATACAACTTTTATATATTTGGTTTTAATCTACCTGTGTCTTGTTGTAAGATCCAGTGAACTTGTTGTCAGGCTAGGGTCACGATCCATTGTGAGATCCTAGCCCCATGTGACATTCCAAGTCCCGTGGATTTGGGGTGTTACAAGGTTGGTATCAGAGCCTTAGGTTGACAACAATGGCACTTGCTTTCTGCAATAAAGGTAGAATGGATAAATAAACAGAACTCACATGGGGTGTGACTTTTTAAAGGATTTTGGTTTTAAAGCGAGTACAGATATTTTGGGATAGTATGTACCGAAGTCATCACCCATCTGAGGATCTCGATAGTGTAGATATATATATATATATGTATATGTATATATATATATATATATATATATATATATATATATATATCTTTTATGTGCTGATGTGTATGCATGTAATAATGAGTATTATATATATCGATACATATGGCATATATATATAGCCTTATAAGTTAGGAGTGTATATTCTACAATGGCTCAGACTAGAGCAGTATTTGTAGTGGGACGAGATAGGGGTACACCCCCTCTTCCTGTCAAGTCAGGGACCAATATCTATTGCTGTGTTGCCTTTGGAAGAGTACGAGTTTGAAGAGGCTGATCGTGTCTCCATGAGTAGATTCGAGTTTCAAGAGTATATGCAGCAAGTATATGAGGTGATGTTAACGGGTAGATCTACACCGGATTTACCAAAATCTGTGAGATCGACTGAAGCTTCTGGATTAGAGAAGAAACAACGGGTTGAATCAGTGAAAGACGAGGTTGGATATCTGGGTTGCAAACCGAGCCCGACTTGTGGACGTTTGAGTACTTCTTGTTTTACACGGACTTCTAGTGAAAGGAGGACTTGTTACAACTGCAGGAAGTGTGGACATGTACGACCACAGTGTCCAAGATCGCCAGTGACTTGCTTTACCTGTTGTAGACAGGGACATAGAGCTGTCTTTTGTAAGCAAACTGGAGTGCCATCATGACAGGGTTTTATTTCTACTAGTGTGACGGGAGGTGGTCAGAAGACACCTCAGCAGCAGACGCGGGGGCAGCAGAGAGTCCCAAATCATTCGCCTACTCAGGAATCCATTCCCAAGCTGAGTAGAGGTAAGTGTCGTGGTAGGAGTACCATGGATACTAGAAGAGCTCAAGGTAGACCTTTGAGCTGGGCAGTGCAGAGGAGCCACCCGTACTAGTGGCAGGGATGAGACGTATATGTCTCAACTGTGGTTATCTAGATCATTTGCACTCTGAGTGCTCCATGGAACCGATAGCTTGCTTCACCTGTGGTGAACTAGGCCATCTGGCCCCTTTCTGTCAGCAAGGTAGTGTTTCTTCTCATCAAGACCTTCCTCTTTCCGATGTAGAAAGAGTGGAAGTGGAGGCTATGGCAATGACCTCAGTGATACCTGAGGAGCATAGGTCTGTGATTGAGTAATGGTATGAAGTAGAGCTTCGGGCGTTAGCTATTACAGGTACCATTCTTGTTAATGGTTTACCTAGTGGAGTTTTGTTTGTTGTGAGTGTTATGCACCTCTTTTCTTTTGATGCAAGTGTTAATAGTTAACTGTGGATATAGTAGAAGATAGATCTTCCTTTATAGGATTACGAGTTACGGGTCTTAGGTACCCGCGAGATATATGGTTGTTCCCTTTGTTCAGGGACTTGTGTATGGCTTGAAGACTTCTTTGTCATGCCTTAGGTGCATGAGAAGGTCTTTATGTGTGCGGTGGACAAATAGATATCATGTTGGTTTAGATAGCAGTAGGAGGACTATTATAGTCTCTACTGAGATCGACTAAGTAGAGGTTTTCCGAGGTTATGACCTTTGAGGAGGTGAGTTGTCTTTAGTGCCGTATGAGCAGCGAGGTTGATAACACCAGAGGGTGATGTTTTTTTTTAATGTTGTGCCATGAAGGAAAGAGATAGTCCCACGCTGAAGAGTATTCCAGTGGTATATGATCTTATAGACGTGTTACTGAACCGTCTAATCTATCGCCTCAGCGGAATGAGGACTTTGATATTGCGTTAAAGTATGGTACGAGACTGGTTGGGAGAAGGCCTATGAGGTATATGGCTTGTTGAGTTATTAGAAATTGAAGAAGCAATTTGAAGAGTGGTTTGAGACGGGCTCCGTTCGCCCTAGCACGTTCATTGCTACGTATGGACGACTTGTTGGATCAACTAAGAGAAGCAATTGTGTTTTCAAGATTTCCGTATGCTTAGGATATCATCAACTAAGGATGAGAGAGCAACGTGGGCATAGGGCAACATCCCATACCCGTTATGGACACTACGAGTTGTAGTGCTGTCATCTGAGTTGAGGAACGTCCAAGTAGTCATTATAGGAGTGGATGAACAGTGTCTTCATCTACTTCCTTAATCCGTTGGTGGTAGACCTTATTGATGACGTTTGGTGTACTCTCACAACGGAGAGGAACGTACCGGTTATTTGAGGACGGTTTTTGCAGAATCCGAGGGATAGAAGCCAGTGTGCTATGCTCCCTAAATGCGAATTGAGGTGCCCGAAGCAGCCTTCAAGATCATGTTGTTTCGCCTGTAGGATTATGGTTGATGTGGCAAGGAATGAGTATGAAGTCTTATGGATGATACTGATGAACGTTAAGGGAATGTGTGGTTTTCTCGACCCAACCGATTGTTACCAACGCTTTGATGGAAAGATTTTATGTGATTGCGTATATAATTACGAGTCTTCAGTGGAAGACCATCATAACTGTGTGGTTGAAGTAGTATGTCGAGGTTCGGAAAAGTAGAAGAAGCATTTGACCTCTACTTCTATTCGGTGATAATCAGAAGATTCCAGGAATTATGGGATTACAGTGGTACATTCCAGTTAAGTTTAAGACGTGTATATATACGGTGGAGTATATAATATGTGTGTTTAGCTGAGAACGTATGAAGAGAACTGCCCAACTCATGATTTTGAGTTAGTGGTGGTAGTTCAAGTTTCAAGACTGGAAGACAATACCTGTGTGACATTTCATGTCAGATTTCCACCGATTATAGAGGTTGAAGCATATTTTTATACAATAGAAATTGAATAATCGCCAGTGTCGATGATTTGAGTTAATCAAGGATGATGACCTTGAGAATTTGTACCATTCTGGCAAGGAGAATGTGGTCACTGATGCCTTGAACAAGAAGACGCCTCGAGAGAAGGCGATTGTTGGAATTATTGTACCGCCTCGGTTGCAGAATGATCTAGCTTGGCTAGAGTTGGACCTACAACTGCTGATAGGGATGCTAGTTTCATGTTTAGGGATTTTACCTGGTTTGTTCGAGGAGGTCCAACAAAAACAGGGGACTTGCTTGACCCTGAGGGAACTTGATGGAAGGATGCCTTATGGCGAGGCACCATAGTTCTTTAATGGAACAAAAGGAGTATGAGGCGCTGCAACTGCGTCTGTATAACCACTTATGCGGAGTTGAGTGGGGAAATTACAGTACACTCATAGTATACCTTCTTTAGTACATCCGTGTACGACTAAGAGGTACCACAAATTAGTAGATCAGGATAAGGTGTTGCTGACCTGGAGATGAGCTCATCCACTACCAGTGTTGTAGCGGAGGTGAGAGGACTTTTCCATGGACCTTGTGATGGGATTGAGACCCAATAAGAATTTTGGTGTTATCTAGATTGTTAATAACCGATTGACGAAGCCGACATGTTTCATCCCTACCAGAGAGACGTGGCTAGTGAATGGATTAACGGAGGAGTACACTAGATAGAAAGTGAGACTCCATAAGTGTATTGAGGACGATTGTCTTGGATTGTGATGCATGGTTTACTTTGAGATTTTGATAACAGATTCAGACTGCTTGGGGGGGGGGGACGAGTCTATACTTCATGACCGAGTTTCACCCCCAGATAGACGGTTAGTTTGAGAGGACCCTTCAGACCGTAGAGGACATGCTACGAGCGTATGGGATGGATTGGGAACAGGAACGATCTGTTTACCTTCCACTCGTGAGTTCTTATACTACAACAGTTGGCATGCAACTCTAGGAATGGCCCCTATGAGGCACTGTATGACATAGGTGTCATACACCTTTATGTTGGGATGAGCCTAGCAGTACTAGTGGGATAGCGCCAGAGCAGATTCAAGATATTATGACTTGAGTAACGTTGATCAAAGAAAGGATGATGGCTACACAGAGTCGCCAAAAGTCGTATACAGATAGGAGGCGTCGACCTCTATGAGTTCAAGGTAGGAGCTCATGGTTGAGAGTATCCCCGATGCGAGGCATAAGATGTTATGGCATAAAGGGGAAGCTGAGTCTCCGATATGTCAGTCCTTCTGAGATACTGGATAGAGTTGGGAGAGCAGTGCACAGATTGGATTGCCACTAAAGTTAGAAGGTGTTCACCCTATGTTTCATGTGTCTCAGTTGAGGGAGTAGATACCAAACCTGAGTCACATTGTGAGTTATGATGATCTAGTGGTTGAACCGGACCACACTTTTGCAGAACAACCTTTTGCAGTTCTAGAAAGAGAGGTGTGAGACGCTTGCATTCGAAGGATATTCCTATGATGAGGATACAATGGTCGAGACGAGGACCGGATGAGGCTACCTGGGAGACAGAGGATAGTATCCAGAGGAACTATCCAGAGTTCTATGCGGAGTTAGAGGCACCCGTAGGATCCACGAGTAGATCTTAGTGCCTTTTTGGTGAGTGCTTGTATGCTATGTGCTTATGTGATATGATGTGTTTTTGTGCTAGCTTTGTTATGTACATCTGGTCTGTTAGATCTTGTTTGCTAGCACAATATAGGTATAGCTGGAGATGGTTCTTTCCTCCATGCTATTGTAATATGTTTAGGATTAGCTGGAGATGGTTCTTTCCTCCATGCTATTATTGATGGACATAGTGTGAGTGGAGACGGTTTTCCTCCACATGTTGTGTTACGAGTACGATTGGCTGGAGACGACTTTCCTCCATGCCTTGTGACGTGGTTAGTAGTTGGCTGTAGATGATTTTTCCTCTATGCCTTTGGATAGTGTTATGATCTTTGTTGCTGAAGTTGGTGATTCCTCCATGTTGTGTTTTGAGGTTATAGAGTGTTATAAGTTGATACGTTTGAACAGAGATGTGATACCTCCGATAGAGAGAGTGTCTATACCTCGGCGTATGGGTCCGAGAGGATTTGAGAATTGTTCAAGTTTCGGGACGAAAATTTTTCTTAAGGGGTGTGTGATGTAATAGCTAGGATTTCCGAATTCTAATTAATGTTGATTAACTTAATCAGTGATAGTAATTGACATATAACTCGCGAAGATTGCGTAAGTGTTGAGTTTAAGTCCCACCGTTATGTTCTTGGCGTAATTTTGGGCTTATGGGGAAATTTTTACTTTTTCCCCGGGGTAATTATTTTTACCCTCCGATATTATTTGGAGCATTTGGGAGCTCCAATTAATAAAAATGCAGTTGAGAGAAATGATCAGTACATCGGACATGTCCTAGATATGAAATAACATGGAAAGGCAAAATGGCAAAAAGAGTCGCTATTTTGTTTCTTAACGGCTAAGAACGACGACTTAGGAATACACGTTTTCCGAGGCAATTGTGGAATAATTATCCCTACAATATTCAAGATTTATTGTTCCAATTTTGAGAAGTTTGGAGAAGGGGGTTCAACCCGCCATTAGATCAGTTAAAGGATAATTATCGACTTCGCTAAAGGATAATGATCGACTTCACTATAAATAGCGGAAATCGTTTATTAATTCATTTCCTTTCACGTTTCCTCGTACAAGATCTGATTTTTCTAAAACTTCAAACTCAGATATACTCTTTGTTTTTAATCCGATTTCAATTCCATTTGAGTTTCTGGATTCCTCTCTTCATTCTCTTCATATCGGTACCAAGTTTCTGCATTTCCGAGCAGATGAAGACTTGGTCAAGCATATATGTCACCAGGACAGTTCCGTCGCTCAGATTCCGGTGAATTTGATGTTGTACATGCGTAGCCTGCATCGTTGTGATTCCGAATCTTCTTTCAGAACGTCAATCGGGTTAGTAACGAATAAGTTATGAATTTATTCGTTTTCCGTACTGCGATTTGGCCTAAATTGACCTTAGGCTTTTCAAAATGGATAATTAGAAATTCCATTATGATCATTATTTTATTCTGGTGTTTATGGGTTGTTTGTTTGATGAAATCTGATGACAAGTGGGTTTAGAAATGCCTGCGGGCAAAACGTTATTCTAGTGAAATTTAATTAATTAATTAAAGGCTAATTAATTAAATTAGGATTAAATTTGAGATTGAGGAATAATGATTAGATGCATGCTAGGTGTCAGAATGAGTTGAGGATCATGATGATGTTATGGATATTGGTTATGGCTTTAAGGTTTAGTATGCGTACGAGTATGATGAGATGTTATGTTGAGGATATGCCTTAGGCATTTAGGAATGTGTTGAGGATCTGAGGTTTAGATTTGAGATATAGGTTGGTTGTGGTTAGTGACTGTTCGCTCCAAACGGTGTGTGCAAGCTTTAAATTTATAACCCTAGATGTAAGCTTAAAACAAGGATGCGAACCCGCAGTGTACGGGTCAATCGTAGTAAAAAGCAAGAAATTCCAGGGGTCGATCACAGGGACTTAGTGAAACAAAGTTGGAATAGGTAAGCTTTAGCAATTACTAACCACAAAAGCAATTAAAACAATCAAAGATGATAAAAGTCAATAAAGGAAATATGCAATTCTAGGGAATAAAGCATCTAGTTGTGGTTCCAACTCAAGATCTAAAGATAAGTGGACAAAGCTGAGGTTTTTGCAAAGGAAAGGTGTTACTAAAGTGGAATAGATCACCGGGTAAGTCTCACTACTCACTAATCCCAAACCTTAACTCCTATTACCGGGTAAGTCTCAAGGAATTAAGATAAAGAACTATAACCTCAAACTAACACACCACCTAAGGGAATAGAATCAACCTTTACCGGGTAAGTCTCAGGCTAACTCACAAAGATGGGATGAAAGCACACTCAAACCCCAATAAAGGATAAACCTTTATTACCTACACTTATGATCTTAAGTAAACAAACAAAGGAATTACCGGGTAAGTCTCATCCTAGGCTTGCATTGAACCTGAAAAGGTGTAATAAGAATAGGATTTGGCAAACTCTAACACTTAACTCTCAGTTTCGGATCAGATAGGTCACCTCGGTCAGAAGAATTCCACCCCGGCCGAGATGTTCATCGATTGAGCGAGATGTTCTAGGGTTAAGGATAAAGACTCGAACTTTCAGGGTCCTACTGTGATTAAGATTACTCTATCATTGTTTTTCCCACAACCTTCAGCCAATCACCCTAGAATCACACAAGGAAATTAGCCACTCATCATCATGAAAGCAATAATCAAATATAAGGAAAGAAAGAGAATAATTGAACAAGAAAACCTTAACAGAAAGGCTTCAATAATTGAATCAATTATCAAACAACAAGCGTTCCTTGAATCACAATCCAACAAGACAATCAACAAAGAAGGGAATCTAAGAGAATCTTACAAAAACCCTTCAAAAGCTATAAAAGCTATAGACTTTCTTCCTTCAACCTTCAAAAAGGTTCTTAAAATCTCCCAATTGATGTATGGCTGCAGCGGTGTATAAGCAGCCCTTAATGGTATTCTGAGTGATAGCGGATGTTGGATTTGTGGAAAATCCAACCTTTTTTATAGGAAAATTACTCTCCAAAGATAAGATATCTTAGAAAGATCTCTTCCCATAAAAGTAGGTAAAATATATGGTCTATCTTATCTTCTTCCTTCCAGGAATCAAGCCCAAAAATATAAGATCCTCTTTCCAAAGATAAAAGATCTCAGCCAAGAATAAAATATTCTCGCCTCGTCCCAGGTGTTTGCCTCGGTCGAGTCGACTCCTCTGGATCACCTCGGTCGAGTTGAATCTGTAGTCAACCGAGGTGACTTACAACTGAATGTGGAATCTCTCAAATCTGGTCCAAAGTGAATCTCTGATCCATGGCTATGCTTCCTGGATGTTTCCTGATGCTCCTGAATGTAGCTCCAATGACTCCTTTTGCTCCTTTTCGATGCAAAACGTGCCATTTTACCTACGATTACAACAAAACTTGGTGTAGACCTCGATTCCCGCAAAGGTAGATGAAATGACAATATAATCACATAATATATATACAAACATGCATATTATTGAAGATAAAACGTCTAAACAAACCCCAAAATATAGACAATAATTCATGCTATCAGTGACGAGTCTCCTAACCTTTGCAGTATGTGATTGTGTGTGTCTTGCTATTACAGGCGTTGATTACTTCCCCAAGGGGAAGCTGTGACGTGGTACAGGTTACGAGTATATCAGGTAAGTCCATAGGACTTACTTAGCGTGCAGTTGTGGATTGTATGATTGTGATGGTTGTGTCTGTTCATATGATTGTGCATTTATAACCTAAACCGGACTAGGATGACCATTTATTACATTTATTTGGCCCAAGTGTATTATAACGGACGGTAACCACCGGTCTCCGCCTGCTGGTTAGGAGGAGGTGCCTGGAAGCCAGTAACACAGGGGGAGACGAGTGACGATCACCCCCAATGAAAACCCCTGTGTTAACGGGGAAAGGGACGAGGTTCTTTAGGTTTCTCGTATTACAAAAGAAGTTGAATTTGTAATGGAATAATGTAATGAAAGATAATAAATGAATGTGTGTGGCATTGCATGTATGAGATGTTGATGTGTGGTTGTGCTATTACCTTCATGCTTTTCATTGTTGTAGCTAACGGTTTCATACCGTGTTGTAGATGATCTGCAGGTTAGGAAGACTACAGAGTGAGACAGATGGTGTGGCCAGTCGAGGACTTCTGTACAATAGGATACGCAGGATACGGGATCTTTTGTATCATATGTTGTGGTTTGATGTTTTGTACTCGGCTTTGAGTTTGTAAACTCTTTTGATGTTTCATATACAGCTTTTATGTATTTTGTTTTAATCTATCTGTGCCTTGTTGTAAGATCCAGTGAACTTGTTATCAGGCTAGGGTCAGGATCCATTGTGAGATCCTAGCCCAATGTGACACTCCAAGTCCCGTGGATTTGGGGTGTTACAACCACGACCGTGGAACCTTATGTTTGACCGTGGAATGCTTGAAACGTGCATGAAATCTCTTATTTCCGAAAACTTTCCACTCATAATCTTTCCTTAGCTTCTTCAATGCATCCTCTTGTTGCCTAGCATGATCAAATACTCCTACTTACTTCATACATGCTCCAATCCAAGCCTTTATTCACCTAAAAACACAACAAAGCTTGTGTAGATCTCTATACCAACATAATAGGTGAATGTGCTCATAAATGCTTCAAACTCATATCTATATACACAAAAGAAGGGGAAAAACAACAAAAACACGTGCCTAACATATGGTCATATTTTATGCTATCACTTTACCTTTGGCTTCCGTTATAAGCCTCCTTTGCTTCAGATGAAGGGTTTCCTTCCTTCTCTAGGCTTCTTCTCCTCACGTTCTTCTTCTCCTCCTCTCCTTCCTTGGATCTTCTTCTTGGATTTCCTTTGTTTTGCAAGAGAGTTGTGTGGAGTTTGATTATGATGATGAGGGTTGTTGTTGTTGTGCTGTACAGAAAGCCAGCTGAAGTGTGTTGTGGTTCTTTTCCCTTTGTTATGTTCCAGCTTGGTGAGTTCTTTCTCTTCCTTCTTCTTTCTTTCTTCTTTTCTTCTTTTCTTCCCTTTAGCTTAGGAATCCACAAGTTTGACCTTGTGATTGATCTTTTTGGACAATTGATACTCATATATGTATATGTATGTTATGTGGATGGTTGTTGGATGATGAAGAACTGAGGTGATCGAGTGAGAGAAGTGAAGAGAAGTTGGGGAATGGCTTCTACACAGACAGCCGCCCTTGCGCCTGCCAAAAGCCGCCCCTGCGCCTGGTGTGCCACCGCCCCTGCGTGGAAGTGCCGCCGCCCCTGCGCCTCCCTGCTGCTTTGCCACTGTGTCTCCTTGTCGTGCAAGTGCGTCTTGTCCAGGACATACCTAGTGTGGTATGAGTCCTTTCCTTTCCTAGTATGAGTGGTTAGAAGCATGCTAGGTTTGAGTATGAAAATAGGATGATGATATCATGGTGTCGATATATGTCGGTTATGACTTTGAGGTTTAGTAGGTTGTTAAGGCTTATAGGTTGGATATGATCCTTATGGTTCCCTTGGGTCTAGGTGTAACCCCTTTGATTGATAGGGGATTTGATATCTCTTTATGCCTTGTTATTAGGCAGTGTTATTCTCCGGACTGGAGTTGATCGTGGTTGAGGTTATCTTGAGGTTGAGGTAAGTCCGTAGGACTTACTTAGCTGCATTCCTATATTTGGATGTATGCATGAGTGGTGATTGCTATATGCTTGATAGCATACGATGTTGGTTATTACCGACCTATGGTTTATTGGATATCCCCCTTGCAGTGGCAGTGATAACCTTTTCCTTTCATCCTCTAAGGATTTTGGGAGGTTCTCTGTAGGTTAGGCCAGTCTTGGTATACGAGATGGGCACTTCACCACTCCTTGTGGTACACGGGAAGTACGCCGATACTACTCTAGATGGCTATGGTACCCGGAGGCGAGGATGATATATTACTCGTGTCACATATTTTCATCTATATATATACCTTGAGTGTATGACGTTATGAAGATAATTAAACGGGTAAATGTGTGACAACATGATCGAGTGTTTATCTTTCCATGACATGTGTATGTGCTTATGCATTATCTTATATATGAATGGTTAGCTAACGGTTTGATACCGTGTTGTAGATGCTTTGTAGGATAAGAGGACTACAGAGTGAGCCAGATGGGTGATCCGTTGAGGGCTTCCGTACATTAGGATTGTGCGAGCGATTTTGGGATGTTTTGTATGGTTATGGATTGTTGTTTTGTACTCAACGGTGTTTTGTAAAACCATTGTTTGTATATATTTATACAATTTGATATTTTGGTTTAAATTATATGTGCCTTATTGTAAGATCCAATGAACTTGTTGTCAGGCTAGGGTCAAGATCCATTGTGAGATCCTAGCCCAGTAGCGCCCCGAGTCCCGCGGATTTGGGGTGTTACAACAAAACGCTCCATAATAGTTCACATCTCTCATATTCGGATTCACCTACTCCACTGGAAGACTTCAAGATATGTGCTCAGACGGGACTGCCTTCCAACTGGTTCCAAAACAACACCGCCGTAGGCACATGGCTCAACGGGTTCAAAGATCGACCTCTCTGCATATGCGAGTCGGTTGATCTGGAGTTTCTCCTCTCTCTCAGTCTACCATGCATTACCTTGCTCCGAGGATGCTCTATTTGGAAGTTCCTCAATCCAAGAGAAATCGGATTTCCAGGACTGACCCGCATGTTCTTTGTCAATCTCATAGCAAGGAGGGAAAGGGGGAGTTAACCCTTGAATCGGTGGTAAAAGGTAAATCTATTATCCTCTCCTCTTCGGTTATTACTCAGATACTAGGGTTTCCCTCCTCCACCTCTTATGACTACCCTCCAAGAGCCAAATCTGTCAAACTGGCCAAGGAACAATTCCTTCTTCCCAACACCACATCTCTACAGCCAACCCAAACGTCTCTCATCTTAGAAGTCATAATTATTTTTGTTGTGCTTGTGCGATGTTTTGTGCGTCGGGCAAAATGTAGGGATTTGCTGACTGCTCAGTCTTTTGAGTTGCTTTACCATGTGTTGGACGGTTTAAATGTCGACCTCCCTAGTCTCATCCTTAACCACATGATTCACATGATAAATTCCACCAGTGATACTCCTCTCCCTTATGCCAATCTCCTCCCTAAAATCTTTCGATATTTCTCCATTGAAACTGTTGATGAGGAAACACAAATTGTTTTTGGAAAGATTATGAGGACTGCTTTGAGAGCATATGGATAGAAAAGACTCTCACTAGAGAGTGGATTTGAAAGAACGGGGTGTCGATTCATTTTCTGCAACACATAGACTAGATAGAGTGGATTTTGGTTTCAAAACATTGAGGAAAGACATGATGGATTTTAGGTATGAAATCATACATAAACTAGATGCCTCACAAGACTTTTTAGCAATTATGCACAATAAGATAAATCAGATGTTTCATCTGAATGCACTCACCTATACAGTTGTAGGAAGCATCAAGTCTCTACCCGAGGATGATGTTAAGGAAACAAGGAAACATGCTGAAGAGGTGATGCTTCAATGCTACAAAACTGTCAAAAATGGCCCCATTCGTCAACCTGTTGCCGAGGAACCATATATTTTGACCATCGAGGAGTATGGTGTAGTGAAGAAGTACAAGAATCTGAAGGATGACACGAGAGTTAATGAGTACAGGAAGGTGATTACCCTGAACAAAGCCCATACCAGATGGAGACAAAAGTGCTACAATGATATCCGAGGAAAAGGCCATCGGAATCCAAGGTGGTACCAGGAGTAGCCATTCAAAGTCTTGAAAATGATTTCAAGGCCTTGAAATGGATGTCAAGGCCTTGACATGGATTTCAATGCCTCCTTGGTTTTGATTTCAAAGCCTTGAAACCTGTTTGTGGGACTCGTTTTAAAATTTATTTTTGTGTTTTTGGAAATACTTCGTGGGTCTGAAATAATTTTTAAACTCTCGTACTTTAATGTTTTTTCTCCCTTGTTGAAAGACAAAGGGGGAGAAATTAAATATGTGTGTTGATCCGATATTTCTACATTCTGCATTTTTTCGATATTATTGCATGTATATCGCTAACATTGAATACAAGTACGATATTTGTTTTTGTCTTCCATCAAGGGGGAGATTGATAACTCCACCTTGATTATGAATTGTCTATGTAGATTATGGAAGACTTAAACATTTATGAGCGGTTTTATAAACTAACAAATATCGATTGTATTTCTAGATTGCATGTTTTGGTTTGTGTTTGTTAAATGTGTGCAGTCCTTGAAAAAAATTTCAAAGGAAGAACGCAGGCCTTGAAACTCACTACAACAAACAAGCACGAAAGCCTTTTCAAGGGACAAACACGGAGGCCTTGAAAAGCGATACAAAGGAGGATTTGGCTGAAGGCTTTTTGAATTCATTATTTGAAAATCTCAACAACCAAAACAATAATATCTACCAAGGATAACATCTTCAAACAAGATATTGAGAGAAGATCTCGGCCAGTCTCAACAACAAGATCTTCAAATGGATTTGAAGAGAAGATCTCGGCCACAACAACAAGATCTAGCAAAGATCTTAACAACCAGCACAAGAGGATAAGAGAAGATCTTTCCAACGGATCCCACACAAAGATCTTGGATCCAAGGAAAATCTTCAACGGCCCTCAAGAGAGAAGTCTTCAACAACAAAGATCTTCAACGACTTGGAAAATCTCGGAGCGTGAACTAAGGGCTTCAACTACAAATATCTTCAACAACTCTTTCAAGAAGAAGATATCGAAGATGAAGATTCTCAAACGTGCGTCAAAGAGAAGAAGTAGATGAAGAAGATAGAAGATCTTACAACGGCTACTTCATCTCAACCAAGCACCGTTTTCCATGGAGAAAGAAGAACGCTACAATTTCTCTCTTACAACGACTAGAAGCGTTCTTCATAGAAGACTATAAATGAATATGGCTATTGAAGGGAATAACAACAAGCTTACACGGAAACATCTAAGTCTTCACGGGATCAAACATCTTCATTCGTTCCAAAAGTTTTTCTTCCTGTTAGCTTACAAACGTTTACATCCCTAGAGTGAGAAAAACACTAGAGCTTCATTGGCATACCTAAAGAGTATTATACTCGAGTGTGTGTTACTCTACGAAGTAACTAGGCTATTATTGCTAGGTTAAAGTTGGACTAGATCGTAACATTGGCTACAATGAGAGAATAAGGAAATTTCTTCTAGGTTGTATCTAGGACTGTTTGAGTAGATAATAGATAGTTAGATCCTACGGGTAAAGAAACCCTAGGACGGAGACGTAGGCTGTTAGAGCTGAATTTCGTAAACATATCACCGTGTTGATCTTTTCATTCTACATTTTCTATCGCGTATATTGTGACTAACGTTGCTTTGCAGGTTTCGGAGTCTAGGCCTTGAAATCCCTTTCAAAGCCTTGAAAACCAATTTTTATCACCAGACGCGCAGATCGACCTCAAGGCCTTGAAATCAGTTTCAAAGCCTTGATTTAAGTTTTGCGAAAAGTTCTCATACTTTATTCAACCCCCCTTATAGAGTATTTATATCCTTATTATTCACCTATACGGTTCTTCAAAAACCAATCAACCCGATCAAACACTTTGAAAATGTCTAATTTAAGAGTCATATCACCCATACCAATTATAAATTTTTTTTTATCATAAACAATCAAATAAAAAGGTGGATAAAACATATGATCGTGTATATATTTAATATTAATACATTATACATTATAATTGTTAGTTCAATAAAATCAGTGATTTGATGAGTTGATTAGAGGTATATCATAAGCTGGTTGTTTTGGATGAGTTATTTGATTATGTGGCAAAATGAGGTGTCCACAGTTGTTCCCCAAACTTCCTACATATGTACTTCCTTCGAAGATGAACGTTTATGTTCGTGATATCTTGTTGGTTGGATCATTATGCTTTCCCTTGAAGAATTTTTGCTTTCGGGTTTTATTTTGATGTATTTTGATGTATTTCTTTTCTCATTTATTGTGTGGTCCTTCACGACGGTTGGTCCGTCTGCCGATCTTTTTCGGCCTTTCGATTCATTAGACGGCGCGCCGTCTATTGGTTTCTAACCGCTTTCCGTTTTCCAAAAATAAACATTGGTCTAAAATATTGTAATGTTCTATTTTACACCTACTTAAACTGAAAATGAGTGGGGCCATATGTGATTTCTCTTTCCATTTTCCGGCCGGATACCCTATTTGTATAACAAGTCGGGCAACCCATAACTTTCACGGCTTATTTTTATTTTCTTTATTATAAGAAAAAGTTAGGAATCAATACTCTTTCTAAAAGCATATTATTTTAATACATCTTTTGGGATGAAAAATGTGACACCGATTAATGGTCTAGCACAACGAGCTTGTCCGCGATATTATTGACTTTCCTGAAAACATGGATGACAAAAAATTGATCGAGACTTGCTAAGAGAGACGATATATCGATAATAGTAATATTAGTCTCCCATGGGACAACCCATTTCTTATTAACAGAGTTAGAGTCCGTATCGTATTTGTTGGAATTATTTTGAGGCTTATAAACCCCGAATAATTCACTAATCTAAATTCGGATGAAAAAATCTCTCAAATAATCTTCAAATTTAATCTTTCACAAATAATCCGGCAATAATGAATCCCAATTTCTATGATTCCTTTCCTTAGAGGATAGCCTATGTATGAACAACATATGTAAATTTACATTATGGACTCATATAATAAAACTGAAAGAGTAGTTTCCATTATTCAACCGAGATCCATCGAATTTTAGGTATAGCGAACCGTAGTGACGAGGTGAAATCTTTCTTATCCCAATCAAAAGTAATTCGTTACACCTAAACTTATCTAGCAAAGGCAAATTAATACTGAAACTACAATAAAAATAACACGGAAACAAAAAATAACACGGAAACAAAAAGGAGAAAGAAATGATTGTAGTAATAAGGTCAGGATCGAACTCAAGGAAAACAATGAAATGATTTGACAAATTAATAATAAAACTACAATAAAATAGAGCAAACATGATTCAGACATAATTCAAGATCAAGCATAAGAGCTCGACCTTTCCGGAAGTCAAGAGTCACCATTCATGCATTCAAGGCCAATTGTGAGGCGTTTTTAATCTAAATGGAAAGTCTAAGCATAAGAGCTTGACCTTTCCTGAAGTCAAGAGTCACCATTCAACATCAAACATGATTCAGGATCGATGGCTTGAGATACTAAACATGGTGTTAGAAGCAAAGCCAAGAACAAAACTTGAAAGGAGCATAAAATCATACTAGATGGTCTATAAGATGGTCTACATACGACATTGACACATACACCTAGGCTGTCTCATGGCCGTCTAGATCGGTTGTTCGCTCTCAGACGTGTGTGTATGGTGAACGATATAGCTTTAAATTTATAACCTAAAATATAAGCCTGAAACAATATGCGAACCCGTAGTGTACGGATCAATTGTAATAACGGCAAATACTCCAAGGTCGAACACAGGGACTATGGTGAAACAAAGATTGGTAATTCAGGTTGTCAATCAAAAACAAGCAACAAAGCAAAGATATCAAAGATGATGTAATAACCAAGTAAAGAAAATGCGGGTTCTAGAGATTAAAGCATCCAGTTGTGGTTCCGACTCAAGATCTCATAAGATAACGTGGACAAAGCTGAGGTTTGCAAAGAGAAGGTGTTTCTAAGGTGGGAATAGATCACCGGGTAAGTCTCACTACTCACTATCCCAAACCAAATATCATTCACCGGGTAAGTCTCAAGGTACTAAGGAAAGGAACTATAATATCAAACCAACACACCACCCAAGGGGATAGAACTAACCTTTACCGGGTAAGTCTAAGGCTAACTCTCAAAGATGGGATGAAGGCACACTCAAACCCAATAAAGGATAAACCTTTATTACCTACACTCATGATCTTGGGTATACAAACAAAGGAATCACCGGGTAAGTCTCATCCTAGGCTTGCGTTGAACCAGGATAGGTATAACAAGGATAGGATTGGCAAACTGAAACCTCAACTCAGATTAAGGATCTGGAAAGCTCTCGCCTCGCTCAATTCATGTACCATCTCGGTCAAGATGTTCCACGATTGACCGATGTGTTCGACGATTCAGGTAAAGACTCGAGCTTTCAGGGTCCACTGGGGTAAAGGCTCATTCTTTCATCGTCTTCCCCACAACCTTCAGCCAATTACCCTAGAATCGCATAAAGAACTTAGTCAACAATCATCATGATAACAATAATCAAATATATAAGAAAGGAATCAATATTAAAACAAGAAAACCCTAACACAAAGGTCTCAATAACTCAATCAAGCAATCAAACAAACAATTAAACTACGTTCCTCAATCACAATCAGAAAGACAATAAATCAAAACAAACTAAGAAAATCTTACAACTTTCTTCAACTTTCCTTCAAAACTAACTTCCTTCGATTCTTCAACCTTCCAAACTTCCTTCAACTTCCTTTAACTTGCTTTTTGATCTGGAGAATTACAGCTCCAAGATAATTTCTATCCAGAAAATACACCTCTTTTTTATAGGAGAATCACCTTCCTAAGATAAAATATCTTTAAAGGCAATTTCCTTCGTGAGAATATCTTCCGATCTTCCAAATAAATCAGCCAAAAAGATATGCTTCCATCTAGAAATCCATCCTAAAATATTGTAAATTCACTTTCCAAAAATAGAAGATCTCAGCCAAAAATAAAGATCTCGTAGACGGTGGATTATTCGCCTTGGTTCAGCCTATCCTGAAGATCACCTCAGTCAAGGTGGTACTGTAGCCATCCGAGGTGAATCTCAACTGAGTGTAAATCTCTCTAATTTGATCCAAAATCAATCTTCCATTTCATTTCCATGGTTCCTGAGCTTTTCTTGTAGTTCCTCAATGCTCCATAATGTAGCTCCAATGACTCCTTAGCTTCCATAGCTCCGTATTGTTCCAAAACGTGCTATATTCCTAACAATCACAACGAAACTAGGTGTAGACCTCGATTCTTGCAAAGGTAAACAAAACAACATAATGATCAAAGAATATACATCCATACATGCAGATTTATGAAGATAAAACGTCCAAACCAATCCCAAAATATAGACTATAATACATGCTATCAAAATACCCCATACTTGTCCCTTGCTTGTCCCCAAGCAAGATCCAAATCTTAGATACAAGATAGAATGGATTATAAGTCGTAAAAAAGATCAATGAAAAACATTTGAAAACCTTTTAGTGGTGTGCTCCATTCATAGATCACCCTAAGAGAATGCTTCATGGCAAATAAAATCAAGACATGATTAAAACATTTTTATAAATATAAGAAAGTTGTTCATCTTTGCATAAAATCATACAATGCATAATAAATCATATTTATCGAAATCAATCATGTATAATCAAGTTTAAACCACCAAGTCAATCAACATACTCGGGGTCTCAAGGGCTTCCAAAAGAAGTCAAGAAACGTGTCAGGGTGGGATGTATATATGGTAATGTGGTGCTAGAATCCGGGAATAGGATCTTACTTCACTTTCTTTGAATCACAACATCTTCCACCAATAAGCTTTGCTTATTTTCACTTCACTTTACTTTTTAGAATCATGGACAAAGTTGCACAATAATCGAAGCCTAGGAGATCAACAATCATCAATTTCTCGAGATGCCTCAAACCCATGATGCACATACCATGACCCGTTAGGACTATCAATCAATCCGACTTTGGCAAGACACAAACACCCGGCTATGTGAATGGTGCCGAGTTACTCATCATCAAGATCAACGTCCCTAAACCTAATTTATTTCTTTCTAACACTTTCAGCCAAGATCTCAACTTCACTTCATACGCTTTTCATCAACTACATCAAAATTCCCGGATAGGTAAAGGGAGGCAAATATGTATATGAGGGGCTAAAGCATGATCTAGAAGAAGAATAAGAGAATGAAGTGCCTTAATCATCCTAACAAGAATGTGAGAGAATTCATAATGTGGTGTCAACCTTCAAATTTAACATAATTTTGATAAAAACAAAGTATCAAACATGCTAGAATTTCAAACAAAGCATATAACAACTTAAACATATCATAAAACCTTTCGAGCATATAAAGATTTCAAAACTAATCTGCAAACAAATATCTTCATCGAGGTCATATCCAGAATAGAAGCACAAAATGTTTTGAAAATCCTTCAGTTAAAAACCCATCTCGGTCGAGATGATCTAACGGTGTTTGAGGTGTTCAACCATGATGTGTCTCGGTTTTCACGACCTCGTTTGGTCAAGAACGTCTCGGTCGAGCTATAAAAAAATTTCAAACTGGTTTTTGACGTTTTTCTCAAACAGAAACCTGTATGTATGCATGTAATGACAAATAAGCACATAGAGCATGAATAAACGATAATATCCACGAGAGTCATACAAGAGTAGCAAGTAAGTCAAATAATACATCAATACCCCATACTTGGGACACATTGTCCCAATGGGTCAAATATAAGTAGTCATAAGAACGAAGTACTCACCGGGCATAAGCTGAATTGCATAATAAATAAGAAAACGTTGCATCTCGGTTGGCGAAGAACATCTCGGTCGAGGCATCCTGTGACAGCAACCGAGATGTATCTTAGTGAAACTCCGTCTTCTCAATCTCTCGAATGTTTGTCCTTCCATGTAGCTCCTGAGTTGTAATTTCTTCTTAGAGAGTACTTGATTCCTGTCTAGGAGGACGCAAAAAAACACAAGCAAACTATCTAAACTAAACAAGAAAAGGGAAAGGGAAGCAATACCTTGGGTTGCTTTCCAAGAAGCGCTTGGTTTAAGGTCGCTAGCTGGACCTTTCTCCATGGAATTACTCAATGTACCTCAAACACCTTGGAGTGCTCATCACATCCATCATAAAACTCTTCCAAAAAGATTCCAATTCTTAATTTCATCGGAAAATGGTAAGATCTCCCACGTACTAGTTTGTACGGTTTGATTCTCACCGGAATACTTCTAGCTTTCCTGCACTTCAATGGGATATATTCTAGCCTTGCATCCCATCCTTTCCTGGATCTAGAAATCAGCTTCTCATAAATCCTCTTTACTTCCCCATCTCCACCTTGAGGATGACATATGGTCTTTGTCATGTGAATGATCCTATATTTGAACAAAATACACTTCATTGCCTTAACGATGAAGTGCTTGCTAGCTCCGTTCCTAGTAGTCCAAGGAGCATCATCTTTCCGCAAATATAAGAGAGGTTTCATCTTGACCTTAGGATGTTCCTTTGGAAAAGACCTCCAACTCTTCGGTGCATTCTTGAAAAAATTAAAAATTTTAATAGGAATTTCAAAGGGAGTAAGAGAAAGTACATGGTAAAGCATTTCAAAACTAGGGACGAGATTTGAGTTAGGATGAAAATCCACACATAAAACTTCTCCCAACTCGGCTGATCTTTCTTCAACCTCAACCCAAGTTTCAGCAGTTGGATCGAGATCTTCCACTTCTTCCTCTTCTTCAATGAGGACTTCAAGAGGAGCTTCCGATTCAAGTGGAGGAATGCTCGAAACTTGTACTTCTTCCTTATACACCTCTTTCGGCTTAGCATAGGATAGGAAGCTTTCTTCGAGCTTCTCTATCTTCTTCCTCAATTTCTCCCACTTTGATTCGAGCGAATCTTCAAGAGGTTGCTCAAAAACCTTTTTAGGGACATTCAACTCATCCCATATCGCAAGCTCCTCTTCAATAGCCTCTTGTCTTTCCCTTTCATCATTAAATTCGATGAACGCAAATAAGTGCAACAAATATTCATAATGGTCCACCCTAGCAAGTTGTCTTGCTCTCCAAACTGGATCAAATGCAGGTTCATAGCGACTCGCAGCCATTGGAAATCCTGAAAACTACAAAACTCATAGGAAAAGATCAAATGCAAAAGCAAAAGCTTCCAAGCTAGACAACCAAATACCGAACTCGGTGTTGACCAAGTCGCCGGCAACGGCGCCAAAAACTTGTTCGCTCTCAAACGTGTGTGTATGGTGAACGATATAGCTTTAAATTTATAATCTAAAATATAAGCCTGAAACAATATGCGAACCCGCAGTGAATGGATCAATTGTAATAACGGCAAATACTCCATGGTCGAACATAGGGACTATGGTGAAACAAAGATCGGTAATTCAGGTTGTCAATAAAAAACAAGCAACAAAGCAAAGATATCAAAGATGATGTAATAACCTGGTTAAGAAATGCGGGTTCTAGAGATTAAAGCATCCAATTGTGGTTCCGACTCAAGATCTCAAAAGATAACGTGGACAAAGCTGAGGTTTGCAAAGGGTAGGTGTTTCTAAGGTGGGAATAGATCACCGGGTAAGTCTCACTACTCATTATCACAAACCAAAGATCCTCTCACCAAGTAAGTCTCAAGATACTAAGGAAAGAAACTATCATATCAAACCAACACACCAACCAACGGGATAGAACTAACCTTTAACGGGTAAGTCTCAGGTCAACTCTCAAAGATGGGATGAAGGCACACTCAAACCCCAATAAAGGATAAACCTTTATTACCTACACTCATCATCCTGGGTATACAAACAAAGGAATCACCGGGTAAGTCTCATCCTAGGCTTGCGTTGAACCAGGATAGGTATAACAAGGATAGGATTGGCAAACTGAAACCTCAACTCAGATAATGATCTAGAAAGGTCTCGCCTCGCTCAGTTCATGTACCATCTCGGTCGAGATGTTCCACGATTGACCGAGGTGTTGGTCGGTTAAGGTAAAGACTTGAGCTTTCAGGGTCCACTGGGTAGAGGCTCATTCTTTCTTCGTCTTCCCCACAACCTTCAGCCAATCACCCTAGAATCGCATAAAGAACTTAGCCAACAATCATCATGATAACAATAATCAAATATATAAGAAAGGAATCAACATTCAAATAAAAAAACCCCAACATAAAGGTCTCAATAACTCAATCAAACAATCAAACTGCGTTCCTCAATCACAATCAAAAAGACAACAAATCAAAACAAACTAAGAAAATCTTACAACTTCCTTCAACTTTCCTTCAAAACTAACTTCCTTGGATTCTTCAACCTTCCAAACTTCCTTCAACTTCCTTTAACTTGCTTTCTGATTTGGAGAACTACAGCTCCGAGATAATTTCTATCCAGAAAATACACCTCTTTTTATAGGAGAATCACCTTCCTAAGATAAAATATCTTTAAAGGCAATTTCCTTCCTGAGAATATCTTCCAATCTTCCAAATAAATCAGCCAAAAAGATATGCTTCCATCTAGAAATCCATCCTAAAATATTGTAAATTCACTTTCCAAAAATAGAAGATCTCAGCCAAAAATAAAGATCTCGTAGACGGTGGATTATTCGCCTCGGTTCAGCCTATCCTGAAGATCACCTCAGTCAAGGTGGTACTGTAGCCATCCGAGGTGAATCTCAACTGAGTGTAAATCTCTCTAATTTGATCCAAAATCAATCTTCCATTTCATTTCCATGGTTCTTGAGCTTTTCTTGTAGTTCCTCAATGCTCCATAATGTAGCTCCAATGACTCCTTAGCTTCCATAGCTCCGTATTGTTCCAAAACGTGCTATATTCCTAACAATCACAACGAAACTAGGTGTAGACCTCGATTCTTGCAAAGGTAAACAAAACAACATAATGATCAAAGAATATACATCCATACATGCAGATTTATGAAGATAAAACGTCCAAACCAATCCCAAAATATAGACTATAATACATGCTATCATCGGCCCATACTCAAGCTCCACCAGCTTCGGCCCATACAAAGAAGAGCCAAGTCCAGACCAAATTGAGACGACATGCAAGGCGGTCTCATGGCTGTTTCCTTGGTTGTTTGGACTTCGGCGACACTCTCGAACATTTGATCTATAATATGTCATATATTGGCCCCTTTTATGTGTTTTATGGCCCGGGATTCTCTCTATATTTCCCGTTTTCATACTTCTAGGTTAGACAATCAAACTCTGGATTTGGAACCCTTCAGCTTTATATATATGCAAATACTATTCTTTCCATCTTATTTCTCCCTTCCATCCATGTATGGTTAAGTCTCTTTAATCTAAGGGGTTTATTAAACCCTATGATGGATCAATTGTGAATATGTTTGTGAACAATTGAATGAATATCAACATGGAGGTATTTCTTCTAGTTGCGTTTATTTCCACCTTATAATTTCCTTCGAAAGAAGTGACGTTTATAAGCGATTTTAGATAAAATTATTTCACCAAGGAAAGCGGATTATTTTATTAGAAACAATTTAGAAGAACTTGGTTTTGAGAGGAGCGCTTTATCTTAACCTTTGACTATCATAAAACGTTCCGGTCTTTGTACCTTTTCTAGCTCATGTACCGAAAGCAAGACTTTTCTTGGTCTTTTTTGGATTTCTAAATGCTTAAAGAGTTTTTCTTATACTTATACAATTGCGAGAGCACGCTCAAGTTTGTTGACGTGATCTTTATTTGTCTATGATAACAAATATAGTGGATGTTTACCTACTTTTTTTGTTGATTGAAGTTCATGTTATTTATATGTTTGATTTTATATTGATTCATTATAATGGGATACTTGCTTTTTTATATCATTTCCTCCGGAGACTACGTATATTTTGGTTGTTTCTAATAGCCACGTATTCTAAGCTTTCTTGTTATTTTGATTCACATGTTTATTTTGTCTTTGTTCCACAAGTGGAACATTGAATGGAAATAGAAGAATGGTGAACATCAACCGCGGACGTTGGAAGCAAGGATGAATATATCTTAAACAATCATTCTTAATCATGCATGGGTACTTCCAGACATGATACATTTGGTTGTGGACAAGGTGAAAGTCCACATCAACATTTGAGGAACTTCGAAAATATCATGGACACACTCAAGTTCTGCAATATTTTTGCAAATGCCGTGAAAATGCGGGCATTCATATTCTTTGAAAGGTAGAGCTTACGTCTGGTTTGAAAGAAAACCAACATGTATGTATAGTACTTGGGATCATTTTACTACTGACTTATTAAGTGTTCTTTTCTTCCTAGTAGAACTCATAAATATAGGAAGGATATATCTTACTTTGAAATGGAGGAAGATCGATGAAGACATTCATTTTGCTTGGAAAATATTTATGGAGTTACTATATATTTCTCCACGTCATGGCTTTGAAAAAAGTGTTTTACATGAATATTTTATAATGGTTTAGATGATGTGAACAAGAATATGGTAAACATTGTCAATGCTCACAGGTTTAGACAGATGCATGTAGATGATGCTTGAAATTATCTCGTTGGTGCCGCTAAACATATAGGGATGTTTCCCTCGAGAAAGAAGAATCAAGAGTTAAGCATCCGTGTTGTCAGAAGCATTGAGGAAAGATGTAAATCCCAAAGCTATGATCCTGCAACTGCTAGACTAACTTTCGAATGCCAAATATGTAGCCATAAAAGGCAGAACGCTCTATAATGTCCCTCCCTTAATAGCCAAAACAACATTTCACCACCAAGGGTTGGTCTTCCTTCAGTAGTCCCATTATCGCTAAAGAATAATCATATAGAGACCATATTACAAGATATGATGCTAACTATAAAGACTTTCACATCCACTCAATCACAGTTCAAGATGTAGTTAAGGGTGCCAATGGAGGAAGAGAAAACTAAAGAGGAATTGACATCTAGGGATATGCCAATTGAAAAGGATCACCCTACGTCCCTCTTCCACTATATAAACCACCTCTCTCTTTCACGCAAAGGAGAAATAAAGCTATTTTGAATGAGCAGTTTTGGAAATTTCTCAAGCTGATGAACAAGTTGTACGTGAACATCCCATTCACCGAGGCAGTGAAGCAAATGTCAACATTTGCTATGAAAGACATTATGTCTAACAAAAGGCTTATGAAATGTCAAGGCATAATACCCCTAACCAAGGAATATAGTGTGTTATTGATGATCAGGTGCCCGTTAAGCGAAAAGAATCATGAAAATATATCCCTCTCGATTTTAAAGGACAAACTCAAATATGTTTATGTGACCTTGTGGCCAATGTGAGTATAATTTCTTTTAATTTATGTGAAAAACGAAACCTTCAAGAAATTCATCTTGAGATTCCTATTGACTTTGTTGTTGTTATTGATATTGCTGCTATAAATCTTGTTCTTGTAATCCTTGGTAGATCATTTCATAGATGATCTTACATCTATAAGTAGCTGGCTCTGCATGCACAAGCTTCCCCTCGAGGATGAAACCCAACCCACTCAGAAAGCGCAACAAGACTTAACCCAACAATGAAGGAGGTCGTAAAGAAAGAAATTCTAAAAATCCTTGATGCCGGAATATATGGGTAAGCTCAATACATGTCGTACCCAAGAAAGGAGGGATGACGGTTGTGAAGAACGATAAAGAAGAATTCATCCCGCAAAGGACTGTCATGGGCCATAAAAATAATCAAGGATCACGTCCACTCTCCTCCTTAGACGTCCATATAGATGTACAAATGTGTCGAGTTTGATTGGATTGGTTTGACTCAAGTTTTGGACATTTTTACTCTTGATGCCTTCAATCTCTTAGAAATAGTCTTCAATTCTTTTCTTTATTTTTTTATATCTTGAGTGAGTTTTATCCTCCCTCTTTACCTTCTAGGAATGAACATCACTCTTCCTCTTTCGCTCCTTAGAGTGTTCTTCACTCCTTATCTTCTAGCTTCCGTGATCATTATCTCAAGTCGAGTTAGGTCCAAAGATGCTCCCGCATCACATGGACTTAGCAATATTTGGGACCATGATCTTGAAAGCTAGGATGCAAGGAGTGAAGATCACTCTAAGGGGAAACATAAAAAGATTTAAGCTCAAAATTACTCAAGGAGTTAGAAGAAGAAGAAGAAGACTCAAAGATCATCAAGGAGGAGTGAAGACCGGCTAGACCGAACCAACTGGATTGGTTCAGACCCGATCAGTCTCCACCAAACCAAAACTTGACGGTCCTTTGAACTATCACGAATGGATGGATTAAATAGATGTTGATTTATGTATTGATTTAATTTATTTTATATAAAATCTTTAGTGAGTTGTTTTAATACTTGAGCTTTTATGTTATTATAGCCTCTTCTTTTAATTAGTTTTTTTAGGTCCGGTTAGAGAGTGTTTCTAATTTATTTTTTCAGCTCATAAGGTTGTCTTTTCACGTGTAAGGGGACACGTTGAATTTGCCTAAACACTGTAAAAAATATCAAATTGCTTCTGATGATTATTGATGATCATTATAAGTGCTTAAATACAGTAAATGTCAAACTAACTGCTAGAGTCACGTAAGCAGATTAAAACAATTTCAACAAATTTAGATACGTCCGTTTTGATGCCAACGTGAGAGATCAGACCTTAGTTGCATCAACTTTGGTCCATTAGCAACGTCAAAGCGCTGCTTTAGATCATCCCATAGGGCTTTGGCTGTGGAGAAGTAGGACACAGATTTGCGAACATCGGGATCAATCGCCGTCATTGTCCATCCCACAAGCATGGAATTCACACTGATCCAGTATTGATGTTTCAGTGGAATTCTCAGCAAATTCAATTATTGTTCCATTGATGAAGTTGAGTTTTCGTTTCGCGGAGAACTCATTCCTCATAGCGACACACCATTCTTGGTAGTTGTCATTGTTGAGAAGAATGGGGCAAATATTGAGGCCGGGGTGGTCGGATGGATGAAGATAGTATGGAGAAGCGGTGGTGAGGGCGTCACTGTTGGCTGCCATTGGTGTTTGATTTGAGGATTTGATTGGATCTTAGAAAGCCCGATACCATGTAAAAAAATATCAAATTGCTTCTGATGATTATTGATGATCATTACAAGTGCTTAAATACAGTAAATATCAAACTAACTGCTAGAATCACGTAAGCAGATTAAAACAATTTCAACAGATTGAGATACGTGACAGATTTTCTCAGTTTGAAGATAAGATTCATTGACCCATTCCGTAACAAACACAAATAATGTTTTACGTTGTTTCTGCTTCTTCTTCAAGAGTTAGTGAACCTCATTTGTTTATAGCTTGTATCTACTCGCATTTGCCAATCATCTATTGTCCGAGTGATGATCGTATAATTTCACAAGCCTCCTTTTTGGTGCTTCCTTGACTTCATTTATTAGTTATGTGAGATTATAGGGGAAGAGTTATCTGATCATTCTTAATTTTGTATTGAACATAAATCTGATTTGTAGATGGTGCATGAATCTTCATTGGATGTTGATTATGAGCCTGTTTGTGGAGATGAGCATGATAATTTGGAATGTCATTGGAATCAACTCTGAGCAGATATATATTATATATGCTTTTGTTGAGTACAAGGGAAGACAGTAAATATGAGGTTGAAGTAGAGAGCTACAAGGCATAGAATCGATCAGGCTCTACTTCCGAATTAGAGAACTCCGAATGATACCACGAATTAGATCCACTCCTCCTAGTGCTTTTCTCCTTCTTCCTCATCGACCTTTGCCTCTTTGATTTCACAACGTAGTAAGTCATAGTCCCAAGAACTGCAGCCATTATACCTCCTCCCACCACAGTTACCAAGATTGCAGCCCACACGAAATGCCGACCAACAACTATATACGACGAGGCCATGAAAGCAACAGAAGTGCATACGGATGCCAACCACATCAGCTTGTTGATTATCTCCACAACTCGTTTCTCTGCCTTAGTCTCCCCTCTAACAAGTGTTATCTGAACCACCACAACCGCCAGAGATGTAAACAGTGCAATGGCGTTGAAAATGAAGAATATCTTGAATGCAACTGACTTAGAAGCCACCGCCTCCCCGCTGTCTTGATCCCCACCTGGTACAGTAAAGATTGCTGCAAATGCCACC
Organism: Fagopyrum esculentum; assembly: GCA_033239045.1. Lineage (NCBI taxonomy): Eukaryota > Viridiplantae > Streptophyta > Magnoliopsida > Caryophyllales > Polygonaceae > Fagopyrum > Fagopyrum esculentum. The sequence goes on along the minus strand of BSUD01000003.1, from coordinate 88,279,060 downwards.
GTTGCAAACAGAACCGCCACCACTGTTACCGAGTTTGTTGCATTATTGATGCCTTCCCTGTGAAGCTTCCTCAGCTCCTTAGCAATACCGCTCACGTTTTTATTCGTTCTCTTGGTTTGTTCCAGCTGCATATGGACATCGTTTTTTATCTGTGTTACGGTTTTCCTTAGCTCGTCCCTTGGCTGGTGCAACTCATTGGCTCGAACAGCTCCATATTGAAGAAGCGCTTCTTTGATCTCTGATGATTCTTCCGAAAGGTTTTGTTCTTCAACTATGTCAAGAGGGGTTTTATGCTGACTGGTAACAGGATTGACGTTGATATCACGGACAGTTAAGAGCACATTCACTATCTGCAAGGATCACACACATAATGAGGTGACATTCAAAATTGTAGAATTTGATGTCTTCATGTTTTCATTAACAAAATGACATATATCTATCTTTGACATGAATAATCCCTTCCTAACATACCATAGACTCGTAGAAAGTGCCGTCTATAGGAAGATTACTGGATTATTGTATAAGAATAAGGTAGAACAAGGATATACCGCTACTCGCTTCTTTCGCGTAGCTACATGCAAGGCTGTATTGCCAAGCTTGTCAGGGCGCATCACGATTGCTGGATCTGCCTCAATAATTAATTTGACAACCTCAGAGTTGATCCCTTTAACAGCAAGATGCAGGGGGGTTTGACCCTTCTTGTCCGTCTTTCTTGCCAATGAAGGTTCTTTATCGAGCAAAGTTTGCACAATCTCCACATGACCTTGCCTTGCAGCAAAATGCAGTGCATTCTTCCCATTCGATTTACAATTTTCCACTAAACTGCTATCCCTAGAAAGAAGCTCATCAACTAGAGCTGTATGCCCCCTTGTAGCAGCAGTGATAAGCGGGGTAGCATTTGACGTATGAACTGTTTTAATTAGCCCAGGATCATGGTCCAATAGCAGTTGGACAATTTCTGCAATGTATCAAACATGAAGACCCAATGTCAATTTGAATTTGGATAAGTGTAGCATGAAAATATCTAAATTAGGATGACAGACAGCATTTACTTTTATTCATAGACAACAAAAAGACAGACAATTTTCACTAGCTTCAAATGCATAAACCAGGCACTGTTAGAAACAGGCAAAATTATTTACAGAGATGCCGTAGCCAGTCATAGTAAATATTCTCGATTACTAGTAGTGACCAAATTCAGCGGCAGTTTGTTTTACTCTTTTTCAAGAGGTGGGATTAGGTAAAGAATTTCCTTTTTCTAAAAATACACTGCAAGGAAATTCCAGAATAACAAAAATGTGTAGAATAGCACTACCAAGTTATAATCTTCAACAAATATGATAAGAGATGAAGTAACTCAGAAATCCAGCAAAATAGTTTATATTGGAAATAGTCCATCTACTCCATCTAGCTTCATATTGAATAGAGAACCACCGTGGATATGAGCAAAACTCAGCAAGATACGATAGGACACAACATCTCCACTTGTGATTACTAGTGGTCAGACCTTATTTATGATAAAAAAAAAAAAAAAAAAAAACTTGATAAGGGGTTTAGTCAGGTACGTCTAATCTGATGATTTCCTCCAAATATCTTTAAGTCTAGTTGGTTCCCTTCTTTGGTTCTTCCGGTATAATAAGACTTAACCCCTAATAATCCCACTTGGATATTTTTTTATCCTAACAAAATACGAGTATATGACCAGACGAATCTGTAATATAGTTGGATCTTGGAACCAACCAAAAACAAAAACATGTATGTAAGGTATGTACGCTTATGCTGAATCTGAATCTAGTTATACACACATCATGCTACTAGAGTGCCAGTTTAAGCCACTAACCAAGGTGGCCATTGCAAACAGCCACATGCAAAGGATCAAAGCCAGATTTATTCTTCTTCCTAAGTGTATCATCGTTGCAATACTGTAACAGCTCCTTCACCACATCAATATGTCCCTTATCCGCTGCAGTAAACAATGCAGTCTCATCCAATTCATTAGGGTCATTCACCACTGAAGCCCTCACAGCTGCAACCTCGGCATCACAATCGGTTCCGCTAAGAGTCTCTTCAATCTGTTTGCCAATGTCACTAAGAATCTGCTTCACGGCTGTCAAGTCACCACGCTGAGCTGCCAAGTGAAGCTCGGAATCGTTATGACGGCCACTGACTTTCTTGACATACTTCTTCTTGCCAGCTTGGTTGATTCGTTTTCCGGAGTTGGAAAGAACCAAGGCTGGTCCTGATGTGGTGGAGGTTGGAGAGGGTGATGGAGATGGAGATGGATATGGGTTTGAGATTTGGGATGGAATGATCGCCCCTAATTTCAAGTCTTTGGCTCCAACTGCAAAGATAGCATCAAGCAACAGTTCAACACCAATCAAAAGCAATAACCAAAAAGTAAATTCACAAATAACAATGGGATACACAAATTCCCATGAGGAAGGGAATTGGGGCATAGAATTAAGACAAATCAATGATTGATAAAGGATGAATTACTGAATCAGTAATGAAGCTCAATCCAATTATAAATCGCAATTAATGTTTAAAACGAGAACCATTACGAAGATGAGCTACAAACAGCTGAGCTGAAAGCAAATCAAGAATCCAACGGAATAAAAATTAAACACGAAGAAAACAGGGATTTGCAGAAAGTTAGAGCAGCATAATTTTATGAAATTAATTTGAGGAAACGAGAAATCTACCTTGTTCGATATCTTTAGTCATGCTTTGAGCTGCTGGTGATGCAGAGTGATAGAACTCTAGAGAAAAGGGGAGTGAAAAAGAGTAAAGTTAGAGAGAGACGAAGCACGACAAAAAAGGAGGAAGGGAGGGGGTGATGTTGGACACACACGAGGGAAGGAGACGAAGGCAGAGAAACCAAAGCAGGTTAGGCATAACTGCAGAAGGAGCAAGGAAGCTCACCTAGTAAGACACGATACCTAATAGACGCCGTTTGGATAGACGTCAAACAGTTAACGGCAACACAGGCAATGCACATGCACGTATTTTGTTGGGTTTTTCTCAACCTTCAACTTTACAATATTCCTCTTCATATCATTAGTCTTGACTTGGAAAAACTCTTGATGACCTTCCTTCCCTTCTTCTTGTGTAAGTTGTCCAACAATGAGGGTATTGTGTAGTTTCGGGTTCAACAGTAAGTTTCTTCTTCTCCCTTCTTCATCTACATCTTCCTCCTTGAGTTTCAATGGTGGAAGCCATAGATTCACCTTATTCTTCCCTCTTCTTGTGTTGCATGTCGGTGGATGTGTTTAGGATGATTGTGTGTGGATCCAAGTGGTGGAAGTTGTGAAGCCAAGCAAGAAAGTTAGGAGGCCATTGCACATCAAGGAACCATCGAAGAAGCCCGTCGGAATCACCCTTTGGAGTTCGACCGCACCCGCGGCTGGACAGCGCCGCGGGGGAGGCCTCTGCACCACAGCCATAGGGGCGGCGACCCCCAGCCGCAGGGGCGGCGTCCAGCACCCATGGCCGCAGGGGTGGCATTCCAGAGCCGCTGGAGTCGGCCACTTGGGCCACAAAGGCGGCCACCTCGGCCGTAAGTGCACCTCTAGGCATCCCCGAGTTGTCTTCCTTGCTCTTCTCCGCGGTTGCGCCTCCTTGCTCCACGACCGCATCCTTAATCCAATGAGTGCCCTCTTCTTTGATCTTGTGAGCCTCCTCCTATCATACTTATGCTTCGATGTAGCATCATGCTAGGATGGCTTAAGAGGACCTTGTGAATGCCAAGTAGTGGCTTGAACCTTAGGTTTGAGGATGAGTTGAATGTTCTTAGGCATGATTTGTGATTGGACCTTGAGTCGGTTATGTGAGTGTAGGGTTGTCCTTGTGAGGCTTGTGAGGTTGAAGATTGCGAGTTTATGGTTGTTGAGATGGTGTGCTAGGATGTGCGCATCCTAGCATAGTGTTGCTACCGTTGAGATTCGAGACTAGGCATGTTTATCCTAGTATGTGTTATGAGTTATGATCTTGCGAGATCATCGTGTCTAGAAATCTAAGGACTTCTAGCTTATGAGAGTGTTATTGATTTGTGCCTTGTTACTATTAGGCGATGAGTACCTTCCTATGGGAAGCGAGAGCGGTATTGATCGGTTTAGCTTTGGGACGAGGTAAGTCTCCGGACTTACTTATCTTATATTCTTTGTATTAGCATTGATTTGTGTTTGGTTGTGTGCGTGTGTGTTGATTATGTTATATAATAACGGAACCGGAAATAGGACGACCTTTTTATATATTAATATTTAGCTCAAGTGTATGCTAACGGTCGGTGACATCACTTCCTAGCTCTTGCGAGAGCGGAGAGGTTCTCGGCGACTAGCCCGTGTGGGTAGACGGTCAGATGCATCAGTACCATTCCTTTCTGGTAAGTGGGGACCGAGGCGAGATCATGGTGATTCTCGTGTCACAAATCTAAGTTGAATTAGTAATGGAATGACGTAAATGAAAAGATAATAAACCGGCTTGTGTGTGTTGGAGCATGATGTGTGTTTATGATGTCTTATGTGTGTGTGTGTGCGAATACCATGATTCTAACTAACAGTTTTATACCAATTTTGTAGTTGCCTTGCAGGTAAGGGATGCGGCCGAGAGATCCGGAAGAGTGGGAAGCCGGTGTTCCATACATTTTAGGATGAGTTTGGGTTGAAGTCGTTTATATTATATATTATTATGTATTTGACGTTTGGTCTTTGGAGTTGTATACTCGAATGGAGTCTTTCGTTGTATGCTTTCTGGATTCATATCATTGCATAAAAATGTATTTCGGTTTTGCCTTTATTTGTGTCTTGTTGTAAGATCCAGTGAAATTGTTGTCTGGCTAAGGGTCGGGACCCATTGTGAGGTCTCAGCCCGTAGCGCCCTGAGTCCCGCAGATTCGGGGTGTTACAATATGGTATCAAAGCCCTAGATTGACAACAATGGCACTCTCAATCTTCTAAAGGTCGAATAGAAGGACACAAAACCCTCGAGGGTTCTAAATTTTAAAATTAATTTCGTTTTCCAAATCACGAGCATAGTCAGTCGGGGATAGAATGTACGGACCACCACTCCTTCTACGGATCTCGGCAGCTTAGTTTACTTGATTTTGATATATATATATATATATATATATATATATATATATATATGTGGATTATAGTGGCATGATAGACTTGATATATATGTATAGTTATATATGTGGACTATAGTACGTTTTGGACCTTGTGTTGTGAAGTAGAATTCATGGTTTTGGTATGTTGGTAGTGATGTGGGCATAGGGCTTATATAGTCATGTATACGTATACTTGTTATATATGGTAGCATATGGAGATATGAGACCTAATAAAAAAGATGATAGTATGACATCATCACCTTTAAGACAACATCGTTTGGCTTGAGATAGTGTTCATACGTGGATGGGTACGCTCAAGTATCAAGTTGAGCATTACGTTTTGGCGAACACCATGGCGTTTCTCGGATTCCTTTAAAAGAATGTCGAAGGAGAGGATTAGAGATGACATAAACGAAAGACGAACAAGTGGAAGGAAACTCGAGACAACTTAAGAGAAATCGAGATGGAAGCAATACAAGTAAAGGGAGCAACATTAAGGTGTAGAAGTGGTTCTAACGAAACCATGATTGTACGACAACGAGGCCAATAAAGATAACAAACTTAAGTTCTTCAAGAAGACGCGTGGACAACTAAAGATGCGAATCGAGGAGGAGATGGGTACATTCTAGCAAGGTTAAAGATGGTATTCCATTCAGATGTGAAGCTTTCCTTAAACGCTCCTAAGCACTGAAGTCAAGATGAGAAGAGTGATCGAACCATGTGCAAAAGATTTAAGATACCGTAAGTTAAGCTTACGAGGTACCAATAAGTGAAGTGTCAACATTAAAAGAGTTATGAGAACAAGGGCATGGTGAGGATTCACGTGGAGTTGACTGGTTTTCGTTATGATGATAAGGAAGACCATAAAGAAGGAAGAGTGAGTAGACGTGCTCTCGAGAGGATAAGTGACGCAACAAGGAGCTTAGTTATAAAAAGACTTAAGACAAGATGAGAAGAGGAGATGGGTACATTTTAGCAAGGTTAAAGATGGTATTCCATTCAGATGTGAAGCTTTCCTTAGACGCTCCTAAGCACTGAAGTCAAGATGAGAAGAGTGATCGAACCATGTGCAAAAGATTTAAGATACCGTAAGTTAAGCTTACGAGGTACCAATAAGTGAAGTGTCAACATTAAGAGAGTTATGAGAAGAAGGGCATGGTGAGGATTCACGTGGAGTTGACTGGTTTTCGTTATGATGATAAGGCTAAGGAAGACCATGAAGAAGGAAGAGTGAGTAGACGTGCTCTCGAGAGGATAAGTGACGCAACAAGGAGCTTAGTTATGAAAAGACTTAAGACAATAATCAAGAGAAACGCGAGCGACTGCTGAGTAACGTTAGAGATATTGAGGAGACACACTTACAAGATAGCCTGAGGCGCGGTTAAGCCTATAAAGTTGAGTTATACGGCGTGCAAAGCCGAAAAGAGTATGGTCACCTTATGGAAGAGGAAGAAAGCATGGAACGTTAAAAGAGTTAATGGAGTTGAGGTAGAGTACCCAAGGAGGGTAGCATTCGTGAGTATCGTAACATGGAAAGTGTAGTAGAATAATGTGTTGTTGACCTTGGAGAAGGTCAACTATAAACTGACCAGTGACAACCAAGAACGCATATGTGCGGGTTGTCTATTGATGCGCGTAGATGAGATGAATAGACATGACTATGGCATGGAGAGTCGGTAGCGAGAGCTCGGAGGATTTCCGGTGGTTCGGTGTAAGTAGCAAGGAAGTATTTCAACTGAAGCACAATTGTCTTAATCAAGTAATATTGCAAGAGATCAAAGCAAGTGAATGTAATAGACCTCCCAGGGAGGGATGATAATGACCCTTTTATGCGACCTTCATAAGTCTCTAGATTTGCATATGGAGAAATCGCGCGGATGAGAACGTTTAAGGTTTGAGCATGATACAGTGATCTAGTGGATCAGGAGGAAAGTGAAGCCTCCCGAGATGCTTTAAGCAAACGGGAAGATATGGAAAGAAGATGCATGGTATTTCGTTCTTATGAAACGAGTGTTATATTGTTGCAAACAAGAGATGAGTAAAAGTTTCTAGACTCACCCGAAGGAGCCATGGAGGCTATGGTGTGAAACGAGGTACCGATGTCATAATAATGTTGTAAGCTTTAGGCTTAAGGTGATGGTACTTGAGAATTCATGAGTTAGAAGTTTCAGCGGTTTGGAATGGGAAATTCTTCCGGTATATCCCTTAGGGCATTCTGGTACGGGTTTTGAGGAAAGATACGAGTTGGGAAGTTGAACATTGGCTATCGAGATATACGTAAGGCTACCAATGAGGATAGGTACCTTCGCCCCGTAGTGGACGACTCGTTAGATTAGTTACATGTGATTATGATGTTTGTATGATCGATTTGTAGTCGAAATGTTACCCGAGTTGGGTTGAGAAAGGAAAGGACCTAAGTAAGACGGCGTTTCCGGCCGGTATGGTCAGTACAAGTTGTAGTGAAGCTTGGTCGACTCACAAGTGCGATTGTTGAGTTGGTGTATATAGATGTGCATTCGTCGGGTTTCTGAATCAGATTGCAGGGTGACGTTCGATTTGTGGGCTCAGATGGTTCTAATGCGGACCCTAAGATTCTGACTAGTGTTGTAGAGTGATAAGCGATGTTGTATGAGGTGGACCGTAATCTAATGTTAAGTAATGACAGTTAGTGAGGTGTGAGAAGTACGAATGATTCTATTGTTCAGATTTGACGATGCCTTGTTGTACTCTCAGTGTAACACCCCAAATCCGCAGGACTCGGGGCGTCACAAGGGCTAGGATCTCACAATGGATCCTGACCCTAGCGTGACAAGAAGTTCATTGGATCTTACAACAAGACACAGATAGATTAAAACCAAATACATAAAATTGTACAATATATACATCAAAAGAGTTTACAACATCAAAGCCGAGTACAAAACAACAACCATAAACATCCAAGTACAAAACATCCCATATCCCACGAACAACCTAGTGTACGAAAGCCCTCGGCTGATCACCCATCTGACTCACTCTGCAATCTTCCTAACGTGCAGATCATCTACAACACGGTATAAACCGTTAGCTAATAGAAATGAATAAGAATGAAGTAATAACACATACACACATCAACACATCACAATATGCAATGCCACACACACATCCGTTTATTATCTTTACTTATGTTATTCCATTACTAATTCAACTTATTTTGTGACACGAGGAGCCTAAAGAACCCCGGCTCTTCCCCCTTTAACTCAGGTGTTGCATGGGGATCTACCTCCCCCCTGAGCTACTGGCTTCCGAGCACCTCCTCCACTCTCGGCGAGCTTTGGCAGGTGGTCATCGCCCGGTTATAATACACTCGGGCCAACTAAGGTAATGAACTGGTCAATCCTAGTCCGATTTAGGTTATAAATGCAACAACCATATGAGCATACACAACCATTAAAACCACTCAAATCCACAACTGCACGCTAAGTAAGTCCTATAGACTTACCTGAAATTCTCGTAATCCTGTACCACATCACAGTCTCCCCTTTGGGAAACGATCAACGCCTGAATAAGCAAGGCATAAACAATATCAAACGCTGCAAAGGTTAGGAGACTTATCTCCTACACCTTATAACCACAACTATCCTATAACCCGGATCTAAACCTCAAGATCCTAAAAAACATACAGGTGCCTAATGCACAACCCAACATACATCTCATGAAGCTCATCCTCAACTAAACTAGCCTAGCCATATCTAAAGTCAAGGCCAAAGGAAAAGAAGAAGGAAACATACCAACTAGGTATGTCCGGGACACGCACCGGCGGAAGCAAGAGAGCAGGGGGCACTGAACCAGTCAGGCGCAGGGGCGGACCAGTCTAGGCGCATGGGCGGCTCAACCCAGGCGCACGGGCGGTTGATGTGTAGAAGCTTGGTTTTTGACTTCTCTTTGATCCTTCACTTGCTCTTCCTCACCACTTCATCAACCAAAAACCAAACATACACATATATATACATGTATGAGCATCAAAACGTCCAGGAAAGATCAACACAAGCCTAAGCTTTTGAACCCTAAACTAAAGAGAAGATAAGATGCAAGGAAGAAAAGATGAAGAAAAGGAGGATGACTTACCACAGCTTGGGCTAAAAGAGGAGAAACATCAACAACAACACTCCACAGGTGGCTTTCTCTACTCAGCAACAACATCAAACATCATCAACTTTCAAAGCCAAGCGCAAAACTCACAACCACTCTCTTGCAAGATCAAGAAACCAAGAAGAATATCCAAGGCAAGAAGAGAAGAGGAGAAGAACGTGAGGAAGGGAAATGGAGCTGGAGAAGATGAAGAAACCCTCTCCTGGAAGCAAAAGGGAGGCTTATAAAGGAAGCCAACATAAAGCATGGTCAAGAGTCAACAAAGGTGGCTACAACCGCACAAATCCGCAGGGGCGGATCCATTGAGGCGTAGGGACAGTCCATAGAATGCACAGGGGTGGCTCACAGAGCCGGCAGGGGCAGCTCAGCCATACTCAACACCACTCAGCACCTAGAAGACTAAGGCTCTTACATCACACTCCCCTAAAAACAAGTTTCATCCCGAAACTTGCATGATCTCAAATCCACTCGGACCCATATGCCGAGGTATAACACTCTCTATCTCGGAGACATCACAACTCCGCTCATAAGATCACAACCTATAACATTCTATAACCTCAAATCACAATGATGCTAGGATTTATGACTTAGGTTTAGGTAATCATTTAGATAGATTTCTAACTCATTCATGCATGGTTTAGCACTAATTCACGACGTTTGCACTCAATTCACGTAATTTGTCGAGATAGACGTCTACACGGACTTGTGCATTGCTTTGTAGGTATTTTGGGAGATTTAGGAGCTAAAACGATACGTTTGAGGATCGTTCATCAAGATGACACACCCTCGGACTCATTAGGATGCAAGCTAGAGGCTAAAGAGGACTCATGGAACCTTGCCTACACAAGCCATGCACTAGATCATAGCTTAACGAACCAAAGCAACGCTGAAGCACCGAATCACGGTTCACTGGAAGTCCACGGCCGTGGAACCACCCGTGATTTTTGCCAGGTTTTCGTGACAGCTGTGCCACGATCTCTTGGCCAGCTCTTGCAAAGTTGTAGTATAAAAGTGGTCCTGCATTGGCTGAGAAGGCATCTTCAATCTAGCATCTTTCAATTGGGTATTCCCCCATCACTCTGCACACACAACAATACTCTCAACAAGAAGATTCTTTGAAGAAGAAGGTAGAAGGAAGCTACCATTGGAGAAGAGCTTCATTGGAGAAGAAGAAGAACACACCATTGATAGACTTTGATAGCCTTGTAGTGAAGAATTTCGGAATCAATTTCTAGAGTTGTATGAACCATTTAAACCTTCTTTAAGAAGGGTTGTGATTCATTCTAATTCCATTTTCAGCTTGGTTTTGTTTACTTCACTTGTTCATCTCTTTCTCTTCATTATCTTGCAAATGGAAGCCATGATTTTATGTTTGATGATTTCGATTGCTATGATGAATGTTGTAGGCTAAATAGATGTGATTCTAGGGTAAGGAAAGAATGGTTATGGCTAGGACTATGATAGGATGGACTTAGATTTGACCTTGGATGAGTCACTCACTTGGACGTAGCCTCTGTTAGGATCCACGGTTTGTTCTTGCCAAACCACGGCCGTGGACTTGGTGGAACACCCCGTGATTCTCCCTGGTTCGATGGATCTAGCTTTAGATTGCTAGAATGTTGAAATCCTAGTGTTTGTTGAGTTAAATCTATCCTAGGGTGACCTAGAGTTAGCAACTAAGTGTTAGGAGAGACTTACCCGGTAATTCTTACTCTTAGATTCCAAAGATGACAAACCCTAGGTGGTGGTGAGCCTCATAGCCGCCATTGGACTGAGCGTGCTAGGATAGTTGCTTAGGACTAACCCTTTCGAGACTTATCCGGTAAGAATAGGTTAGATCTCTAGGTGACAAATCCGGTTTGTGTAGAATTCCGTCCCTTAGGTTCTTAGAGACTTACCCGGTGATGAGATCTTAGGGACGGACTAGTGGACCATGAGACCTACCCGGTGATTGATCCCAATCTAGAAACACTCACTCCCAACATATTATAGTTAATCCAAGGAATGATTAGATAGCTTGAGTCATATGCCATAACCGGACTTTCCAACCCCTAGAATCCGCCTTTCTATCTTTGATCTATATCTCGTTTAGCTTGTTTGATTGTGTTGATTCGTAGCTTAGTTGATTGTTCATTTTGCATGATTTGTGATCTTTGATTGATCACCCAAAAACCAACCAAAAATATTGAGATTTTCATTTCTTTATTTCTTTCTCTTTTCTTAACCTAGATCTTCACTAAACTGAATCATAAATCGAATCAATCTCACCTTAGTCTTTGTGTTCGACCTCGGAATACTATCCCTACTACAAACGTCCCGTACACTGCGGGTTCGCTAGGAGTTAGGATAAATATAACGAGAATATAAATTTAAAGCTTATTGCGTGCACATCACACGATCTTAGCGTAACAAGTTTTTGGCGCCGTTGCCGGGGACTAGGTCTAGATTGAGTCTATTTTGTGATTGTTTATTAGTGTAGATCTTTCTTGTTGCTTTTGATCTCTCTTTGGTTTGTGTCTTTGCTTTTCAGGACATCTCTTACTCTTTAGGTGTATGCGAAGATCTCGTGGCAAGGATTTAGCTCCATTCGATCCCGAACCGGAAAAAACCCTTAGATCTAGATCCAAGAGCATTAAAAAGGGAAAAGAGATGGCCGGAAGAGATCTCCAAGCTGAGTTGGATGAAGCCTTAGAGCAAATAAGGCTAAGAGATGAGCTCTTGGAGGAAGAAAGGAGACTTGCCAATGAGAGGCAAGAAGCAACTAGGAGGGAGATTGATGAGATTAGGCAAGCCCTTGTACAAGGAGAGCTTAATCGTCAACAACCTCCACCTCCTCCACCACCACAACCGCAGCCGGCGGTGAATGTTAGGGTTGTCCCCATTGCTATTGAAGAGCCACAAACATTAGGGAGACGTATGGATCCGGCACAAAGAGCACACCGTCCGGGGTGTGAATTTAGGAGATCCCGCAACCCACAACTACGAGCTCCGCCCTCAAGTTCTACAAATGATCTCGGTTGGAGATCTCCACTTGGCCCTTAGTTTGGGGATTGTAAGGTGTTGCCACCTTGTGAGTCACCCCATACTTAGCCAAAAGTGCCCCAAAATTCCTATTTGTGAAGTGCTTCCCTCCATCACTAATGATCACCCTTGGTGTTCCAAACCTAGGGAAGATCACTCGGTTGAAGAACCGCACCACCACCTTGGCGTCATTTGTAGGAGAGGCGATTGCCTCCACCCATCTTGACACATAGTCCACCGCCAATAGGATGTAGAGATTTCCACATGAAGAAGGGAATGGTCCCATGAAGTCCACACCCCACACATCAAATATTTCAACTTCTTGTATGTTGTTCAAGGGCATCTCATTCCTCCTTGAGATGTTGCCCGTCCTTTGGCAAGCATCACAAGCTACCACAAAACTTTGCACGTCCTTGAACAAACTTGGCCAAAAGAAGCCCGATTGTAACACTTTCGCACATGTCTTGTGTGAGCTAGCATGCCCTCCACATGGCAAAGAATGACAATGGCAGATCACACTCTCCACCTCATCCTCCGGTATGCATCTTCTAAACATTCTATCCGGCCCTCTTTTGAACCAAAGTGGCTCACTCCAATAGTAGTGCTTCACATCTTTGAAGAACTTCTTTCTTTGGGCATATGTCAATCCGGGAGGCACTTCCTCACACACTAAATAGTTCACAATGTCGGCATACCATGGCTCACTTCCTCTAGACACTTGGAACAAGCACTCCACCATTTGCAATTGCTCATCCCGGAATGAATCATCAATCGGGATGTCATCTCTTTCAAGCTCCAATGGTGGGAGTCTACTAAGGTGATCCGCCACGGAGTTCTCGGATCCTTTCTTGTCCCGGATTTGCAAATCAAACTCTTGAAGAAGAAGGATCCACCAAATCAACCTTGGTTTGGCATCCTTCTTTGTAAGGAGATAACGGATCACAGCATGATCCGTATACACTATGACCTTCGCTCCAACAAGATATGAGCGGAATTTCTCAAAAGCATACACCACCGCTAGCAACTCCTTCTCGGTGGTAGCATAATTGAGTTGGGCATCATCTAGCGTCTTGCTAGCATAATAAATGGCATGAGTGCGCCCATCTTTCCTTTGCCCCAAAACAGCCCCAACGGCTACATGACTTGCATCACACATGATCTCAAATGGTAAACTCCAATCCGGAGGTTGCATGATAGGTGCGGAGATCAAGGCGTTCTTCAACCTACAAAAAGCTTCAAGACAATCTTTGGAGAAAACAAATTCAACATCTTTCATTAGTAGGTTAGTAAGAGGCTTAGAAATTTTAGAGAAATCTTTAATAAACCTCCGGTAGAAACCGGCATGCCCTAAGAAACTCCTTACCCCTTTCACCGAGGTAGGTTGTGGCAACTTCTCTATAGTTTCAATCTTGGCCCTATCAACCTCAATGCCACGGTTAGACACCAAGTGTCCTAACACAATACCTTCACTTACCATAAAGTGGCATTTTTCCCAATTTAAGACAAGATTTGTCTCCTCACATCTTTGCAACACTAATGACAAGTTAGCCAAGCAATTATCAAAGGAAGAACCATAAACAGAAAAATCATCCATAAACACTTCCATGATATTCTCAATATATTCCGAAAAGATAGCCATCATACACCTTTGAAAGGTGGCGGGTTCATTACACAACCCAAATGGCATTCTCCTATATGCAAAAGTACCCCATGGACATGTAAAGGTGGTTTTCTCTTGGTCATCGGGGTGGATAGGGATTTGGAAGAATCCGCTATAACCATCTAAGTAGCAAAAATGAGAATGTTGAGCTAACCTCTCTAGCATTTGGTCAATGAAGGGGAGAGGGAAGTGATCTTTCCTAGAGGCCATGTTCAACTTCCTAGAGTCAATACACATTCTCCATCCCGTAACCGTCCTAGTAGGGATTAGTTCATTGTTCTCATTAGTCAATACGGTCATCCCACCCTTCTTAGGAACTACATGAACGGGACTAACCCACTTACTATCCGAGATAGGGTAGATAATTCCCGCATCTAGCAACTTAATGATCTCCTTTTTGACTACCTCTTTCATTATAGGATTTAGTCTTCTTTGATGTTCAATAGAGGGTTTATGATTATCTTCCATCAATATCTTATGCATGCATAAAGAAGGCTTAACTCCAACCAAATCATCAATAGTATAGTCAATGGCCTTTCTATGCAATCTTAGCTCATGCAACAACTTAGCAAGTTCATCATCACTCAAGCATGCATTAACAATCACCGGATATGTTGAATTATCACCAAGAAAAGCATATTTCAAATGAGAGGGGAGGGGTTTGAGTTCAAGTTTAGGAGGACCTTTATCGATTGGAGACGATCCAAATAACGTTGGATGAGATGAATCTAAAGCAAATGAAGACCCTTCAAGGCTCCTTGAAGCTTGATCATCAATGAGGTCTGATTCTGGGGGAACCACGGTTGGAAACATGGTTGGCTCCACTTCCACGGCCGTGGACCTTGCCTGGCTCATTTGTTGAGGCTTTATAGAGAGTTCTACGGCCGTGGAACCACTTCCACGCCCGTGGAACTTGCAGCTGTTCAGCACCTCTTCGTGAGTCTCAAATCCAACTCTTGTCTCCTTTTCCAATGCTCCTAAGGCTTTGATCTCTTCATTGCAAGCCTCCTCAACACCTTCCTCCATCATACTTAGGGTAAGAACCTTCTCCAAGGGGTCCTTGATCAAGATCGAGCTCACAACTTCTCTAGATTCCTCTTGCTCGATTATGTTAAAGACATCCTCATCAAGGGTTGGCCCTTTCATCATTGTGGATAACTTGAACTTGATGTTCTCTTCTCCAATGTTGAAGGAGAGAGTCCCATTCTTGCAATCCACTAGGCACCCGGAAGTGGCTAGGAAGGGTCTTCCTAAGATGATGGGAACCGGATAGTCTGCCGGAATATCCAAGACAACAAAATCAATTGGCACATAGAATCCTCCTAGTTGCACCGGAATGTCTTCTAAGATCCCAACCGGATGAGTGATAGATCGGTCCGCCATATAGAGGGTCATCTTGACCGGTTTCGGCTCTCCTAGCCCAACCTTGTTGCAAAGTGCAAGCGGTATGATGCTTACACTTGCTCCAAGATCACAAAGCGCTTCATACTTCACATCTCCCACTCCAATTGGGACACAAAAGGAACCCGGATCTCTTAGCTTGGGAGGCATCTCCTCCTTCATTGTTTGGATCAATTCCGAGGACCTCTTAGTCATTCTTATTTCCCCATACTCTTCCAACTTCCTTTTGTTGGAGAGTATTTCCTTCAAGAACTTGTCATATGCCGGCATTCCTAAAATAGCATCCATGAACGGAATGTTAATATGCAATTTGGACATTAGTTCAAGGAACTTACCAAAGTGATTGCCCAAGCGAGCTCTTGCTCATGATTGTGGGAACGGTAGTGGCGGTTTGTATGGAGGCGGTGCCACACATGTTGGCTCACCATCCTTGCTCTTGCCTCCATCTCTTTGCAAAGTCTCTTCCTCTATCACCACTTGTTTCCCTTTAGCATTCTCCTTGGGCAAAGGATCTTTCACGCTCAACCCACTCCTTGTAGTGATAGCCAACACTTGGCCTCTTGGGTTGTCTTCGGTTCTCCCGGGAAGCTTTCCCGGATCTCTATGGGCTTCACCCGCCTTTTGGAACACTTGTGCTTCCAACACCTTTTGAGCCTTGGAAATGGAAGTCACGGTGCTCTCAAGGCCACTCAACCTTCCAAGCAATTGCTCAAACATCATTTCGGTTCTATCCTTTGGAGGTTGAGTAAATCCGGGTGGAGGTTCTTGTGAAGCTTTTGGTGGTGGAGTTGTGCTTGTGGAAGCGGGAGGGTTCAAGGCTCCATCCGGGTTAGAATAAGAAAACCCGGGATGGTTGTGGTTGGGCCGGTAATTGTTGAATTGCCGGTTGTTGTTGAAGTTCCTTGGGCCTTGGTAGTTGTTGTAGTTGCCCCTTCCCATGTAGTTCACATCTTCCTCCTTGGAAGATAAGTTAGCTTGTGGAAGCACTTGAGGAGTTGCTTTGTTCTTCAAAGTTGTAGCACACAACTCCCTCAAGGACTTCAATTCATTGTTGATGGCGTCAAACTTGAAATTTCTCATGGTGACTTCACTCACCTCATATGCTCCCGCCTTTCTCCCTTCACTCTTCCTATGGGAGTATTTCCCAATCACTAGAGCTTGCTTCTCCACAAACTCCCAAGCATCATCCACATGCTTCTCCATGAAAGTCCCACCGGAAAGAGATTGAAGCTTGAATTGGCTATCTTCATCAAGTCCTTTGAAGTAGATCTCCAATAGCTCAATTTTCGGTATGCCATTGTGTGGACAATCTAGGAGAAGATCTTTGAATCTTTCCCAAGACTTGAACAAACTCTCTCTATCCTTCATCACGAAGGCATTGATCTTCCCTCTTAACTCGGTAGTCTTGGAAGGTGGGAAGAACTTAGTCAAAAACTCGGTTGTCATCTCCTCCCAAGTACCAACTCGCCCTTGTGGAATAGATTGATACCAAGCCAAGGCTTTGTCCTTAAGAGAGAAGGAAAAAGCCCTAAGCTTATGGTTGTTGCTCTCCAATCTTGGCGGTCTAAGAGTCTCCATCAAAATCTCATAGTTCATCAAGTATTGATGAGGAGACTCTCCTTCCATCCCTCCAAATTGATTATGCCGGATCATTTGTAGAACTTGAGGGCGGAGCTCGTAGTTGTGGGTTGCGGGATCTCCTAAATTCACACCCGGACGGTGTGCTCTTTGTGCCGGATCCATACGTCTCCCTAATGTTTGTGGCTCTTCAATAGCAATGGGGACAACCCTAACATTCACCGCCGGCTGCGGTTGTGGTGGTGGAGGAGGTGGAGGTTGTTGACGATTAAGCTCTCCTTGTACAAGGGCTTGCCTAATCTCATCAATCTCCCTCCTAGTTGCTTCTTGCCTCTCATTGGCAAGTCTCCTTTCTTCCTCCAAGAGCTCATCTCTTAGCCTTATTTGCTCTAAGGCTTCATCCAACTCAGCTTGGAGATCTCTTCCGGCCATCTCTTTTCCCTTTTTAATGCTCTTGGATCTAGATCTAAGGGTTTTTTCCGGTTCGGGATCGAATGGAGCTAAATCCTTGCCACGAGATCTTCGCATACACCTAAAGAGTAAGAGATGTCCTGAAAAGCAAAGACACAAACCAAAGAGAGATCAAAAGCAACAAGAAAGATCTACACTAATAAACAATCACAAAATAGACTCAATCTAGAACAAGAAAGGATTGGGCTATGAAGCTCGATGATGCCTTGTGGGCATATAGGACCGCTTTCAAGACACCAATTGGCACCACTCCTTACAAGTTGGTCTATGGCAAGTCTTGCCACCTTCCGGTAGAGATGGAGCATAGAGCTTATTGGGCCATTAAGTGGCTAAATTTTGACCTCAAGGAGGCGGGAGAGAAGAGGTTGCTTGATATAAACGCTCTTGAAGAGATCCGGTTGGATGCTTATGAGAATGCCCGGATCTACAAGGAGAGGTCTAAACGGTGGCATGACAAGCGCCTCATCCCGAAGGAGTTGAGTGAAGGTGACCTTGTCCTTCTCTTCAACTCAAGGCTGCGGCTCTTCCCCGGAAAGCTTAAATCAAGATGGACCGGGCCATATGTGGTGAAGAAGATCTTTCCCCATGGAGCTATTGAGATAGGAGGGGAGCATTGTGGAAATTTCAAGGTTAATGGGCACCGTTTGAAGAAGTATATCCCGGGAGCTCCGGTGGATATGATTGCCCCACTTCACCTAGAGTAGACGCCCCCGAGTTTGGTCAAGCTAATGACCTTAAAGAAGCGCTTGGTGGGAGGCAACCCATTGGTAACGTTTTCCCTTTTTTATTTTGTTTTGTTTGTGATTTTTCTGTTTTTGTGTGTGTTTTGTGTGCTTTGTGTGTGTGCTAGAGCCTTAGTAGCATTGGAAGCCTTGCTTGGCATGTGAATGATGATGATGAATCCCTCATCAATTATGGGTGGAGCGGACGCGGAACTTGGACGGCTAGTGGTGCCTAGCGCGGGTCCCGACGCCTTGATGAACACTTAGAGCTCTCTACCATTGTTGATAGGATCATCCACTCTCAATTCACTTGAGAAATCCCGAATACCATAGCAAACCATTTTTACATTGTGAGAACCTTCTTTCACTCTTCTTTACTTTATTTACACATTGGGGACAATGTGTTTCTAAGTATGGGGTGGGGTTTGCATGATCTTTTGCATGATTAGCATCTAGGATAGTTTAAAATTTTCACATGTCTTGCATTGTACATATTCATTTCGAAAATCCCATAAAAATCAGAAAATTTAAAATTTTTTGTGCTTTCTAGGTTTGGATATGACCCTAATGATGAATCTTGTCTTGTGGATTGGCTATGGATGGCCTTATGTGTTAAATTGATGATAGCATATGTGGACTTGAAGTACTTGTCTTGAAACCATGAATGATTTGTAATCATGATGTTTGCCTAGAATGGATTGAGTATTGAAAGTCGAAATTACATGCTAGTTCTTGCACACCATCTAGGAATGAATGAGGCAACTCATCTTTCTCTAATTCTCATCTTGATCATATTGTTTGAGCACCTCAATTGATATAAATTGACCTCTTTTGACCCATCCGAGAATAGGAGCATGTTAGTATGTTAATATGTGTGAAAAGCAAGTATGGGGTGAAGATGTTGATGAAAGAATGTTATGAATAAAATGCTGAATTTGTTGTGAAAGTGTAGACAAAAACATAGGTTTGGGGACGTTAGTTTAAATGACAAGTAACTCGGTACACTTCACATAATCGGGTGTTGGTGCCTTGCCAAAGTCAAATAAACCAATAGTCCTAACGAGATTTGGTATGTGTGCCCGGTGTGGATGCACCTCGAAAAATAGAAAAAGCCCGAGGATGGCTAATCACCAAGGTTTCGGCTTTTGTACACCAATGCCATTGTCTCAAAAATAAGAAAAAGAAAAGAAAGAGAAGATAGAGAAAAATATACACTTGAGGGAAGTTGATCGAGGACAAGATTGTGGAGTTAGTTCCATTCTCGGATTAGCATCACATAGCCTAGAAAAATCCCCACCTAATCACAACGTTTCTTGGCCTTTTATTTCACAAGACCTTATGACCTATTTGCATGTTTGTAAGACTTAGTGATTTAGATTGGATATGCTCTTGATCTTCTTGACTTCTTCATCTTTACATTTCATGCATACTTTCGAGTTAAGTGCAATTGTCTTTCCATGCCTTCACTTGTTTGATGCATGATTGCTTATCCTTTGCCATGAAACATGACTATGAAGGTGATCCAATAGTAGAAGCACAAACCCAAAAAGATTTGCGATTTTTCTGCATACATAAATCATGTTATCTTGTAGTCTATAGTTGAGCATTTGCTCGGGGACGAGCAAACCTTAAGTATGGGGTATTTTTGATAACACAATTTATGACTTAGGTTTAGGTAATCATTTAGATAGATTTCTCACTCATTCATGCATGGTTTAGCACTAATTCACGACGTTTGCACTCAATTCACGTAATTTAGATAGATTTCTCACTCATTCATGCGGGTGACACTGCACTCCGGAACGCAGCCTGCGCCTTCGCCAGCGCCCGGAACAAAGTCTATCACCGCCCTGCGCCTCTCCTGGGCGCTTCTGCGGCGACTTACCATGAAGAAGCGAAGCCGATGCCCCTGCATCTCTGCCTGCGGACCACCCTGCGGAGTTGTGAAGTCGAAGAACCAGTGTCACCGCCCCTGCGGTGACATTGGGCCGCACCTGCGGCTCGACATCAGAAGTGATAGAAAGATGAAGAGTCAAACGTTTGAAGAGCATTAAAGATCCGCCCCTGCGGAATATCCAGGCTGTCCCTGCGGCCACGAAGAACTCCAAGCGTTTTCGCCTAAACCGCCCTTGCGGTCCTGAAGGCCACCCCTGCGGTTGAGCGACAGAGACTTTACTCCTGCTATTTGCACCACCTTTATGGCATTAAAGGTGGCTGTTTAGGCTGGCCATTTACTCCCATTTTGTAACACCCCAAATCCATAGGACTTGGAATGTTACATTAGGCTAGGATCTCACAATGGATCCTGACCCTAGCCTGACAACAAGTTCACTGGATCTTACAACAAGGCACAAGTAGAGTAAAACCAAATACATAAAAGCTGTAATGATACATCAAAAGTGTTTACAAACACAAAGCCGAGTACAAAACATCAAACATAAACATCTATTACAAAAGATCCCAACCCACGCATCCTAATGTACAGAAGTCCTCGGCTGGTCACACCATCTGGCTCACTCTGCAGTCTTCCTAACCTGCAGATCAACTACAACATGGTATACTGTTATCTACAACAATAGATAAGCATAAAGGTAATAGCACAAACACACATCAACATCTCATACATGCAATGCCACACACATCCATTTATTATCTTTTATTACGTTATTCGATTACTAATTCAACTTCTTTTGCAACACGAGAAGCCTCAAGAACCCCGTCCCATCCAACGTAACCCAGGAGTTTTGCATGGGGTGATCGTCACTCGTCCCCTCCTATGAGATCATCTTCAGGGCACCTCCTCCTAACCAGCAGGCGGAGACCTGTGGTTACCTCCCGTTATAATACACATGGGCCATTTAAATGTAATAAATGGTCATCCTAGTCCGGTTTAAGTTATAAACTCACAATCATATGAACACACACAACCATCACAATCACACAAATCCATAACTGAACGCTAAGTAAGTCCTATGGACTTACCTCATACACTCGTATCCAACACCACGTCACAGCTTCCTCTTGGGGAAGAAACCAACGCCTGCAATAGCAAGGCACACAACATCATACACTACAAGGGTTAGAAGACTCGTCTCCATAACCATAACCAACCTACAACCTCAATCTAAACCTCAAGATTACAACAAGCTCATATATGGCTACAACATAACCTCAATATCAACACAAGTGCCTAAGGCACAACTCCAACATACAACACATCTAACCACACTAGCCTAGCTACCAACTAAGCCAAGGCCAAAGGAAAGGAAGGAAGGAAGACATACCAACAAGGTATGCACAACAGAAGCAAGAGCACAAGGCTGATCCAGTGAGGCACAGGGGCGGCTCACCAAAGGCGCAGGGGCGGCTCACACACCAGGCGCACGGGCGGCTGGAGTCAAACGCAGGGGCAGCCAATTGTGCAAAGAGTTGATCCCGACTTCTCTTCGATCCCTTTCTCGACTTCCATCACTTCTTCAACATACCACAACAACATATACACATATATACACATATATGATCATCAACCAACCAGGAAATGATCCAACACAAGCCTAGCTTGTGATCCTAAGCTAGAAAGGAAGAAAGAAGCAAGAAAGAAGGAAGGAAGAGAGATGAAGGAAAAGAACTTACCACAACAAGCCCTAAGATGCAACTACGGAGCATCAACACGTCTATCATCTCAACACAACACCAACAACCTTCAACAACATCCTCATGAGCATCCATGGCCAAAACCACACTCAAACTCACAAGAGTACACTCACAAGAACAAAAAGAGATCAAAGAAGATCAAGGAGGATGAGAGGAGAAGATGAAGAACGTGGAGAGGATGAAGAAGCTGGAATGAGGTAAGAAACCCCTCATCTGAAGCAAGGCAAAACTTATAAGAGAAGCCAGCCGCAAAGCACGGTCAAAGAGTCAACAAAAGTGGCTGCACTCATACAGACCCGCAGGGGCGGCTAGCCAAGGGCGCAGGGGCGCCTAGCCACTGGGGCGACCCAGGTGGTGCGCAGGGTTGGCTAACAGGGGGCAAGGTAAGGCTCACTAAGGCTCAACAAGACTCCTAATCTCAAAGAATAAGGCTCTTATATCACACCCCCTAAAAACAAGTTTCGTCCCGAAATTTGCAAAATCCCAAAGCTTCTCGGACCTATAAGCCGAGGTACACTCTCTCCTCAAGAACCTCAGGTCAAAACTTATAACATTCTATATCCTCAACACAGCATGGAGGAATCACAACTCCAGCATAACACTCTATACAAGGCCTAGAGGCAGATCATCTCTAGCCAAACACTAACCACATCACACTGGCATGAAGGAAAGCCGTCTCCAGCCACAACGTACACATATCACTACTATGTGAAGGAAAATCATCTCCACTCACACTATGTCCATCAAGGGTAGCATGGAGGAAAGAACCATCTCCAGCTAATCCTAACACACATACCATAGCATGGAGGAAAGAACCATCTTCAGCTATACCTATCTCGTACTAGCAAACAAGATCTAACAGATCATATGCACATATCACAGCTAGCACGAAAACACAGCATATCACATAAGCACATAACATGCACTCACCAAGGAGGCACTAAGATCTACCCGTGGATCCTACTGGTGCATCTAGCTCAGCATAGAACTCTGGATAGTTCCTCTGGATACTATCCTCGGTCTCCCAGGTAGCCTCATCTAGTCCTCCTCTCGACCACTATATCCTCAACATAGGAATGTCCTCGAACGCAGGCGTCTCACACCTCGCTCTAGGACTACAATAGGGTGCTCTACAAACGTATGGTCCGGCACAACCACCAGATCATCATAACTCACGATGTGCCTCGGATCTGGTATGTACTCCCTCAACTAAGACACATGAAACACAAGATGAACGCCCTCTAACCTCAGAGGCAATGTTAATCTGTAGGCTGCTCGCCCAACTCTATCCAGTATCTCGAAAGGACCGACATATCGGGGACTCAGCTTCCCCTTTATGCCAAAACGTCCGACGCTTCGCATCGGAGATACTCTCAACCAGACATGAGATCCTACCCTGAACTCTAGAGGTCGACGCCTTATGTCTATATATGACTTCTGGCGACTTTGTGCGGCCAACATCCTCTCTGTAATCAACGCTACTCGAGCCATATCATCTTGAATCTGCTCTGGTGCTATCACACTGATACTGCTAGGCTCATCCCAGCATAAAGGTGTACGGAATCTATATCCATACAATGCCTCATAAGGAGCCATCCCTATAGATGCATGCCAACTGTTGTTGTATGAGAATGTTTGCCTCAAAGTGTGCGTGCAAATAAGTTTTAATTATAAAACTGAAACAAAAGCAAGCCAACCCGCAGTGTACGGATTGGAGTAGTTAAGCAAGTATTCCAGAGTATCGAACTCAGGGATTTGGTGAGTCAAATTCAGTTTCGATATAATCGAGCAAGTAAAAGTATAAAAGCTTTGCAAATATTGGGGAAAACAGCAACCCTAAAGATCCAGGTCTCTAATTGTGGCAATCGATTCAAGATATACTATATATATAAGGACAGAGTTGAGATTGCAAAGGTATAACTAACGTAAGGTAATGTACGGTGAAGTTCCAAAACCTCATATGTTTAACCTAAAGACTCTCTCTATAAAGGTTGTTGAGGCTGCAATATAGAAAGGATCTAAGGACAAGAATTAATCTAAAATACACATGCCTAAACCCAAGGAATCAAAGATAGGCTAAAACGGTTAAGGTTGTGACACTCGAAACCGAAATAGAGGATGTTGAGTCTCAGTACTACCTAGAAAAGGCAAGCCAAGGCTAGGATAAAGCAAATCTTTAACTTTGGATTAAAGCAAAAGGAAAGGTCGGAAAATAGAGAAAATCACGGCTGGATCTTGAACAGACCGTTGTTTAGGGTGTCGACGATGTTTCTCACACTCTCAGGGTCCAATCAAGTTACGATCGATCTATCATTATCTAAGCCACAACTATCAGCCCTTCACCTTAGAATTGTTACACGGTTTTAGCCAATAACCATCATCATGATATCAAAAATCAAATTAAGAAGAAAGAAAGATGAAAACCCTCGAAAACTCAATAACAAATCAAAGTCAATCTCGAATTCAAATAGCAAAAGTAGTATGTTTATGAATTCAGAAAATCGGATAAGAATCCTCACAACGATCTTAGGGAACAATGAAGAACGGAGTGTCTATCCGTCTCCAAAAGTGAAAACCCTAAGAAAATCTCCAAAGTACGTAATCTCCAATGTCGCGTCTTTCACCAATCTCCAATCCTCAAGGTCAAATGAGCCCTAAGCCGCCGTCTTCAAAGCCCTAAACAAAGATGTAAGCGAAGGTCCCAGAAACTCTCTTCTCAAGCTTCTTATAGGCGAAAATAGGGTTACGAGAAAGCCCAATGACGTTGCTGACGTGGCAAATATGACACGTCACAAAATCATGGAAATCACGGTCATGTACAAATTTCCACGGCCATGGTATAGGCCGTGTAACTTTCTGTTGTGCTTCAAACTCACTTCCACGATCCAATTGCCAAATCCACGGCCGTAATTTAGGGCGTGGTTCCTCAAATCTTTGTCCACGACCATAATTTAGGGCGTGGATTCCTCAATTCCTTGTCTTTGCCTTTGTTTCCTGATGTTCTTCAGTCAAGCTCCTTCCTTAGCTTCTCCTAAACATCTCCTTGCCATCAAGCATGATCAAATACTCCTCTTCTTCCACATTTTGCTCCAATCCAAGCCTTTATTCACCTAAAAACAAAACGAAGCTAGTGTAGATCTCTATATCGACAAAGTGGGTGAATGAGCTCACAAATGCCTCAAACTCATATCTATGTACACATAAAAGAGGGAAAAACAACTAAAACAAGTGCCTAAAATATAGTCATATTTCATGCTAACAGCGAACTCAACGAGTGGGAGGTAATCAGACCATCCCTGTCCCTAATCCAACACACAGGCTCGCAGCATATCCTCTAAGGTCTGGATGGTCCTCTCTGACTGACCATCTTTATGGGGGTGAAACCCAGCCGTGAAATGTAGACTCGTCCCCAAAGCAATCTGAATCTAATGCCAGAATCTCGATGTGAATCGTCCATCACGATCAGAAACGATCGTCCTTGGTACGCCATGGAGTCTCACTATCTGTCTAGTGTACTCCTCAGCTAATCTACTCACTGAACACGTCTCTTTGATTGGAACGAAATGTGCCATTTTCGTCAGTCTATCAATAGTCACCCAAATGGCATCAAAGCTCCTACTAGTCCTCAACCCAGTCACAAAATCCATGGAAACGTCCTCCCACTTCCACTGCGGCACTAACAGTGGATGGAGCTCACCTCCAGGCCTGAAATGCTCTATCTTGACCTGCTGACAGGTCACATACTGAGCCACAAATCTGGCTATGTCGGGCTTCAGCCCTCCCCATCAATATGAGCGTCTCACATCATGGTACATATTACTTGTACCAGGGTGTACTGAGTAAGGTGTACAGTGAGCCTCCTATAATATCCGATGTCTCAGTTCTGCTTCTGCAAGAACACAGATAAGATCGTGTCGCCTCATAACTCCATCTGCCCCAATAGTGAACTGGGGTGCCTATCCACGAGACATCCTATCTCTGATCTTCGTCAAGGTCGGGCAAATCCCCTGCTTCTGTTGGATCTCATCCAACAAACCAGGTAACACCTCTAAAGCAAACAACTGGGCATCCTCATCAGGAAACTGGATGTCCATCTCTAGCCAGGCTAGATCCCTCTGAAGCTGAGACTATACAGTAAGTCAGGCAATTGCCTTCTCTCGAGGCGTCTTCCTGCTTAAGGCGTCAACTACTACATTCGCCTTGCCAGGATGATACAAAATCTCAAGGTCAAAGTCCTTGATCAACTCAAGTCATAGATGTTGGCGGTTATTCATTTCCCGCTGCGTGAAAATGTACTTAAGACTCTTGTGGTTTGTGAAGATCTGGCAGGTGGCACCATACAGGTAATGTCTCTAGATCTTCAAAGCATGAACTACCGCTGCCAACTCCAGATCATGAGTCGGGTAGTTCTCCTCATACGTCTTCAGCTGTCGAGACGCATATGCAATCACTCTGCCTCTCTGCATCAACACACATCCCAAGCCTAGCTTGGATGCATCATTGTAGACCACAAAATCATCAGAACCCTCTAGCTGTGCCAAAACAGGAGTAGAAGTCAAACGCCTCTTCAACTCCTCAAAACTCTGAGCGCACTGGTCAGTCCATACAAATCTGGTAGTCTTCCTCAGAAAACTCGTCAGTGGGCGGACAATCACAGAAAATCCCTCCACAAAGCGTCTATAATAACCGGCTAAGCCAAGAAAGCTAGGCACTTCCTTCACGTTTGTCGGCGTCGTCCATGCAGCAACATACTCGATCTTCGCCGGGTCTACCATAATCCCGTCGGCGGAGACGATATGTCCAAGGAAAGCAACCTCAAACATCCAGAACTCACACTTAGAGAGCTTGGCATACAACTCTCTATCTCTCAAAATCTGCAAAACTATCCTCAAATGCCCAGCATGCTCCTCTCTGCTACAAGAGTACACCAGAATGTCATCAATGAAGACCACCACAAACTGATCCAGGAAGTCGATGAAGATATTGTTCATCAACTCCATGAATCCTGCAGGGGCATTCGTCAGCCCAAATGGCATCACTACAAACTCGTAGTGTCCATAACGGGTACGAAATGCCGTCCTGTGCACATCATGCTCTCTCACCCTCAGTTGGTGATATCCAGAACGCAAGTCGACCCTGGAGAAGACTGTTGTTCGCTCCAAACAGTGTGTGCAAGCTTTAAATTTATATCCCAAGAAATAGGCTTAAAACAAGGATGTGAACCGGCAGTGTACGGATCAATTATGGTAAAAGCAAGAATCCCGGGGTGTCGATCTCAGGGACTTAGGTAAAACAAAGCAAGTATAGGTTGTCAATGTAACTAATAACCACAAAGGTGATTAAGGCAATCAAAGAGATGATAATAAGGTCAATTAAAGGAATTATGCAAATTCTAGGGATTAAAGCATCTATTTGTGCTTCCAACTCAAGATCTTAAGATAAGCGGACAAAGCTGAGGTTTTGCAAAGGGAAGGTGTTTCTAAAGTGGAATAGATCACCGGGTAAGTCTCACTACTCACTAACTCCAAACCAAAAGCTCCAATTACCGGGTAAGTCTCAAGGTACTAAGGAAAGGAATTATAATCTCAAACCAACACACCAACTAAGGGAATAGAATCAACCTTTATCGGGTAAGTTTCAGGCTAACTCACAAAGATGAAATGAAGGCACACTCAAATCCCAATAAAGGATGAACCTTTCTTACATGCACTTATGATCATGGGTAAACAAACTAAGGAATCACCGGGTAAGTCTCATCCTAGGCTTGCATTGAACTAGGAAACGTGTAATAAGAATAGGATTTGGCAAACTCTAACACTTAACTCTCAGTTACGGATCAGAAAGGGTCACCTCGGTCTGTCAAGTTCCACCCCAGCCGAGATGTTCATTGACTGAACGAGATGTTCTAGGGTTAAGGTTAAAGACTCGAGCTTTCAGGGTCCTACTGGGATTAAGATTATTCTATCATCGTCTTTCCCACAACTTTCAGCCAATCACCCTAGAATCGCAGAAAGAAATTAGCCACTCATCATCATGAAAGCAATAATCAAATATATGGGAAGATAATGAATATTTGAACACAAAAACCTTAAGAACAAGGCTTCAATAACTGAATCAAATATCAAACAAATCAACGTTCCTTGGATCACAAATCCAACAAGACAATGAAATAAAAGGGAATCTAAGAAAGTTTTACCAATCCCCTCAAAGCTATATCCGAACTATCAATCCTTCCTTGATTGATCTTCAATCTTCCTTCCTTCCTTCAAAACTTCCAGAAAATCCTTCCTTTGCTGGTTGTTCTAAGCCTTCGACGATAGCGGGTTGTTTAATTTGTGGAAAATCCAGCCCTTTTATAGGAGAATTATCTTCCAAAGATAAAAATTATCTTAAAAAGATAATTTCCTAATAAAATATATCCATATCTCTAAAATAGATCTCCTAAATATATGATCTTCCTTCTAGAAATCTAGCCCAAAGATATAAGATCTCTCCTTCCAAAAATAAAAGATCTCAGCCAAATGAAATATATCTCGCCGCGCCAGGGTGTTCGCCTCGGTCGAGGCGCTCCTCAAGATCATCTCGGTCGAGGTGACATTGTAGCTGACCGAGGTGAATCTCAGCTGAATGTGAAATCTCTTAAATCTGGTCCAAAGTAATTCTTCTTTGTTAATTTCTTGCTTCCTGAGTTCTCTTTTAAGCTCCTGAATGTAGCTCCAATGACTCCTTCACTCCTTAGCTCCATTTTGGTCCAAAGTGTGCCATTTTACCTACGATTACAATGAAACTAGGTGTAGACCTCGATTCCCGTAAAGGTAGATGAAACAACAATATAATCACATAATTTACATTCAAACATGCAGATTATTGAAGATAAAACGTCTAAATAAGTCCCAAAATATAGACTATAATACATGCTATCAAAATACCCCATACTTGTCCCTTGCTTGTCCCCAAGCAAGTTCCAAATCTTAAGTACAAGATAGAATGAATTATAAGTCTTGAAGATCAATGAAAAGTATTTCAAAACATTTTTGGTGATGTGCTCCACTCATAGATCACTCTAAGAGAATGCTTCATGGTGTTTAAAATCAAAACATGATCAAAACATTTTATAAATATAAGAAAGTTGGTCATCTTTGCATAAAATCATAGAATGCATAATAAATCATAATCATCAAAATTAATCATGAATAATCTAGTTTAAACCACCAAGTCAATCAACAAGCTCGAGGTCTCAAGGGCTTTTTAAGACAAGGTCAAGAAACGTGTGAAGGTGGGATGTATATAGGGAATGTGGTGCTAGAATCTGGGAAAAGGATCTTCACTTCACTTTGCTTTGAACTTCAACATCATCCACCAATAAGCTTTGCTTATTTACTTTTTACTTTTTGGGATGCATGGACAGAGGTGCACAATAACCGAAGCCTAGGAGATCAGCAATCATCAATTTCTCGAGATGCCTCAAACCCTTGATGCACATACCATGACCCGTTAGGAATATCGCTCAATCCGACTTTGGCAAGACACAAACACCTGGCTATGTGAATGGTGCCGAGTTACTTATCATCATGATTGACTTCCCCAAACCTTTTTGTTTCTTTCTAACTTTCAGCCAACATCTCAACTTCACTTTCACTTGCTTTTCACTTGCTTGCTTCCAAATTCCAAGATAGGTAAAGGGAGGCAAATATATATATATATATATATATATATGAGGGGATAAGCATGATCAAGAAGAAGAAAAGAAGAGAGTGAATTGCCTTAATCATCCCAGGAAGAAAATGATAGAACTCATCATGTGGTGTCAACCTTCAAATTCAACATAATTTGGATAAAATCAAAGTATTAAACATGCCAAAATTTCAAACAAAGCATTTAACAACTTAAACATATCATAAAACCTTTCAAACATATAAAGATTTCAAAACCAATCTCCAAACATAATCATCACTGAGGTCATATCCAGAAAAGAAGCACAAAACGTTTCGAAAACTCTTTTAGTTAAACCACCTCGGTCGAGATGTTCTAAGTCAACCGAGGTGTTGCACCTCGATTGGTCAAAATCACTTCGGTCGAGGCCATAAAATTTTTTTCTTAATCAGTTTTTGACGTTTTTCTCAATCAAATAGCCTGTATGCATGCATGTAATCTCAAATAAGCAAGTAGAGCATAAAGAAAAATCATAAATAGTCATAGTCATACAAGCATACACAAAATGTCAAATAAAGTACATCCAAATACCCCATACTTGGGACACATTGTCCCAATGGGTCAAAATAAGTCTAAAAATAGAGTACTCACCGGACATAAGTTGAGCTGTATAATAAATAAATAAAAGAAATCCCTGCAAGCTCTAGTCCTGATCTGCTGGTGGTGGTGGTGGATATGGCACGTACGGATATTGGGATGGGTCAAAATGATATCCCATCGTGTGCTGGAACTGCATTTCCATCATCCGGTGTTGGTAGTGCTGGCTCTCTAGCATGTGATGTGTCCAACCCTCGACCTCTCGGCGTTGGTAGTGCCGGCTCTCCAGCATCTGATGTGTCCAGCCCTCGACCCCTCGGCGCTGGTCATCAAAACGCTCACGGATATCAACTGTCAGGGCTGCGTAGGAGTCAATCATCTGATCGGTGAGGTCATCAATCCTCTAATGCGCTGCTAGATCTCTGAATCTGCGGCGGCGGGATCTACGCTGGGATGGTGGTGGTGGTGGTGCTGCCTCATCCTCTGTCTCCTCGTCGTCCAGATCGACGACTGGCACACTGGAACCGGCTGTATATGTCCCTGTCTCCATGGAAGCACCGCCATCGTCATCCTCATCCTCCTCTTGTACCTGAGCTACTGCATCTCTAGCATCCTCAATGTAAGGTATCCATGCAGTGGACCAATAATGAGGGTCATAGACTGAGAACTGAGATGACCACCTGATACCCTGAGGGGCAGTCTACTCCCAAGGCATCGCCACATATGGCGTAGTCAGTGGTGCTCTAGGGAAATCAACCCTCATATGGCCATAGACCCCGCAGTTGTAACACTACCGGCCCCTCTCAATTGTTTGTGCAGACATTGGAACACTCGAGCGGCCCTAAGTCTGACCTCGCCCGTATCCAGATGCTCCTGCACCAGTCGGTGCGGTACGCTGTCTCTTCTCAGACCGTCCTATATGAGAAGTCCTCCTTTGGTTAGCTCTCTCTCTCTCATAGGCGGAGGTCCGATCCTGGTAGTCTGCCAATGAGTCACAGTGAAATCCCGCCATGTATGAGCCTGTGCTCTTCCTTAGACGACGGGCAAAAAGGTACACATGCTGGTCCTCAAATGATGCAGCTGGACCCAACAATGCTAGCTCAGTCTGGAAGCGGCAGATGACATCTGTAATAGGTACGTCCTCAAAACCCGCCTCCACAAAGTCCTGTAGTTTCTCTCTCCTCAGTGAGGCAGGGCATAACTGCTCTCTCAACATAGTCCTCATCTGCTCATAGGTGATAACTCGGGCTCTAACTGTCCTCCACCACTGGTGTGCCAAGTCACGGAATATAGACTGTACTAGCTCTATCCGTCTGTCCTCTAGGCAACGTATAGACTCCAAAGCTGAGTCTACATGCCCAATCCACACCTCAGTCTCTAGGCCAATCTCCCCAGAGAAGTGTGGAACTCCCTGATGATGAAATGCCTTCAACCAGGTATCTGGTCGAGGCCCTCTGGTCTCCTCCACAACTCGAGTTGGCTAAACAACACGAACCGGTACAGCTAGCACCTGAGTAGCTCCATCGGATCTCTCATATGATCCCTCATGCCCTGGCAGATCTGGGGCTCGTCTGCCCGCTTTGATGGCCTCCTCGAAATGCCTGAGATAATCTCTAAACTCAGATCTACCCATAGATACACGGTCTGAGCCATCAGACTGGTCTGGATGGGCCGGCTGTCTCTTGGACCTACCACTCCTCGTAGCTAGAACTACACTCTCAGCAACCTCCTCAGGAGCCTCCTCCACCACTGGTGGATCTACAGCGGGAGCTGGTCCTTGTGCTATCCCTCCTGGAATAAGAGGTGGTCTACCTCTACCTCTGCCTGCAGCAGTAGTAGCTCTTGTCCGAGCCATCTGCGGGGTATGCATCTAACGTATAAGGCTCTATATAGGCCATATGTATAGATATATATATAATACTTAATAATAAATGCATACACATCATCACATAAGAGATATCTATATATATATATATATATATATATATATATATATATATATATATATATATATATATATATATATATATATATATATATATATATATGTATATATATCTATATTGTCGAGATCCTCAGATGGGTGACGACTTTTGTACATACTATCCCAAATTATCTGTACTCGCTTTAAAACCAAAACCTTTTGAAAAGTCAAACCCCATGTGGGTTCTGTTTAGTTATCCACTCTACCTTATTGAAGATAGCAAGTGCCATTGTTGTCAACCTAAAGCTCTGATACCAACTCTGTAACACCCCAAATCCACAGGACTTGGAATGCTACATTGGGCTAGGATCTCACAATGGATCCTGACCCTAGCCTGACAAGTGGTTCACTGCATCTTACAACAAGGCACAAGTAGAGTAAAACCAAATACATAAAAGCTGTAATGATACATCAAAAGTGTTTACAAACACAAAGCCGAGTACAAAACATCAAACATAAACATGTGATACAAAAGATACCAACCCACGCATCCTAATATACAAAAGTCCTCGGCTGGTCACACCATCTGGCTCACTCAGCAGTCTTCCTAACTTGCAGATCAACTACAACACGGTATACACCGTTAGCTAGAACAATAGATAAGCATGAAGGTAATAGCACAAACACACATCAACATCTCATACATGCAATGCCACACACATTCGTTTATTATCTTTTATTACGTTATTCCATTACTAATTCAACTTCTTTGCAACACGAGGAGCCTCAAGAACCCCGTCCCATCCAACGTAACCCAGGCGTTTTGCATGGGGGTGATCTTCACTTGTCCCCTCCTATGAGATCATCTTTAGGGCACCTCCTCCTAACCAGCAGGCGGAGACCGGTGGTTACCGCCCGTTATAATACACTTGGGCCATTTAAATGTAATAAATGGTCATCCTAGTCCGGTTTAAGTTATGAATGCACAATCATATGAACACACGCAACGATCACAATCACACAAATCCATAACTGAACGTTAAGTAAGTCCTATGGACTTACCTCATACACTCGTATCCAACACCACGTCACAACTTCCCTTTGGGGAAGAAAACAACGCCTGCAATAGCAAGGCACACAACATCATACACTGCAAGGGTTAGGAGACTCGTCTCCATAACCATAACCAACCTACAACCTTAATCTAAACCTCAAGATTACAACAAGCTCACATATGCCTACAACATAACCTCAATATCAACACAAGTGCCTAAGGCACAACTCCAACATACAACACATCCTAACCACACTAGCCTAGCTACCAACTAAGCCAAGGCCAAATGAATGGAAGGAAGGAAGACATACCAACAAGGTATGCACCAACAGAAGCAAGAACACAAGGTTGATCCAGTGAGGCCCAGGGGCGGCTCACACACCAGGCGCAGGGGTGGCTGGAGTCAAACGCAGGGGCAGCCAACTGTGTAGAGAGTTGGTCCCGACTTATCTTCTATCCCTTTCTCAACTTCCTTCACGTCTTCAACATACCACAACAACATATACACATATATGATCATCAACCAACCAGGAAAGGATCCAACACAAGCCTAGCTTGTGATCCTAAGCTAGAAAGGAAGAAGGAAGCAAGAAAGAAGGAAGGAAGAGAGATGAAGGAGAAAACTTTCCACAATAAGCCCTAAGCTCAACTATGGAGCATCAACACGTCTATCACCTCAACACAACACCAACAACCTTCAACAACATCCTTATGAGCATCCAAGGCCAAAACCACACTCAAACTCACAAGAATACACTCACAAGAACAAAAAGAGATCAAAGAAGATCAAGGAGGATGATAGGAGAAGATGAAGAACGTGGAGAGGATGAAGAAGCTGGAATGAGGTAAGAAACCCCTCATCTGAAGCAAGGCAAAGCTTATAAGAGAATCCAGCCACAAAGCACGGTCAAAGAGTTAACAAAAGTGGCTGCACTCATACAAAGCCGTTGGGGCGGCTAGCCCAGGGCGTAGGGGCGCCTAGCCGCAGGGGCGGCCCAGGTGGTGTGCATGGGCAGCTTAAAGGGGTCAAGGCAAGGCTCACTAAGGCCTAGCAAGACTCCTAAGATCCAAAGACTAAGGCTCTTACACATTTAGTGCCATATGTAGTATAAATAGACCCATGGCTGATTGCTAGAATCATCCATCATTTTCCCATTTTACTCTCTCTTTTCTCTTGCTTCCTTTGTGTAATGAGTTTCTTATTGCCTCTCTACATTGGGTTGTTTTAAAGCTGCATTTCTGCTTTGCTTGTAAGTCCTTTTTAATATAAGTTTTATTCAGTTTATGTTTTGTATTGCTTGAGCTTCACTTATCTAATTGCATGTTTCTTTTCACTTAAGATTGATCACCTTAGTGTCTAAATGCATGCAAAGAACAAGGATTAATAAATTCCGGGTTCGGGTCTTTAATCTAGTAGAAACCTTTAGGTAAAAACTAGTTGTGGTTACTTAAGGGAAAGGAATTCAAGTATAAAGAAAAGTTTAATGGTTTTAGTCTTTTCTTTATATCTCTTTGTCTTTGTTTGAAAGCTAACTTGTGACTTGTTCTTGTAGGTTTACGGAACATTAACTTGTTAAGTTGTGTTGATGCCGGTGGGCTCAACACATACATATGATCAAGACGAGAACATGCTAATAAACTTATAAAAGGAACCAACAAAAGTAGCATTGCATGCTAAGAGTCAACCTAGTGTAGTTCATTTCTCATCATCTTATCCACCTCCTTACTTGCTTTCTTACTCTTTTGTTTTGTTACATATAAGTCCACCCCCCCTTTACTTAGTTACATGATCAATAATTGAATCTAATATAAACATCGACCAAACTCTCTTGGGTTCAACCCTTAGTTAACCACTATACTCACTTTAGTGTTAAGTTAGGAAATTACATTGATTAGATAAAAACGACCTAAGGAATAATGTCTTGTCAAATTTTGGCGCCGTTGCCGGGGAGTTTGTTGTGTTTTTATTTTTTTCTCTTATTGATTATTGGTTTGGACCGTTTTTATGGTTTAAACCCGTGTTACTAACTCCGGAATTGTTCCGTTGGACCCAGAAATTGACAGAACACACATCCGGCGAGGTAGACAACAACAACTCCGAGAAGAAATGGCTAACAGAACACTTCTCCAACTCACGCAGCCGGACTTGACTCAACACCCTCTTGCGGTTACTATACTGGTAATAGGGGAAGGTGTCAATTTTGAGCTCAAGTTGGGGCTGATCCACTTGCACCCATAATTCCATGGGCTAAGTGGTGAAGACTCCATCAAGCACCTTGGAAAGTTTCATACCGTGTGTATGAGCGTGAAACCGGCCAACATTACGGAAGAGCAAATCAAGATGAGGGCGTTCGGTTTCACGCTCAAGGATGGAGCGGATGATTGGTATTATCACCTTCCATCCGGGAGCATCAATACTTGGGAGAATCTCCACAAAGCATTTTTGGAGAAATAATTTCCAGCCAAGAAGGACAATAGCTTGAACAAAGCTATAAGCAACATTGAACAAGAGGCGGACGAAATTCTCTATGAGTATTTCAAACGGTTTGCACGCCTCCGATCAAGCTGTCCTTTCCATGGATATTCAACTCAAGACCTAGTCTTGCACTTGTACAATGGCTTGCTTGACAACGAGAGGAGGATCGTCGATGCTGCTTGTGGAGGTAACATTCTCAAAACCACTCCTGATCTTGCTTTATAGAAGATGCAAGAACTAGCTGAAGGAACTAGGAACTTCAGAAGAACTTCCTCCAAATGAGGAGTTCATGCCATCAATACAGGGAAGAATGAGATCTCCACTGAACTTGCTGAGCTGAAAGAGATGGTGAAGAGATTGACCCTTATGGGAACTCCACAAAAACTTAAGGCATGCGGAGTTTGTGCCGACCCTTACCACCTAACGGACATGTGCCCTCAAGTCCAGGATGACGATGCTGAAGTGAAAGCATTGGGTTATGGGCAACAACAATAACAACGGCCTAGGAATGATCTTTATGCGCAAAATTACATGTTGAATTGGCACGATCAATAGAATTTCCGATGGAGGGATCAACAAAACCAACAGCAGCAACCCCACCAAGGTAAGTCTCAATCCACAAAGGATATGCTGCAGGTTTTAACTAAGCATTTTGCCACTCATGTCCAAACAACTGAATCCAACATCAAGAAACTTGAAAAACAGGTTGGGCAAATGGCAGAAGCCATTACAAGGGTCGAAGCTAGATCCTTTGGAAATTTGCCTTCCCAGAAGGTGGTAAACCCCAAAGAGAATGTTAGTGCCCTAACATTTAGAAGTGGGAAGCAAATCCAACCGAAACTAGCAACAGAAGGAAAGGACAAACCCTCTGAGGAGTTTGCTGCCCCCACAGCCGCACATGCGGCTGCACCTGCGCCAGGCCCTGAGCAAACGCCGCCCCTACGGTTGGATGTCACCGCCCCTGCGGTGACAACCCCTGAGCCGCCCCTGCGCCTGCAAGCTGGCTCCCCAGCGGAAAACTCGACAGAGAGTTCTATTGAGAAGGATTCATACATCCGACCTGAGTTCCCACCTTTGTACGCTGAGAAACCACCAACTCCTTTCCCCGAGGCACTAAAGGAGAGAAAAATAATCGAGGACAAAGATCTCTTTGAGACCTTCTCCAAATGCGAGGTAAACATCCCTCTCCTAAAGTTAGTGAAAAGTATTCCTAAGTATGCTCGTTTCTTGAAGGAACTCTGCACTATCAAGAGGAATCAAAAGATGAAGGGGAAACAAAAGGTGCAAGTAAGCGAACATGTGTCCGCCGTTTTCCAACTTAGAATGCCCAAGAAGTGTAGCGATCCGGGCATGGTAAGAATTCCTTGTGTTATAGGGGAAACCCGTTTTGACAAAGCTATGTTTGATCTTGGTGCTTCTATTAATGTCCTTCCATACTCCATCTATAAATCACTTGGCCTTGGGCCATTAACTAAAACTCGGATTGTAGTACAACTTGCTGAAAGATGTAATGTTTACCCGAAAGGAATTATTGAAGATGTGTTAGTAATGATAGATAATCTAATTTTCCCTTCTGATTTCTTTGTAATGGACATGGAAAATGACTCACATACTACACCGATATTGTTGGGTAGACCATTCCTAAACACTACTAGGACTAAAATCGATAATGTAAGTGGCAAATTAACCATAAATTTGATGGGGAAGTAGTTGAATTTGACATCTATGATGCAATGAAATTTCCTATTGATGATCATTCCTTATGTGCCATTAATATTATTGAACCTTTTATGCAAGATGTCTTTGATATTTCTGACATTGACGAATTGAAAAATATATATGAACATGACATTGCCGATCATAACTCACAATATGCATTGACAACTAGCATGAAAGAGGTCCTAGCCCAATTGGATGGGCACAAAACCTATCTCCACTTTGGCCATTGGGCCCACTTTACTAACTCCAAGCGAGAAGCTTGTTCCATCTATAGTGCAGGCACCGGAGATAGAGTTGAAGGACCTTCCACCTCACCTCAAGTATGCTTTCCTTGGAGATAACAATACCTTACCGGTGATCATCTCTAACAAGTTGACTACCGGTCAAGAGGACAAGTTGGTGAAAGTGTTGAAAAACACAAGAAGGCCCTTGGATGGACCATTGCGGACATCAAAGGGATAAGTCCATCCACTTGCATGCATAGAATTTTACTTGAGGAAGAAGCGAAACCATCTGGGCAACCTCAACGAAGGTTGAACCTGCCAATGATGGAAGTGGTCAAAAAGGAGGTATTAAAGCTCCTCCAAGCGGACATGATATTCCCCATCTCGGATAGCAAGTGGGTTAGTCCAACCCAAGTAGTTCCAAAGAAGGGGGAGATCACCATGGTGGAGAATCAATTCGGAGAGATGGTCCCAAGCAAGACACAAACCGGTTGGAGAGTTTGCATTGACTACCGCAAACTCAACAAGGTAACACATAAAGAGCACTTTCCATTACCTTTTATTGACCAAATGTTGGAATGTCTTGCAGGTCATCCATACTATTGCTTTCTGGACGGATACTCGGGCTATTTCCAAATAGCCATTGCTCCGGAAGACCAAGAAAAAACAACGTTCACTTGTCCATTTGGCACTTTTGCGTACCGCAGAATGCCATTTGGAATTTGCAATGCCCCCGGCACCTTCCAACGATGCATGATAAGTATTTTCTCCGAATATATAGAAAAATTTATTGAAATTTTTATGGATGACTTTACCGTCCATGGAAACAGTTTTGATGCATGTCTAGGACACTTAAAACTCATTCTTGAAAAATGTGTTGAAACTAATTTAGTTTTTAATTCGGAAAAGTGCCATTTCATGGTTGAACAAGGAATAGTGCTAGGACATGTGATATCCCCATAAGGGATAGAGGTAGATAAGGCGAAAGTTGATGTTATTCAAAGTTTACCTGATCCTACTAACATACGGGAAATCCATTCTTTTCTTGGTCATGCAGGTTTTTACCGAAGGTTCATCAAATACTTTTCAAAGATCTCAGCACCATTGTGTGAGTTACTCAAGAAAAACGCCACTTTCATAATGGATGAAAGCTGCAAGAAAGCTTTTGACACTTTGAAAGCTTGCCTCACTAGTGCACCGATCATCCGGTCTCCGGATTGGGAGAAACCTTTCGAGATTATGTGTCATGCCAGCGACTACGCTGTAGGAGCTGTCTTAGGACAGAAAGATGGAAGAGCCTCACACGTAATCCATTATGCATCTATGACGCTTAATGGACCACAAAAAGAATTACTCCATAACCGAGAAGGAGATGTTGGCGGTGGTTTTTTCACTTGAGAAATTCAAACAATACCTTCTTGGAGTAAAGGTAATCATTTATACTGACGATTCAACTCTTAGATATCTCATGGAGAAGAAGGAAGTGAAGCCAAAATTGATTCTCTAGGTGCTCCTTCTAAGCGAGTTCAACCTAGAGATACGGGACAAGAAGGTGGCTGAGAACCTGGTGGTCGATCATTTGAGCAGACTAGCGAAGGAGGAATAGGATCCAGCCAAAGAAGGAGCAATAATTTGAAGCTTTTCAGACGACACCTTCTACACAACCCTTTGTTGTGTAACCGCCCATGCGCCTGAAGAGACCCGCCCCTGCGGTTCGAGCCAGGCGCCCCTGCGGATCACTCGACAGAGGTTTGGTGTAAATTGCAATCTTTCAAGCCCTGGTTTGCTTACATTGTAAATTTCCTTGTTAGGTGCGAGTATCCTCCAGACTTCACCGAGGCGCAGAAAGAGAAGGTGAAGGCTGAAGCTCGACACTACATTTGGGACGATCCCTACCTTTGGAAGCATTGTAGTGACCAAGTAATATGCCGTTGCATCCCGGACAATGAGGTACAATCTGTCCTAACATTCTGTTAATCTGAAGCATGTGTGGGGCATTTTGGGGCCAGCAACACTACTAAAAAAGTTCTAGATGCGGGGTTCTTTTGGCCACACATTTTTAGAGACGCTTTTGCGTTTTGTAAAGTGTGTGATAGGTGCCAAAGAGTAGGTAACATCTCTAGGAGGCATGGAATGCCTCAATCCTCTCTTATATTTTGTGAAATTTTTTATGTATGGGGGATTGATTTCATGGGTCCTTTCCCTACTTCTTTTGGGCATACTTACATATTACTTGCTGTGGACTATATTTCCAAGTGGGTGGAAGAAAAGGCCACCAAAAGTGATGACTCTAAAGTGGTTGCTGCTTTTCTTAAGGATAATATTTTTGCAAGATTTGGAATCCCGAAGGCTTTGATAATTGATAGGGGCACCCATTTCTGCAACAAGATGATCACTGCCCTCCTTAAGAAGTACCACGTCTGCCAACGAGTGTCAATAGCCTACCATCCGCAAACAAATGGTCAAGCGGAGGTATCCAACCGGAAAATAAAAACCATCCTCAAAAAGACGGTTTCTCCCGGAAGGAAGGAATGGAGTTTGAGGCTAAACGACGCTTTATAGGCATACCGGACAACATATAAGACTCCTATATGGATGTCTCCATTCCGGCTTGTGTTCGGAAAAGCTTACCACCTCCCGGTGGAGCTTGAGCACAAGGCATGGTGGGTGGTAAAGAAGTGCAACATGAATGTAGAGGAGGTAGGAGAGTTCTGAAAACTCCAATTGCAAGAGCTGGAGAAATTAAGACTAGATGCATATGACCATGCCACTGCATACAAAGAAAAGACCAAAGCGTGGCATGACCGAAACATCCTCCGGAAAGACTTCAAAGTAGGTAACAAAGTCATTCTTTTTCAATCACGTTTGGAGCTTTTTGCAGATAAGCTGCGTTCAAGGTGGACAGGTCCGTACGTGGTAGCTGAAGTGTACCCTCATGGCGTTGTGGATCTGTATGATCCACAAACGCACAAGGTTTTCAAAGTTAACGGACAAAGGCTCAAGCCTTACCTTGAAGGAGTGAAAAACGACCCCATTGATGAAATGGTGTTGGAGGAGGCTCAAGCAGAGAAGTAGGGTCCTTACGTCGAGCCAACGACGTAAAACAAAGGCGCTGCTCGGTAGGCAACCCGAAGGAATAAGAAGAGGAGCTTCTGTCAAGAATACCGCCTCTGCGGCTCAGTGTCCCCACCCCTACCGTGACACTCTTGCCCAGCGCCGCCCCCGGCGCTGGGCCTGCG
The DNA here is from genome assembly GCA_033239045.1 of Fagopyrum esculentum. Lineage (NCBI taxonomy): Eukaryota > Viridiplantae > Streptophyta > Magnoliopsida > Caryophyllales > Polygonaceae > Fagopyrum > Fagopyrum esculentum. The sequence goes on along the minus strand of BSUD01000003.1, from coordinate 88,238,432 downwards.
TCTGCAACCACCTTGTCACTGCCCCCGCGGTGACACCCCTACGCCCCTGCGGCGGCCACTCTTGACAAGCACTCCCAGCGCCGCCCCCGGCGCTGGGCCTGCGCCCCCCTCTTCTTTGACACCGCCCCCGCGGTGACAAGACCACGCACCTGCGGTTTTACCCTGAAAAGAAAAAAAATAGAAATCCCAAAATTTTCCTACACCTACCCAACCAACCCCTCTCTCTCCTCACCTACCACTTGTTTCTACCAATCTCCCCTCTCTCACAAGCCCCTTCACCCTAATCTCTCCCTTACAAACCACCCTCGCTCACGCCCCTGCGCCATCTCACCGACGCCACCGCCACGACCGCCGACGCCCCTACGCCACCTTCTCCCCGCTGAAAACCATCCACACCCTCAATCTCGCATACTCACCTCCACCACACTCCCTCTGTTACAAAATCCTTCTTTCCTCCACTCTCGACTAACTCCGGCGACATCTCCACCATCCAGACGCCACCGGAACGCCCCCAGCTCAACCACCTTCGCATTTGTCAACAAAATCGCCTCCTCATGTTCTTCCTCCCCTGCGCCTGCAAGGATCCGCCCCTGCACCTCACCGCCTCTGCGCATCCTCCAGCCGCCCCTGCAGAAATAGCAACAGAGGGTTCGTCTCTTTCTCCAATTTCTGAATTTTCTAATTCTTTGCTTGATTACTTGCACGAATGGAACCATAGAGGAAATATAAGATGTCTGAGGTTGAAAATACTCGTTACGGGATTGTGCAAGATCGGGTTGTGTATGCAACTCGGTTTTTGCACATTCCAAGATTGGAGAAGCTAGGCATGTTGGAGAGCATGCAATCGTTCCTCACCAACGCTGGGCTTGGAGACTTTCTGAAGAAGAGTGCTCAAACGTATACCGAGCTTAGCTGATAGTTCATTGCTACCTTCACCACGGAGAAGGAGGATCACGTGTGTGTTGGACATTCCTTCAAGTTCAACAAGAAGAAGTACACACTGGACTACTTCCAGCTGCAAGAGGCTTTCGGGGTGACTCTCAACCCCTCCGAGAATTCGTGGGAGCCCATTCCGACCCCCAACTTATGTGAGTTTTGGCAGGCCGCCACAAGATCCGAGTTTCATGCCGGGGGTGAGTATTCCAATAAACTCACTCACCCCTGCTTGAGACTCCTCTCGAAGATCATCATGAGTGTCTTTTGTGGACACAAGGAGGAGAACAAGGTCGCTCTTAAGGACCTCCCTTTGCTATATCCCTGCATCCCGATGAGCGGGAGGGTGCCAGATTGGTTGTACCTCTTCCTTACCGCTTTGAAGCGGATTAGGAAGAACGAGCCACGAGATATTGTGGGTGGTAGGGTGATCTCCTTGATCACCGAACAGGTGATGGACCTTTCGGCACTTGAGATGGGATGGCGGTCCATTCTATACGGAGGGGATGCTTAGGAGGTGCAAGCTCCTCAAGAGGGACGGGGAGAACCCTTTTGGCTTTCCTTTGCATATGGAATCCACATCACCTGCCTCCCCCGGCCACTTCCCTTTGGCGATGAGCTCTCTAAGCTCTACATCCCGGCTGATTCGTTTGTGCCGAGGTGGCCTTAGGTGGCCATAGTTGAGAGACATGCTGCGAGTTCCAGTCAGGCTCATTATGAGGACCACATGCCTATACCGGATGACGAGGAGATGCCCACTGCAGCACCAGATGATGGTCCCGCACTTGAGAGCCTTCGGGCTCAGATGGATGCTTTGACCACTCAGCATCAGGCTTGGCAAACCGAGTACCAACGGACCATGTTGGAGCAGCAGCAAGCTTGGCAGTCCAGCTTTGCCTCATCCATGACCACCCACTTTGACCGGCGCCAGGAAACTTGGCAGGCGGCCCAACAGTAGCAGCTCAAGGCGCAGTTGGCTTGGCAAGCCAACTTTGAGACCACCATTAGAGGCCGGATGACCGCCCAACAGGACCGTCTTGACAACATCTACCGCCGGCAGGAGCACTTCTTCAGCCACTTTCCATATCCCTTGGAGGAGGGTCCGGATGGTCCAGCCGGACCATCCCACTAGTGTGTATTGTCTTTCTCCTTTCTCCACATTTATCTTTTCTTTCATTTTCCACTTTGTGGGCAAAAGTGTGCTTCAAGTATGGGGGAGGGAATATCATTTGCATGTATAGTTCATTTGAGTTGTTTTGAGTTGTGTTTGCTTTGAGTATCCTTGAATTGTAATTCAGTTGAAATTCAGTTTTAAAAAAAAAAAGAAGAAAAAGCCAAAGAAAATGAAAAAAGGCATGAAAACCCTTGGATTAACCGAAAATCCGAAAGGGCGGTTTAGGCAAAAAAAAGGTAGTCCGACCAACCTTAGGTTGGTGCAAAAATGGACTTGAGGGATGTGAGGAACAAGTGAGATCACCATGAAAAGAAGAAGAGTGGCAAGGTGAAAACCCGAAAGGGCTCCTTGGCAACATAAGCGACACCGAGGGTAGGTTTCCCTTCCGAAGTTTGGCGGCATAAGAAGGGGAGTCATAAGGAGGTTGTCCGGGTAGGTCACTCTTGGAGCGATAAGGAGGGTAGTTTTCTCATTTTCTTCTCATATTTCTCTCTTTTTCCTTCTTTCTTTCTTGGTTTTTCTTTTGTTTCCATTACCTATGCCTCTTATCCATGCTTCCTGAGGTCTTTGAGTCTGAACTACTGTCATTCGTTTTAATCGGGACGAGTAAAAGGTCTAAGTATGGGGGAGTTTGATAGGTGATAGATCACTTTCATTTACGTTAGTTTTTAGAGTATTTTTATTGTTTATAGTCAGTTTATGCTACTAACTTCTTAATCCAGAAGAAGAAACCTAAAAGAAGTTAAAAGAGAAATTAAAAGCACTTGGGAGTTGAAGACCATTCACGAAGACAAGCTTTTAGTGCCTCACCGCCCCCGCGGAGTAGTGTCACCGCCCCTGCGGGTGACACTGCACCCCGGAACGCAGCCTGCGCCTTCGCCAGCGCCCAGAACGAAGTCTGTCACCGCCCCTGCGCCTCTCTTGGGCGCCCCTCTGGTGACTTACCATGAAGAAGCGAAGCCGGCCCCCCTGCATCTTTGCATGCGGACCACCCTACGGAGCTGTGAAGCCGAAGAACCAGTGTCACCGCCCCTGCGGTGACATTGGGCCGCACCTGCGGCTCGACATCAGAAGGGACAGAAAGATAAAGAGTCAGACGTTTGAAGAGCATTAAATATCCGCCCCTGCGGAATAGCCAGGCCGCCCCTGCGGCCACGAAGAACTCCAAGCGTTTTCGCCTAAACCGCCCCTGTGGTCCTGAAGGCCGCCCCTGCGGTTGAGCGACATAGACTTTACTCCGGCTGTTTGAACCACCTTTATGGCATTAAAGGTGTATCTTTAGGACGGCCATTTAGTCCCATTTAGTGCCATTTGTAGTATAAATAGACCCATGGCTGATTGCTAGAATCATCCATCATTTTCCCATTTTATTCTCTCTTTTCTCTTACTTCCTTTGTGTAATGAATTTCTAATTGCCTTGCTACATGGGTTGTTATGAAGCTGCATTGCTGCTTTGGTTGTAAGTCCTTTTTAATATAAGTTTTATTCAGTTTATGTTTTGTATTCCTTGAGGTTCACTTATCTAATTGCATGTTTCTTTTCGCTTAAGATTGATCACCTTAGTGTCTAAATGCATGCAAAGAACTAGGATTAATAGATTCCGGGTTCGGGTCTTTAATCTAGTAGAAACCTTTAGGTAAAAACTAGTTGTGATTACTTAAGGGAAAGGAATACAAATATAAAGAAAAGTTTAATGGTTTTAGTCTTTTCTTTATATCTCTTTGTCTTTGTTTGAAAGCTAACTTGTGACTTGTTCTTGTAGGTTTACGGAACATTAACTTGTTAAGTTGTGTTGATGCCGGTTGGCTCTACACATACATATGATCAAGATGAGAACATGCTAATAAACATATAAAAGGAACCAAGAAAAGTAGCATTGCATGCTAAGAGTCAAGCTAGTGTAGTTCATTTCTCATCATCTTATCCACCTCCTTACTTGCTTTCTTACTCTTTTGTTTTGTTACATTTCAGTCCACCCCCCTTTACTTAGTTACATGATCAATAATTGAATCTAATATAAACATCAACCAAACTCTCTTGGGTTCATCCCTTAGTTAACCACTATACTCACTTTAGTGTTAAGTTAGGAAATTACTTGGATAAGATAAAAACGACCTAAGGAATAAAGTCTTGTCACTGCTACTGACTCGATCTTTGCCGGATCAACCTTGATCCCATTGGCAGCGACAACATGACCCAAAAAGGCTACCTTTGACATCCAGAACTCACACTTATAGAACTTGGCATACAGTTCTCTATCTTGCAATACCTGCATCACTATCCGTAGATGTCCCGCATGTTCATCTCTACTAAGATTGTACACCAGGATATCATCTATGAAGACCACCACAAACTGATCCAGTAAGTCGATGAATATGCCATTCATCAACTCCATAAAAACGGCGGGCGCATTCGTGAGCCCGAATGGCATCACTACAAACTCATAGTGGCCATACCTTGTCCGAAAGGCCGTTTTATGCACATCCTGCTCTATCACCCTCAGCTGGTGATAACCTGAGCGCAAATAAATCCTTGAGAACACAATCGATCCCTGAAACTGATCTAACAAGTCATCAATGAGAGGAAATGGATACTTATTCTTGATGGTCACCTTGTTCATCTCTCTGTAGTCGATGCACAAACTCAGCGATCCATCCTTCTTCCGCACGAAGAGGACATATGCTCCCCACGGGGATACGGCAGGGCGGATGAAGCCCTTCTCAGCCAACTCCTCGAGTTGCTTATTCAGCTCTAACAACTCGATAGGCGCCATACGATATGGGGCCTTCGAGATCGGTCTCGTACCAGGCTCCAACTCGATATCAAAATCTACACTCCTTTGAGGCGGCCACTGGATGGCACAACAAATACATCCAACAACTCGCAGACCACTGGGATGTCCTCTAACGCTGGACTCTCGCCCTCCTTCATGGCATAACACCAGAAGGCCTCACAAACCTGTGCAATTAGTCTCAGTGCTCGTACTGCACTAATAACCAAACCCGTCTTCCCAAGGTCTCAACCTCAGAAGACCTCAATCTGACCCAACTGGGTAGAGACCATCACGGTCCTCCTACTAACATCTAGCACAAAATGATGTATATCCATACAATCCATACCCATAATTACTTTCTGATGCACCAATGACTTGCCAAAGAAGTCCACAATCAAATCACGGTTTCCTAAATGTATAGGACAACCATGTATTTCTCGGGTACCTCTAACCTGACTCCTATCTAGTAACCCTATCAAGAAAGGTCTACCCTCTACTGTATCTAAGGTCAGTCTATCAACACATGCATAAGATAAGAAAGACTGCGTCGTACCCGTATTAAACAAAACTCTAACAACTATACCATGAATCAGAATGGTACCTGTAGAAGCTGGTGCTGGCGGCTCCTCAGCACTCATCAGCTCCAAAACTTGACCTCGAGTTTCTTTGGTGTCACTGGTACCACCATCTCTACCTCTACCTTTAATCGGTCCTGGGGCAGAACCCTAAGTAGCAGGTGTGTCTGGGACTCTCTACTGTCCTTGTGTCTAGTGCTGAGGCGGTCTCTGCCCACCTCCTGTTGCACCAGCAGGGGAAGAACCCTACTATGACGACGCCCTGCCTTGACGGCAAAACGTAGCCCTATGTTTTGCTTCCCACAAGAGAAGCAAGTCAGTGGTGCTCTCGGGCAATCGGTCTTCATATGCCCATACTCTCTGAAGTTGTTAAAGTGCCGGCCTCTCTCAAAAGTCTGTGCAGACATTGGATAACTTGAGCGACCTTCTTGCCTCGCCCGTATCTATATGCTCCTGCACCAGTCTAACCTAGTAGTCTTTTAGAGACTCACAATGAAATCCCGCAATGTAAGAACGTATAATCTGCCTCAATTGGCGGGAGAACTAATACACATGCTGGTCCTCAAAAGCTGCAGCTGAACCTAGTAATGCCAACTCTATCCGAAAGCGACTAATGGCATCAGCTATCGGCAGATCCTCGAAGTTTGCCTTCCACAAAGTCCTGCAGTTTCTCCCCCCTCAAAGAGGAAGGGCAGAAATGCTCTTTGATCATGGTCCTCATTTGGTCGTAGCTAGTGGCTCGAACCCGAATGGTCATCCACCACTGCCGAGGTAGGTCACAGAGTAGAGTCTGTACTACCTCTATCCGTCTGTCCTCTGGATATCTAATAGACTCAAGGGCTGAGTCCACATGCCCAATCCAAACCTCAGTCTTCTATCCCACCTTCCTAGATAAAGAGGGTATACCCAACTGATGAAATGCCTTCAACCGAGTGTCTAGTCGAGGCCCTCTATACTCCTCTACAACTCTAGCAACCTTAGAAGCGCGTGCTGGTGTAACTAGCACCTAAGTAGCTCCCTGGGATAACTCAGAAGATCCCACCTGTGCTGGCAGTTCCGGGGAACGTCTACCCGCTCCGGCAGCCTCCTCAACCCGTCTAGTGTACGTGCGGAACGCTATTCCACTCAAAGAGACATGATCCGAGTCATTTAACTGGACTCGCTGTGATCGTTGTCTCGCAGATCCACCGCTCCTAGTCTCAAGAATGATGCTCTCAACTACCTCCTCATGTAGCTCCTCTACTATTGGCAGGTCAACAGAAGGAGCTGGTCCCCGGCCTACCACTACTGGAGGAAGAGGTGGTCTACCTCTACCTCGTCCAACTGTAGATGTCGCTCTAGTCCGAGCCATCTTCGGGGTATGCACACCTAACTTATAAGCCTATATATTCCATATGTATATATATATTTATAATACTTAATCCAACATACATGCAATCACATTGATAGGTGATGGAATCACTATCATTTAGGGTAGTTTTTAGAGTCTTTTTATTGCATTTGTGTCGGTTTATGCTACTAACTCCTTGGTCCAGAAGAAGAAGACTAAAAGAAGCTAAGGAAGGAGTTATAAGCACTTAGGAGTGAAGATCGATAACGAAGCAAAGCTTTTGTTGCCTCACCGCCCAGCGGAGCCTTGCCACCACCCCTACGGGTGACGCCTTACACTGGAGTGCTCCCTGCGCCTTCACCAGCTCCCTTGCGCCTTCCACTGCGCCCCTTCCCGAGCCTCAACCTAGGATTTAGAAGACGAAGAGGTTGTGTCACTGCCCTTGCGTTGACACAGGAATGCCCCGACGGCTTGGCATCAGAAACGTCAGGAAATCGAAGGGTCAAACGTTTGAAGAGCATTGAAGATCCGCCCCAGCGGAATTACCTAGCCGTCCCTTTGGCCATGAAGAAGATCAAGCGATTTTGCCTTCACCGCCCCTGCAGACGTGAAGGCCGCCCCTGCGGTTTAACGCTAGAAGCTTTACTCACCTTTATGGCATTAAAGGTGGTTGTTTTAGGCCGGCCATTTACTCCTATTTAGTGTCTTTTGTAGTATAAATAATCCTGGGTTGATTGCTAGAATCATCCATCTTGTTATCCAATAAATTATCCACTTAGATTATCTTTCTACCTTTGTAATGAGTTGCTAACTCCCTTGCTACATTGGGTTGATTTGAAGTTGCGTTGTTACTTTGGTTGTAAGTTCTTTCTAATATAAGTTTTTATTCAGTAATGCTTTGTGTTTTCTTGATCTCCATTTTCTAATTGCATATTTACTATTGCTTGAGATTGATCACCTTAGGTTCTAAAGTGCATGCAAACAACTAGGATTAGTAGGTTCCGGGTTCGGGTCTTTAATCTAGTAGCAACTCTGAGTAATAACGGGTTGTAATTACTTAAGGAAAAGGAACAAAAATATAAAGATAAGTTTAACGGTTTTAATCTTCTCTTTATATCCCTTAGTCTTTGTTTGAAAGCTAACTTGTTATTTGTTCTTGTAGGTTTACGGAACACTAACCTGTTAAGTTGTGTTGATGCCGGTTGGCTCAACACTTATATATGATCGAGACGGGAGATTACTTGAAAACTTGTAAAAGGAACTCACCAAAGTAGCAATCGCATGCTTAGAATCAACCTAGTGTAGATTCATCCATCATTGTCTTACTTGTCACATTAATCGTTTTCATAAGTTTTTGTGCGCATCAATTCAACCAAACCCCCCCTTTTAGTTACTTGTTACTATAATCTATAATTGCATCTAAAACACCTTAACTCTCTTGGGTTCGACCCTTACTTAATCACTATACTTGTTTTTAGTGCTAAGTCGGGATTTACGTTGGATTGGGTATAGACGACCGTAGAAATACCGTCGGTCAAATTTTGGCGCCGTTGTCGGGGAGTTTTAGTGTTTTATTGTTATTATTGATTAATGGTTTGAACCATTTTTATGGTTCAAACCCGTGCTAATAATTCCGGCTTTGCTTCTTTTGATCCAGAAATTGAGAGGACGCACATCCGGCAACGAAGACAACAACAACTTCAACAAGAGATGGCTGACCGTACTCTTCGTCAACTTACGCAGCCGACCTTGGCTCAAAACCCTCTTGGGGTCACTATACCTGCATTAGGGGAAGGAGTTAACTTTGAGCTCAAGCCGGGCCTCATTCACTTGCTTTCATCCTTCCATGGGCTAAGTGGTGAAGACCCCATCAAGCACCTTGGGAAGTTCCATACCGTGTGTATGAGCATGAAGCCGGCCAACATTACCGAAGAACAAATCAAGAAGAGGGCATTCGGCCTCACACTCAAAGATTCCGTGGATGATTGGTATTACCACCTTCCATCCGAGAGTATCGACACTTGGGAGAACCTTCACAAGGCGTTTTTGGAGAAATACTTTCCAGCCAAGAAAGCCAATAACTTGAAGAAAGCTATAAGCAACATCGAGCAAGAGGCAAATGAAACTCTCTACGAGTACTTCGAGACGTTTGCACGACTCCGATCCAGCTGTCCTTTTCACGGATATTCAACTCAAGATCTAGTCTTGTACTTGTACAATGGCTTGCTAGACAATGAAAGGAGGATCGTCGATGCGGCTTGCGGAGGTAATATTCTTAACTCTACTCCTGACCTTGCTTTGGAAAAGATACAGGAACTAGCGGAAGGTACTCGGAACTTTGGAAGGACCCCGGCTAAGAAAGGAGTTCATGCTGTGAGTTCCGGGAAGACCGAGATTACCACCGATCTCGCGGAGTTGAAGGCAATGGTGAAGAGACTAACACTTATGGGAACCCCACAGAAGCTCAAAGCTTGTGGAGTATGTGCGGACCCATACCATCCAACGGACATGTGTCCACAAGTCCAGGATGACGATGCTGAGGTAAACGCAATGGGCTATGGACAACCACAACAGCAAAGGCCTAGGAACGATCCCTATGCACAGAATTTCATGCCATACTGGTGTGACCAACAGAACTTTCGTTGGAGGGATCAACAAAACCAACAACAACAACCCCATCAAGGTAAGTATCACTCAACTGAAGATATGTTGCAGGTTTTGACTAAACACTTTGCTACTCATGTCCAAACAACAGAGTCTAGCATCAAGAACCTTGAACAACAGGTTAGTCAAATGGCGGAAGCCATTTCAAGGACCGAATCAAGACTTTCCGGAGGATTTCCTTCCTAGACGTTTATAAACCCCAAAGAGAATGTTGGTGCCCTAACATTAAGGAGTGGGAAGTAGATCCAACAAAAACCAGCAAAAGAATCACAAAGCAAACCTTCTGTCAATTTTACCGCACTCACAACCGCCCCTGCGGCTACAACTGCGCCCAACACAGAGTAGACGACGCCCCTACGGCTAGATGTCCCCGCCCCTGCAGTGACAACCCTTGAGCCGCCCCTGCGCATACAAGTTGACGCCCCTGCGGAAAACACAATAGAAGGTTCTGCTAAAAGGGATACTTACGTCCGGCCAAACTTTCCGCCACTGTACTCTGAGAAACCACCAGCTCCTTTTCCCAAGGCTTTGAAGGAGAGAAGAATCATTGAGGACAAAGACCTCTTTGAGACTTTCTCCAAATGCGAGGTAAACATTCCCCTCCTTAAGTTGGGGAAAAGTATCCTAAGTATGCTCGTTTTTTGAAGGAACTTTGAACTATCAAGAGGAATCAAAAGCTAAAGGGGAAACAGAAAGTGCAAGTAAGTGAGCATGTGTCGGCAGTTTTCCAACGGAGAATGCCCAAGAAATTCAGCGATCCGGGCATTGTAAGCATTCCTTGTGTTATAGGGGAAACCCGCTTTGACAAAGCAATGCTTGATCTCGGTGCTTCTATCAATGTTTTACCATATTAAATTTACAAATCACTTGGCCTTGGGCCATTAATGGAAGCTAGGATTGTAGTACAACTTGTTGATAGATCTAATGTATACCCGAAAAGGATAATTGAAGATGTGTTAGTAATGGAGGACAATCTAATATTTCCTGCTGATTTCTTTGTAATGGATATTGAAAATGATTCACATGTTGCACCCGTTTTGTTAGGTAGGCCATTTCTGAAAACTGCTAGGACAAAACTTGATTATGTTAGTGGCAAATTAACCATGGAGTTTGATGGAGAAGTAGTGGAATTTGACCTCTATGATGCAATGAGATTTCCTAGTGATGATCATTCTATATGTGCTATTGACATTGTTGAACCTTTTGTGCAAGATGTTTTTGATAACTCTGATGTCGATGAATTGAAAAATGTGATTGAGCATGATATTGATGGTTTCAAATCAGATTATGTATTAACATCCAGCATGAAAGAGGTCCTAGCCCAATTAGATGGCCATAAAAGGCTACCTATCTCCAATTTGGCCATTGGGCCCACTTTACTAACCCCAAGCGAGAAGCTTGTTCCGTCCATAGTGCAGGCACCGAATATAGAATTGAAGGACCTTCCGTCACACCTCAAGTACGTTTTCCTTGGAGAACACAATACCTTGCCGGTGATCATCTCCAACAAGTTGACTACCGGTCAAGAAGACAAGTTGGTGAAGGCACTAAAAGAGCACAAGACGGCCCTTGGATGGACCATTGCGGACATCAAAGGGATAAGCCCTTCGACTTGCCTGCATAGGATTTTACTTGAGGACGAAGCAAAACCCTCTAGGCAACCTCAAAGGATGTTGAATCCGCCAATGATGGATGTGGTCAAAAAGGAAGTGTTGAAGCTCTTCCAAACGGATATGATATTTCCTATCTCGGATAGCACCTGGGTTAGCCCAACCCAAGTAGTTCCAAAGAAGGGAGGCATTACCATGGTGGAAAATCAACATGGGGAAATGGTCCGAAGCAAAACACAAACCGGATGGAGAGTTTGCATTGACTACCGCAAGCTCAACAGGGTAACACGAAAAGACCATTTCCCATTACCTTTTATTGATCAAATGTTGGAACGTCTTGCAGGTTATCAGTACTACTGTTTACCGGATGGGTATTCGGGCTATTTCCAAATAGCCATCGCACCAGAAGATCAAGAAAAGACGACGTTCACTTATCCGTTTGGCACCTTTGCATACCACAGAATTCCATTTGGACTTTGCAACGCACCCGACACCTTCCAACGGCTCATGATAAGTATTTTCTCTGAATACATAGAAATTTTCATTGAAGTCTTCATGGATGATTTTACCGTCCATGGAGATAGTTTTGACGCATGTTTAGGACATTTGAAATTTGTTCTTGAAAAATGTGTTGAAACCAATTTGGTTCTTAATTCGGAAAAATGTCATTTCATGGTTGAACAAGGAATTGTGCTAGAACATGTAATATACTCCAAAGGGATAGAGGTAGATATGGCAAAGGTTGATGTAATTCAAAATTTACCTTATTCTACTAATGTTCGGGAAATCCGATCATTTCTTGGTCATGCAGGTTTGTACCGACTTTTCATCAAAGATTTTTCAAAGATCTCGACACCCCTATGTGAATTGCTCAAGAAAGGTGTCACCTTCATAGTGGATGAGGATTGCAAGAAAGCTTTCGATACTTTGAAGGCATGTCTTACCACCGCACCAATCATCCGTTCCCCAGATTGGGAGAAACCTTTTGAAATCATGTGTGAAGCCAGTGACTACGCCGTTGGAGTTGTCTTAGGACAAAACGTCGGACGGGCTTCCCATGTGATCCATTATGCTTCTATAACACTCAATGGAGTGCAAAGGAATTACTCTACCACCGAGAAGGAAATGTTAGCGGTGGTTTTTGCTCTTGAGAAATTCAAGCAGTACCTACTTGGGGTAAAGGTAATTATCTTCACTGACAATACAACTCTTAGGTACCTCATGGCAAAGAAGGAGGTTAAAGCCACGATTGATCCGATGGGTGCTCCTTCTAAGTGAATTTAACCTAGAGATAAGGGACAAGAAGGGGGATGAGAACGTGGTGGCCAATCATTTGAGCAGGCTATTGCAAGAGGAGGAAGATCTAGGAAAAGGAAGAGAGATAGCTAGATGTTTTCCACATGATACATTTTACACAACTCTCTGTTGTGTAACCGCCCCCGCGCCTCACACCAGCCGCCCCTGCGGCTCAGTCTAGGCGCCCCTGCGGAATTGTCGACAGAGGTTTGTCTTAAGCTCCAATCTTTTAAGCCTTGGTTTGCTGACATTGTGAACTTCATTGTCATGAAGGAGTATCCTCCAGACTTCACCAAGGCACAACGAGAGAAGGTAAAGGCTGAAGCTCGACACTATGTTTGGGACGATCCTTACCTTTGGAAGCATTGTAGTGACCAAGTGATCCGACGTTGCATTCCGGACAATGAGGTACAATCCATCCTAACTTTTTGTCATTCCGAAGCATGTGGGGGGCACTTTGGGGCAAACAAAACTGCAAGAAAAGTTTTGGATGCCGGTTTCTTTTTGCCACACATTTTTCGAGACCCTTTTGCGTTTTGCAAAGTGTGTGATAAATGCCAAAGAGTAGGAAATCTTTCAAGGAGACATGAAATGCCCCAATCCTCTCTTATATTTTGTGAAATATTTGAAGTTTGGGGAATTGATTTCATGGGGCCTGGTACGCTAAGATTGTGGTGCGCAAATGGGTTTTAAATTTATAACTCGAACTAAATCCTAACTACTTAGCGAAACCCGCAGTGTACGGGACGTTCGTAGAAAGATAAGTATTCCGAGGTCGAACTCGAAGACTAAGGTGAAATTGATTCAAATCGTGATTGAGTTTAGTAAGGATCTAAGTTGAAGGAAAAGAAAGAAATAAAGGAACAAAAATCTCAAATGTTTTGGTTGGTTTTTGGTGATCTCAATTCATGCAAGATAAACAATCAAACTAAACTAAGAATCAACACAAATGGACAAGTTAAACAAGATAATGATCAAAGAAAGAAAGAACGGGTTTTAGGGGTTGGAAGTTCCGGTTATGGCATAGGACTCAAGTTATCTATTCATTCTTTGGATTAACTATGATATGTTGGGATTAGGTGTATCAATTTGGGATCAATTACCGGGTAGGTCTCATGATCCAACTAGTCCACTCCTAAGGTCTTATTACCGGGTAAGTCTTTAAGAACCTAAGGGTAGGAATTCTACACAAACCGGGTTGTTAATTAGGGGTCTAACCTATCCTTACCGGGTAAGTCTTGGAAAGGGAAGTCCTAAACAACTATCCTAGCACATCTAATCCAATGGCGGCTTATTAGGCTCACCACTACCTAAGGTTTGCTATTTTAGATTGTAAGGGCAAGGATTACCGGGTAAGTCTCTCCTAACACTTAGTCACTATACTAGGTTACCCTTGGGTAGGTTAAACTCAACAAACACTAAGGGTTTCAACATTCTATAGATCTAAGGCAAGATCCTTCGAACGAGGGAAAATCATGGTTTGTTCTTCCCAAACCACGACCGTGGTTCTTCAAGAACTGCCCGTGATTTCTAACAGTAGCTGCGTTCAAAAACAAAAGTCATCCAAAGGTCTATCTAAATCCGTCCTATCACAGCCCTAGCCTTAACCATCCTTTCCTTACCCTAAAACCACGTCAATTTAGCCTACAACATTCATAATGGAAATCAAAGCAAACAAACATATAATCATAACATCCATTGCAAGATAATGAAAAGAAAAGAGATGAACAAGTGAACTTCAAAAACAAACCAATCTGAAAATGGAATTAGAACAACTTACAACCCTTCCAAAAGAAGGTTCAAGGGTTCACAAAACTCTAGAAATAGAATCCGAAATACAAGAAAGCTATGGTGTGTGTTCTTCTCTCCTCTTCAATGGAACCTTTCTTCTTCTCTTTGGCACTTTCCTTCCTAGAAAAATCTTCTTCTTTTTAGAATATATTTTGTTAGAGAGAAATGGATAATGGATGAGCTGCTCCCAAACTACCCAGCTGCCTCTCACAATCCATGAAGGACCACTTTTATAACAAACTTGCATGAGCTGTCCATGAGAATCGTGGCACAGCTGTCACGAGAATCTGGCAAAATCCACGGTCATTTCCACGGCCGTGGTTTGTCAAAGAACCGTGATTTTATGCAGAAACTTTGCCTTGGATCATTAAGCTGTGATTTGGTGCATGGCTAGTGTTGGTAAGGCTCCATGAGTCCTCCTCAGCCCTTGGCTTGTGTCCTAATGCGTCCGGGAGTGTGTCGTCTAAATGAACGATCCTTAAACGCATCGTTTTAGCTCTAAACTTCCCGGAATACCTACAAAACGCACACAAGTCCGTGTAGACGTCTATCTCGACAAAGTACATGATTTGAGTGCAAAACGTCTTGAACTAATGCTAAACCGTGCATGAATGAGTGAGAAATCTACCTAAATGACTACTTAAATCTAGATCATAAATCGTGTTATCAAAATACCCCATACTTAAGGTTTGCTCGTTCCCGAGCAAATGCTCAACTATAAAATACAAGATAGCATGATTTATGTATGCAGAAAAACGGCAAAATCTTTTTGGGTTTGTGCTTCTACTATTGGATCACCTTCATAGTCATGTTTCATGGCAATTGGACAAGCAATTATGTATCAAACAAATGAAGGCATGGAAAGACAATTGTACTTAACTTAAAGACATGCATGAGATGTAAAGATAAAGAAGTCAAGAAGATCAAGAGTATATCCAATCTAGATTACTAAGTCTTACAAACATGCAAGTAGGTCATAAGGTCTTGTGACATAAAAGGCCAAGAAACGTTGTGATTGGGTGGGGGATTTTCTAGGTTATGTGATGCTAATCCGGGAATGGAACTAACTTCACTTCCTTGTCCTCGATCAACTTCCCCCAAGTGTATATTTTTCCTTATCTTGCTTTCTTTTCTTTTTCTTGACTTGTTTTTGAGACAATGGCATTGGTGTACAATATCCGAAACCTCGGTGATTAGCCATCCTCGGGCTTTTTCTATTTTTTCGAGGTGCATCCACACCGGGCACACATACCAAAGCTCGTTAGGGCTATTGATTCATTTGACTTTGGCAAGGCACCAACACCCGATTATGTGAAGTGTACCGAGTTACTTGTCATTTGAACCAACGCCCCCAAACCTATATTGTTGGCTACACTTCCACAATAATTTCGGCATTTTTATTCATGACATTCCTTTCATCAATATCTTTACCCCACACTTGCTTTTCACACACTTCAACACACTAGCATGCTCCTATTCCCGGATGGGTTAAAAGAGGTCAATTTTATATCAATTGAGGTGCTTAAGCAATCATGATCAAGATGAGAAGTAGAGAAAGATGAAATGCCTCATTCATTCCTAGATGGTATGCAAGAACTATCATGTAATTTCAATTTTCAATACTCCATCCGTTCTAGGCAAACATCATAGTCACAAATCATTCATAGAATTCAAGAGAAGTAGTTCAAGTCCACATATGCATTTATCAATTCAACACATAAGGCCATTCATAGCCAATTCACAAGACAAGATTTCATCATTATGATCATATCCAAGCCTAGAAAGCACTAAATTTTTTAAATTTTCTGATTTTTATTGGATTTTCGATTTAAGTATGTACAATGCAAGACATGTGCGAATTTTAAGCTATCCTGGATGCTCATCATGCAAGGGGTCATGCGAACCCCACCCCATACTTAGAAACACATTGTCCCCAATGTGGTATACAAGTAAAAAGAGTGAAAGAAGGTTCTCACAATGTAAAAGTGTTCGCTATGGTATTCGGGATTGTTCAAGTGAATTGATGTTGGATGATCCTATCAACCATGGTAGAGAGCTCTAAGCATCCATCAAAGCTTCGAAACCCGCGCTAGGCACCGCTAGCCGTCCAAGTTCCGCGTCCGCTCCACCCATAATTGGTGAGGGTTTCATCATCATCATTCATATGTCAAGAAAGGCTTCCAAAGCCACTAATGCTTCTAGCATACACACGAAACATAAAACACGCAAAGCACACAAAAACAGAAAAATCTAAGCAAAAATGAAAAATGAAAAGGGAAAAATGTTACCAATGGGTTGCCTCCCAGCAAGCGCTTCTTAAAGGTCATTAGCTTGACCAAAACTCGGGTGCGTCTATTCAAGGTGAAGCGGGGCAATCATGTCTATCGGGGCTCCCGGAATATTCTTCTTCAAGCGATGCCCATTCACTTTGAAATTTCCACAATGCTCCCCTCCTATCTCAATAGCTCCATGGGGAAAGATCTTCTTCACCACATATGGCCCGGTCCATCTTGATTTGAGCTTGCCGGGAAAAAGCCTTAGCCTTGAGTTGAAGAGAAGGACAAGATCTCCTTCACTCAACTCCTTGGGGATAATCCTCTTGTCATGCCATCTTTTGGTTCTCTCCTTGTAGATCCGGACATTCTCATAGGCTTCCAACCGGAGTTCCTCAAGGGCGTTTATATCAAGCAACCTCTTCTCTCCCGCCTCCTTGAGGTCAAAATTTAGCCACTTAATGGCCCAATAAGCTCTATGCTCCATTTCCACCGGAAGATGGCAAGATTTGCCATAGACTAACTTGTAAGGAGTGGTGCCAATTGGTGTCTTGAAGGCGGTTGTATATGCCCACAATGCGTCATTGAGCTTCAAAGCCCAATCCTTTCTAGTCCTAGACACCGTCATCTCAAGAATGGCCTTTATCTCTCGGTTGGAGATCTCCACTTGGCCATTAGTTTGGGGATTGTAAGGTGTTGCCACCTTGTGAGTCACCCCATACTTAGCCAAAAGTGCCCCAAAATTCCTATTTGTGAAGTGCTTCCCTCCATCACTAATGATCACCCTTGGTGTTCCAAACCTAGGGAAGATCACTCGGTTGAAGAACCGTACCACCACCTTGGCGTCATTTGTAGGAGAGGCGATTGCCTCCACCCATCTTGACACATAGTCCACCGCCAATAGGATGTAGAGATTTCCACATGAAGAAGGGAATGGTCCCATGAAGTCCACACCCCACACATCAAATATTTCAACTTCTTGGATGTTGTTCAAGGGCATTTCATTCCTCCTTGAGATGTTGCCCGTCCTTTGGCAAGCATCACATGCCGCTACAAAACCTTGCACATCTCTAAACAAGTTAGGCCAATAAAAACCGGATTGCAATACCTTTGCACACGTTTTGTGTGAGCTACCATGGCCTCCACATGGTAAGGAGTGACAATGCCGGATCACACTCTCCACTTCATCTTCCGGTATGCATCTTCTAAGCACCCCATCCGGGCCTCTCTTGAATAGAAGTGGCTCACTCCAATAGTAATGCCTCACATCGTTAAAGAACTTCTTCCTTTGTGCATATGTTAATCCGGGAGGCACTTCCTCACACACTAAGTAGTTCACGATGTCGGCGTACCATGGCTCATTTCCTCTAGCCACTTGAAACAAGCATTCCTCCACCATTTGCAATTGTTCATCCCGGAATGAATCAACTATCGGGATGTTGTCTTTCCCAAGCTCCAGTGGTGGGAGTCTACTAAGGTGATCCGCCACGGAGTTCTCGGACCCCTTCTTATCTCGTATCTCCAAATCAAACTCTTCAAGAAGAAGGATCCACCGAATCAACCTTGGTTTGGCATCCTTCTTTGTAAGTAGATAACGGATCGCCGCATGATCCGTATAAACTATGACCTTCGCTCCAACAAGGTACGAGCGGAACTTCTCAAATGCATACACCACCGCCAACAACTCCTTCTCGGTGGTAGCATAATTGAGTTGGGCATCATCTAGCATCTTGCTAGCATAGTAAATAGCATGAGTACGCCCTTCTTTCCTTTGCCCTAAAACAGCCCCAACGGCTACATCGCTCGCATCACACATGATCTCAAATGGTAGACTCCAATCCGGAGGTTGCATGATAGGTGCGAAGATCAAGGCGTTCTTCAACCTACAAAACGCTTCAAGACAATCTTTGGAAAAGACAAAATCAACATCTTTCATTAGTAGGTTAGTGAGAGGCTTAGAAATTTTAGAGAAATCTTGAATGAATCTCCGGTAAAAACCGGCATGCCCTAAGAAACTCCTTACCCCCTTCACCGAGGTAGGTGGTGGCAACTTCTCTATTGTTTCAATCTTAGCCCTATCAACCTCAATGCCACGGTTAGACACCAAGTGCCCTAACACAATCCCTTCACTTACCATGAAGTGGCATTTCCCAATTTAAGACAAGATTTGTCTCCTCACATCTTTGCAACACTAATGACAAGTTAGCCAAGCAATCATCGAAAGAAGAACCATAAACAGAGAAATCATCCATGAACACTTCCATGATATTTTCTATGTATTCCAAAAAGATAGCCATCATGCACCTTTGGAAGGTGGCGGGTGCATTACACAACCCAAATGGCATTCTCCTATATGCAAAGGTTCCCCATGGACATGTAAAAGTTGTTTTCTCTTGGTCATCGGGGTGGATAGGGATTTGGAAGAATCCACTATAGCCATCTAGATAGCAAAAATGAGAGTGTTGAGCTAACCTTTCTAGCATTTGGTCAATGAAGGGGAGAGGGAAGTGATCTTTCCTAGAGGCCATGTTCAACTTCCTATAATCGATGCACATTCTCCACCCCGTAACCGTCCTAGTCGGTATTAGTTCATTGTTCTCATTAGTTACTACCGTCATCTCACCCTTCTGAGGCACTACATGAACGGGGCTAACCCACTTACTATCCGAGATAGGGTAGATAATTCCCGCATCTAGCAACTTAATGATTTCCTTTTTGACCACCTCTTTCATTATAGGATTCAATCTCCTTTGATGTTCAATAGAGGGTTTGTGGTTATCTTCCATCATTATCTTATGCATGCACAAAGATGGCTTAATGCCAACCAAATCATCAATAGTATAACCAATGGCTTTCCTATGCAATCTTAGTTCATGCAGCAATTTAGCAAGTTCATCATCACTCAAGCATGCATTAACAATCACAGGGTATGTAGAATTATCACCAAGAAATGCATACTTTAAATGAGAGGGGAGGGGTTTAAGTTCAAGTGAGGGAGGACCTTTATCGGTTGAAGATGATCCAAATAAGGTTGGATGAGATGAATCCAAAGCAAATGAAGACTCCCCATGGCTCCTAGAAGCTTGATCATCATCAAGAGCTGATTCAGGGAAAACCACGGTTGGAAGCACGGGTTGCTCATTTTCCACGACCGTGGTTTTTGCCAAGTTTGCTTCTCGGAGTTGTCCAGAAAGTTTGACGGCCGTGGTTTGTAAATCTCGACCGTGGAACTTGCAGCTGTTCAACACTTCTTCGTGGCTTTCAAATCCAACTCTTGGCTCCTCTTCCAATGCATCCAAGGCTTTGATCTCTTCATTGCAAGCCTCCTCATCATCTTCCTCCATCATGCTTAAGGTAAGAACCTTTTCCAAAGGATCCTTGATCAAGATCGAGCTCACAACTTCTCTAGATTCTTCTTGCTCGATTATGTTGAAAATATCTTCATCAAGGGTTGGCCCTTTCATCATGGTGGACAACTTGAACTTGATGTTCTCTTCTCCAATGTTGAAAGAGAGAGTCCCGTTCTTGCAATCCACTAAACATCCGGAGGTAGCTAGGAAAGGCCTTCCTAAGATGATAGGAACCGGATAATCCGCCGGAATGTCCAACACTACAAAATCGATAGGCACGTAGAATCCTCCTAGCTGCACCGGAATGTCCTCTAGAATCCCAACCGGATGAGTGATAGAGCGGTCCACCATATAGAGGGTCATCTTGACCGGCTTTGGCTCTCCTAGCCCGACCTTGTTGCAAAGTGCAAGCGGTATGATGCTTACACTCGCCCCAAGATCACAAAGGGCCTCGTACTTCACGTCTCCTACTCCAATTGGAACGCAAAAAGAGCCCGGATCTCTTAGCTTGGGAGGCATTTCCTCCTTCATCGTTTGGATCAACTCCGAGGATCTCTTGGTCATCCTTATCTCCCCATACTCCTCCAACTTCCTTTTGTTGGAGAGTATTTCTTTCAAAAACTTGCCATATGCCGGCATTCCTAAGATGGCATCCATGAACGGAATGTTAATATGTAACTTGGACATTAGTTCAAGGAACTTACCAAAATGATTGTCTAAACGAGCTCTCGCTCTTGATTGTGGGAATGGTAGTGGTGGCTTGTATGGAGGCGGTGCCACATAGGTTGGCTCTACATCCTTGCCCTTGCCTCCATCTTCTTGCTTTCTTCCCTCGTCTACCACTACTTGCTTTCCCTTAGCTTGGTCCTTGGGCAAAGGATCCTTCATACTCAACCCACTCCTCGTTGTGATAGCCAACACTTGGCCTCTTGGGTTGCCTTCGGTTCTTCCGGGAAGCTTTCCCGGATCTCTATGGGCTTCACCCGCTTTTTGGAACACTTGAGCTTCCAAGACTTTTTGAGCCTTAGAGATTGAGGTCACGGTGCTCTCAAGACCACTCAACCTTCCTAGCAATTGCTCAAACATCATTTCGGTTCTATCCTTGGGAGGTTGAGTAAATCCGGGTGGAGGTTCTTGTGAAGCTTTTGGTGGTAGAGTTGAGCTTGTGGAAGCGGGAGGGTTCAAAGCTCCATCCGGATTAGAGTAAGAAAATCCGGGGTGGTTGTGGTTTGGCCGGTAATTGTTGAATTGCCGGTTGTTGTTGAAACTCCTTGGGCCTTGGTAATTGTTGAAGTTGCCCCTTCCCATATAATTCACATCCTCCTCCTTGGAAGACAAGTTGGCTTGTGGAAGCACTTGAGGGGTCGCTTGGTTCTTCAAAGTTGTGGCACACAACTCCCTCAAGGATTTCAACTCATTGTTGATGGCGTCAAGCTTGAAATTGCTCATGGTGACTTCACTCACCTCATATGCTCCCGCCTTTCTTCCTTCACTCTTCCTATGAGAGTACTTCTCAATCACTAGAGCTTGCTTCTCCACAAACTCCCAAGCTTCATCTACATGCTTCTCCATAAAGGTCCCACCGGAAAGAGATTGGAGCTTGAATTGGCTATCTTCATCAAGTACCTTGAAGTAGATTTCCAATAGCTCAATTTTCGGTATGCCACGGTGTGGACAATCAAGGAGAAGATCTTTGAACCTCTCCCAAGACTTGAACAAACTTTCTCTATCCTTCATCACGAAGGCATTGATCTTCCCTCTTAATTCGGTGGTCTTGGAAGGTGGGAAGAACTTGGTCAAGAACTCGGTTGTCATCTCCTCCCAAGTACCAACTCGCCCTTGTGGAATAGATTGATACCAAGCCAAGGCTTTATCCTTAAGAGAGAAGGAAAAAGCCCTAAGCTTATGGTTGTTGCTCTCCAATCTTGGCGGCCTAAGAGTCTCCATCAAAATCTCGTAGTTCATCAAATGTTGGTGAGGAGACTCTCCTTCCATCCCTCCAAATTGATTATGCCGGATCATTTGTAGAACTTGAGGGCGGAGCTCATAGTTGTGGGTTGCGGGATCTCCTAGATTCACACCCGGTCGGTGTGCTCTTTGTGCCGGATCCATACGTCTCCCTAGGGTTTGTGGCTCCTCGATAGCAATGGGAACAACCCTAACATTGGCCGCCGGCTGCGGTTGTGGTGGAGGAGGTGGAGGTTGTCGGCGATTAAGCTCTCCTTGAACAAGGGCTTGCCTAATCTCTTCAATCTCCCTCCTAGTTTCCTCTTGCCTCTCATTGGCAAGTCTCCTCTCTTCCTCCAAGAGCTCATCTCTTAGCCTTATTTGATCTAAGGCTTCATCCAATTGAGCTTGGA
Source organism: Fagopyrum esculentum (assembly GCA_033239045.1). Classification (NCBI taxonomy): domain Eukaryota; kingdom Viridiplantae; phylum Streptophyta; class Magnoliopsida; order Caryophyllales; family Polygonaceae; genus Fagopyrum; species Fagopyrum esculentum. The sequence continues at coordinate 88,216,303 of BSUD01000003.1, read as the reverse complement.
GGTTTCTTCCGGCCATCTCTTTCTCTTTTCGGATGTTCTTAGATCTAGATCGAAGGGTTTTCTCCGGTTCGGGATCGAATGGAGCTAAATCCTGTCCACGAGATCTTCGCATACACCTAAAGAGTAGTAGATGTCCTGAAAAGCAAAGACACAAACCAAAAGAGATCAAAAGCAACAAGAAAGATCTACACTAGAAACAATCACAAAATAGACTCAATCTAGACCTAGTCCCCGGCAACGGCGCCAAAAACTTGTTACGCTAAGATTGTGGTGCGCAAATGGGTTTTAAATTTATAACTCGAACTAAATCCTAACTACTTAGCGAAACCCGCAGTGTACGGGATGTTCGTAGAAAGATAAGTATTCCGAGGTCGAACTCGAAGACTAAGGTGAAATTGATTCAAATCGTGATTGAGTTTAGTAAGGATCTAAGTTGAAGGAAAAGAAAGAAATAAAGGAACAAAAATCTCAAATGTTTTGGTTGGTTTTTGGTGATCTCAATTCATGCAAGATAAACAATCAAACTAAACTAAGAATCAACACAAATGGACAAGTTAAACAAGATAATGATCAAAGAAAGAAAGAACGGGTTCTAGGGGTTGGAAGTTCCGGTTATGGCATAAGACTCAAGTTATCTATTCATTCTTTGGATTAACTATGATATGTTGGGATTAGGTGTATCAATTTGGGATCAATTACCGGGTAGGTCTCATGATCCAACTAGTCCACTCCTAAGGTCTTATTACCGGGTAAGTATTTAAGAACCTAAGGGTAGAAATTCTACACAAACCGGGTTGTTAATTAGGGGTCTAACCTATCCTTACCGGGTAAGTCTTGGAAAGGGAAGTCCTAAACAACTATCCTAGCACATCTAATCCAATGGCAGCTTATTAGGCTCACCACTACCTAAGGTTTGCTATTTTAGATTCTAAGGGCAAGGATTACCGGGTAAGTCTCTCCTAACACTTAGTCACTACACTAGGTTACCCTTGGGTAGGTTAAACTCGACAAACACTTAGGGTTTCAATATTCTATAGATCTAAGGCAAGATCCTTAGAACCAGGGAAAATCACGGTTTGTTCTTCCCAAACCACGACCGTGGTTCTTCAAGAACTGCCCGTGATTTCTAACAGTAGCTGCGTTCATAAACAAAAGTCATCCAAAGGTCTATCTAAATCCGTCCTATCACAGCCCTAGCCTTAACCATCCTTTCCTTACCCTAGAACCACGTCAATTTAGCGTACAACATTCATAATGGAAATCAAAGCAAACAAACATAAAATCATAACATCCATTGCAAGATAATGAAAAGAAAAGAGATGAACAAGTGAACTTCAAAAACAAACCAATCTGAAAATGGAATTAGAACAACTTACAACCCTTCCAAAAGAAGGTTCAAGGGTTCACAAAACTCTAGAAATAGAATCCGAAATACAAGAAAGCTATGGTGTGTGTTCTTCTCTCCTTCCATGGAACCTTTCTTCTTCTCTTTGGCACTTTCCTTCCTAGAAAAATCTTCTTCTTTTTAGAATATATTTTGTTAGAGAGAAATGGATAATGGATGAGCTGCTCCCAAACTACCTAGCTGCCTCTCACAATCCATGAAGGACCACTTTTATAACAAACTTGCATGAGCTGTCCATGAGAATCGTGGCACAGCTGTCACGAGAATCTGGAAAAATCCACGGTCATTTCCACGGCCGTGGTTTGTCAAAGAACCGTGATTTTATGCAGAAACTTTGCCTTGGATCATTAAGCTGTGATTTGGTGCATGGCTAGTGTTGGTAAGGCTCCATGAGTCCTCCTCAGCCCTTGGCTTGTGTCCTAATGCGTCCGGGAGTGTGTCGTCTAAATGAACGATCCTTAAACGCATCGTTTTAGCTCTAAACGTCCCGAAATACCTACAAAACGCACACAAGTCCGTGTAGACGTCTATCTCGACAAAGTACATGATTTGAGTGCAAAACGTCTTGAACTAATGCTAAACCGTGCATGAATGAGTGAGAAATCTACCTAAATGACTACTTAAATCTAGATCATAAATCGTGTTATCAGGGCCATTTCCTACTTCATTCGGGAACACATATATTTTGCTTGCGGTGGACTATGTTTTCAAGTGGGTGGAAGCAGAGGCCACCAAAACTGATGATTCAAAAGTAGTTGCAGCTTTTCTTAAGGAAAATATCTTTGCTAGATTTGGAATTCCAAAAGACTTAATCAGTGATATGGGTACCCATTTCTGCAACAAGACGATCACGGCTCTCCTTAAGAAGTACCACGTTCACCAAAGGGTATCAACAACTTATCATCCACAAAAATACGGCCAAGCTGAGGTGTCAAACCGGGAAATAAAGACCATCCTTGAAAAAACGGTTTCTCCCGGGTGGAAGGATTGGAGTGCAAGGCTAAATGACGCCCTATGGGCATATCGGACAGCCTACAAAACTCCTATCGGGATGTCTCCTTTTAGGCTCGTGTTTGGGAAAGCTTTCCACCTGCCGGTGGAGCTAGAGCACAAGGCTTGGTGGGCGGTAAAGAAGTGAACATGAACATAGAGGAAGTGGGAGAATTCCGGAAGCTCCAATTGCAAGAGTTGAAGGAACTGAGGCTAGATGCCTATGACCATGCTACCACATACAAAGAAAAGACCAAAGCATGGCATGATCGGAACATTCTCCGGAAGGACTTCAAGCTAGGTAATAAGGTACTTCTCTTTCAATCACATTTGAAACTCTTTGCAGGTAAGCTGCGTTCAAGATGGACAGGGCCGTTCGTAGTAGCCGAAGTATACTCTCACAGAGCTGTGGATCTTTATGATCCCCAAACGCACAAGGTGTTAAAGGTAAACGGACAAAGGCTAAAGCTTTACCTTGAAGGAGTTAAGAACGATCCGATTGACGAGATGGTGCTGGAGGAAGCACAGTCAGAGAAGTAGAGATCTTACGTAGAGCTAACGATGTAAAACAAAGGCGCTTCTCGGGAGGCAACCCGAAGGAATAAGAAGAGGAGCCTCTGTCATGAAACCGCCCCTGTGGCTTTGTATCCCCGCCCCTGCGGTGACACTCATGCCCAGTGCCTCCCGCCGCTGGACCTGCACCTTCGAAATGCTTGTCACCGCCCCCGCGGTGACACCCCTACGCCCCTGCGGCGGCCATCCTTGACACGCATCCTCGGCGCCGCCCCTGACGCTGAGCCTGCGTGACCCCTCTCCCTTGTCACCGCCTCCATGGCGACAATCACCCGCCCTTGCGGGTTTACCCTGAAAAGAAAAAAAAGTGGATCTCGAAAATGCCTACACCTACCACACAACACCCACCAACCTTCTTCACCAAACACACGAACCCTCCAAACCCTACTCCCTCATAAACGCTCCTGCGCCCCTTTGCTCACCAACCACCTTGTTGACGTCCCTGCGCCTCCTCCGACAACCAGCCACCAGACGCGACACCCCTACGCCACCCTCTCCCACTACCTCCTTACTCTCTCACATTCCTACAACCTTCATCCTCACCCATTTCGAACATTCCACTCCAGCTACACCATCGGCGACGACTACACCACCAAGGAAGTCACCGGAGCGGCCTCAACAACACCACTTCCATCGCAACCCAGAAATCACCTCTGTACTTCTCCCTCCCCCGCGACTGCAAGAAACCGTACCTGCGCCTGCACAGCCGCCCTTGCGGAAATCACATCACAAAGGTCGATTTGTTTTCCTTGTTTCGTCAATTACTAATCTTTTACTTCAATCATCTTCAAGAATGGAAGGACCAAGGAAATACAAGATGACCGAAGCAGAGAAGGAGCGTTAGAGGATTGTGCAGGATCGAGTTGTGTATGCAACTCGATTTTTGCATATTCCGACTTTGGAGAAACTAGGCATGCTAGAGAGCATGCAAAATTTTTTGGCGAATGCTGGGCTCGGAGACTTCCGACGGAAAAGTGCTCCAACATATCCCGAGCTCAACAGACAGTTCATCTCCACTTTCACAATGGAGAAGGAAGATCATGTGTGTATCGGCCTCACCTTCAAATTCAACAAGGTGAAATACACACTTGATTTCGCCGATCTACAAGAGGCCTTTGGGGTAACTCTCAACCCCTCTGCAAACTGGTGGGATCCAGTCCCGACCCCGGACCTGTGTGAGTTTTGGCAGGCATCTACCGGGTCAGAATTCCATGCTGGGGTAAGTACTCCAACAAACTCACTCACCCCAACTTGAGGCTCATCTCCAAGATCCTCATGAGTGTCTTCTGTGGACACAAAGAGGAAAATAAGGTCGCCCTCAAGGACCTCCCATTGCTCTACTCCTGCCATCCACAGAGCGAGAAGGTGATGGATTGGCCGTCCCTTTTCCTTGCCGCTTTGAAGCGAATTAGGAGGGACGAGCCGAGGGATATTGTCGTCGGTGGGTGATCTCCTTGATTGCCTCACATGTGATGGACCTGTCCGAGTTAGAGGACGGGTTTGCGGCTCCTCTCTAGACTAAGGGGATGCTTAGGAGATGCAAGCTCCTCCGGCGGGACGGGGAGAACCTATTTTGGATCTCCCTTGAAAATGGGAGCCACCTCACCTATCTCCCTCGGCCTTTACCATTAGGAGGTGAGCTCTCCGAGCTCTACATTCCGGCAGATCCTTTCGTGCCGAGGAGGCCACTAGTGGCCATTGTGGAGAGGCATGATGCCAACTCCAGCCGGGCACATTAGGAGGAGCACCTACCTATCCCAGATGACGAGGAGATGCCCACTGCGGCACCAGAAGAGGATCTGGCCCTTGCGAGCCTTCAGGATCAGATGGCGGCTATGACGACCCAGCACCGGACATGGCAGTTCGATTACCAGTGGACTATGCTGGAGCAGCAGCAGAGCTAGCAGACCAACTTTGCCACCTCCATGACCTCCCATTTCGACCAGCGGCAGGAGGCTTGGCAGGCAGCCCAACAGCAGCAGATGGAGGCTCAGCAGCTGGCTTGGCAAGCCAGCTTTGAGACCTCTTTTGGTCATCGGACGACAGCTCAACAAGACCGCATAGATGACATCTTCCGCCGGCAGGAGCACTTTTTCCGGCATTTTCCTTACCCACCGGAGGAGGGTCTAGGTGGTCCATCCGGACCACCCCACTGAGGGGTACATTTCACTTCCTTTCTCCAACATTTATCTTTGCCTCATTTCCACTTTGAGGACAAACTGTACTTCAAGTATGGGGGGAGGATATTATCATTGCTTGTACAGTTCATTGAGTTTTTGATTTGCTTTGTTTTGCATTCAGATTGAAATTCACAAAACAAAAAAAAATCCAAAGAAAATGAAAAGAGGCATAAAAAATCCTTGGATAAACCGAAAACCCGAAAGGGAGGTTTAGGCAAAAAGAAGGTAGTCCGACCAACCTTAGGTTGGTGCAAAAATGGACTTGAGAGATGTGAGTTAAAGTGAGATCATCAAAAGAAGAAGAGTGGCAAGGTGAAAACCCGAAAGGGCGCCTTGGCAAAATGAGCGACACCGAGTGTAGGATTCTCTTCCGGCGTTTGGCGACATAAGAAGGGGAGTCATAAGGAGGTTGTCCGGGTAGGCCAATCTTGTAGCAATAAGGATGGTAGTTTCTCCATTTTTCTCACATTTCCTCTCTTTTCCTTCTTTCTTTCTTGGCTTTTCTCTTGTTTTCATTGTCTTTTCTTGCTTACCCATGTTTCTTGAGGCCTTTGAGTCTAGTTGCTGTCATTTGTTTTACTCGGGATGAGTAAAAGGTCTATGTATGGGGGAGTTTGATAGGTGATGGAATAATTATCATTTAGGGTAGTTTTTAGTGTCTTTTTATTGCATTTGTGTCGGTTTATGCTACTAACTCCTTGGTCCAGAAGAAGAAGACTAAAAGAAGCTAAGGAAGGAGTTATAAGCACTTAGGAGTGAAGATCGACCACAAAGCAAAGCTTCTGTTGCCTCACCGCCCCAACGGAGCCTTGCCACCGCCCCTGCGGGTGACGCCTTACACCGGAGTGCTCCCTGCGCCTTCACCAGCGCCGGCCATGAAGTGTGTCACCGCCCCAGCGCCACTCTTTGGCGCCCCTGCGGTGACCTGCCCTTAAGAGACGAAGACCAGCTCCCTTGCACCTTCCACTGCGCCCCTGCCTACGCCTCAACCTATGAGCAGGTAGACGAAGAGGCTGTGTCACCGCCCCTGTGTTAACATAGGGACACCCCGACGGCTTGGCATCAGAAACGTCCAGAAGTCGAAGGGTCAGACGTTTGAGGAGCATTGAAGATCCGTCCCAGTTACCTAGCCGCCCCTGCGACCATGAAGAAGATCAAGCATTTTTGCCTTCACCGCCCCTGCGGACCTGAAGGCCGCCCCTGCGGTTTAACGCCTAGAAGCTTTACTCCGGCTGTTTACACCACCATTATGGCATTAAAGGTGGCTGTTTTAGGCTGGCCATTTACTCCTATTTAGTGTCTTTTGTAGTATAAATAGTCCTGGGTTGATTGCTAGAATCATCCATCTTGTTATCCAATAAATTATCGACTTAGATTATCTTGCTACCTTTGTAATGAGTTGCTAACTCCCTTGCTACATTGGGTTGGTTTGAAGCAGCGTTGTTACATTGGTTGTAAGTTCTTTTTAATATAAGTTTTTATTCAGTAATGCTTTGTGTTATCTTGATCTCCATTGTCTAATTTCATGTTTACTATTGCTTGAGATTGATCACCTTAGGTTCTAAAGTGCATGCAAACAACTAGGATTAATAGGTTCCGGGTTCGGGTCTTTAATCTAGTAGCAACTTTGAGTAATAACGGGTTGTAATTACTTAAGGAAAAGGAACACAAATATAAAGATAAGTTTAACGGTTTTAATCTTCTCTTTATATCCCTTAGTCTTTGTTTGAAAGCAAACTTGTTATTTGTTCATGTAGGTTTACGGAACACTAACCTGTTAAGTTGTGTTGATGCCTGTTGGCACAACACTTATATATGATCGAGACGGGAGATTACTTGAAAACTTGTAAAAGGAACTCACCAAAGTAGCAATCGCATGCTTAGAATCAACCTAGTGTAGATTCATCCATCATTGTCTTACTTGTCGCATTAATCGTTTTCATAAGTTTTTGTGCGCATCAATTCAACCAACCCCCCCACCCTTTTGTTACTTGTCACTATAATCGATAATTGCATCTAAAACACCTTAACTCTCTTGGGTTCGACCCTTACTTAATCACTAAACTTGTTTTTAGTGCTAAGTCGGGATTTACTTTTGATTGGGTATAGACGACCATAGAAATACCGTCGGTCACACATCATCACATAATAGGTATATATATATATATATAGGTTGAGTCACATGTAAATAGGTCTGACCATGTAAAATGAGAACAAATTGTATCTTTTAGATCGTTAAATAGATGGGTGAGATTAGACGATATTAAAGGAAAATAATCGTGTTATTAATGTAAGAAATATTTGCCACACCTGACTCTATATGTTCAGTGGTATAGTCACATATATCCGGTGGTATAGTCACATATATTCGGTGTTTACACGTTCACATGGTAAGAGTTGTTTACAAATGAGTCAGGATCTCTCTCTCTATATATATATATATATATAGAGAGAGAGAGAGATCCTGACTCATATATATATATATATATTATTGAGATCCTCAAAAGGGTGATGACTTCCCGTACACACTATCCCAAAACACTATACACTTTTCAAAACCAAAATCCTTTTCAAAAGTCAGACCTCTTCAGGTTCTGTTTATTTATCTACTTCACCTTTATTGCAGATTGCAACTGCCATTGTTGTAAACCTAAGGCTTTGATACCAACTTTATAACACCAGAAATCCGCGGGATTCAATGCATCACATGGGCTAGGATCTCATAATGGATCCTGACCCTAGCGTGAAAACAAGTACACTAGATCTTACAACAAGGCACAAATAGATTAAAGTCAAATACATAAAACTGTACAATATATGCATCAAAAGAGTTCACAACATCACAACCGAGTACAAAACGACAACCATAAACATCAAAGTACAAAACATCCCATATCCCACGATCAACCTAGTGTACGGAAGCCCTCGGCTAATCACCTATCTGATTACTCTTCACTCTTCCTAACTTGCAGATCATCTACAACAGGTTATAAACCGTTTGCTAACAGAAATAAATAAGAATAAAGTAATAGCACATACACACATCAACACATCACAATATGCAATGCTACACACACATCCGTTTATTATCGTTACTTAAATTATTCCATTACTAATTCAACTCATTTTGTGACACGAGGAGCCTAAAGAACCCCGGCTCTTCCCCCTTTAACTCAGGTGTTGCATGGGGATCTACCTCCCCTTTGAGCTACTGGCTTTCGAGCACCTCCACCACTCCTGGACAGCTTTGGCAGGTGGTCACCGCTCGGTTATAATACACTTAGGCCAATTAAGGTAATGAAGTGGTCAATCCTAGTCCGGTTTAGGTTATAAATACAGCAACCATATGAGCATACACAACCACTACAACCACTCAAATCCACAACTGCACGCTAAGTATGTCTTATGGACTTACCTGAAATACTTATAATCCTGTACCACGTCACAGTTTCCCCTTGGGGAAACGATCAATGCCTGCATAAGCAAGGCATACACAATATCAAATGCTGTAAAGGTTAGGAGATGTATCTCCTACACCTTATAACCACAACCATCATATAACCCGGATCTAAACATCAAGATCTTCAAAAACATACATGTGCCTAAGGCACAATCCAACATACATCTCATCAAGCTCATCATCAACCAAACTAGCCTAGCCATATCTAAAACCAATGCCAAAGGAAAGGATGAAGGAAACATACCAACTAGGTATGCCCTGGACACGCACCGGCGGAAGCAAGAGACGCAGAGCGCTGAACCAGTCAGGCGCAGGGGCGGACCAGTCTAGGCGCAAGGAAGGCTCAACCCAGGCGTAGGTGCGGCATAGGTCAGGCGCAGGGGTGACCGAGGTGTAGAAGGTTGGTCTTCAACTTCTCTTTGATCCTTTACATGCTCTTCCTTAACACTTCATCAACCAGAAACTAAACATAGACATATGTATACATGTATGAGCATCAAAACGTCCAGGAAAGATCCACACAAGCCTAAGCTAGTGAATCCTAAGCTAAAGAGAAGATAAGAAGAAAGGAAGAAAAGATGAAGAAAAAGGAGGATAACTTACCACAATTGGGGCTAAAACAAAATAAAGATCAACAACAACACTCTACAACTTTCTCTCTCACCTCAGTAACAATATCAAACATCATCAACATCCAAAGCCAAGCTCAAAACGCACAACCACTCTCTTGCAAGATCAAGAAACCAAGAAGAAGATCCAAGGGAAGATGAGAAGAGGAGAAGAACACGAGGAAGGGAAATGGAGCTGGAGAAGATGAAGAAACCCTCTCCTGGAAGCAAAAGGGAGGCTTATAAAGGAAGCCAACATAAAACATGGTCAATAGTCAACAAAGATGGCTGCAGCTGCACAAATCCACATGGGCGGATCCAGTGAGGCGCAGGGGCGACCCACAAAATGCATAGGGGCGGCTCAGCCAAACTCAGCACCACTCAGCACGTAAAAGACTAAGGCTCTTGCACTCAGAATTGAGAGGAACAAGCTTGACATGACGACAATACAGGTTATGCGGGATGAGTAGAATTATCTAAGCGGGTTGGGACGTCCGAAGTGACCTCCTAAGAGACGTAACGGTATTGATAATATCCAGTTGATCAGATGAGAGCGAGGTGATAGTTTCTGTAATACCTGCAAAGTATGTGGAGGAGGTCGATTAGATCAGATTAGAGCGAGGTGATAGTAACGGTATTGAGAATAACTGCCAAGTTGCGGGATAGTTTTGACACTTTCTTCCTTTCTGAGGAAGTCGATTAGACCATGGGGGTCCGAGACGTGTACGTGAAGCTTAAATAGAAGCAAAAGAGGTGAGTGACCTCTAGCCCGTTTTCCTTGGCACAAACATTGAGTCATGGGGACTGTATGACATTATGGATACATCCAAGCGGGGCTTGGGATACGTATGAAGTAATGAGAGAGGTTTCGCAGGTGTGTTGGACAATGTGGACATTTAGTAGGAATGACCAATGAAGGGTCGAGAATTAGCCGCTTTAGGGCACGTGCTTATGGTGATGTCGGTTTGGCTATGGAGTGACATGCTACACATGTATGAATGAGTAGATTATGATATATGCATGCATATTCACTTAAAAAGAGTTGAGTACCCACCAGAGGTGATGGTTAGAGATGGTTAAGGACTTCGGTCTTACGACTTTGGGATCATCTAGGTTAGGTGAATGTGATCACCAACACCCTTAGTAAATGGACACTTTGACAAGAAGCAACAAATTAACTAACGGCTCAGCCTCAGTTTATGCAACTTTGACGATATGTGAAGAGACCCGACATAAGCGCGGGATTGATATGGCTTTGCGAAAGATCCGGGATAGAAGGTCCCGAGGAGAGACCCCATAGTTACCTTCAAGGGATGACGGTTATGTTGTTTGTCACGGTGAGATGAGATAGAGCCTCCAGGAGGCTCACACTACCCTTACTAGTTAACCCTGGTGCTGGTAAGAGGTGTCTAGTTTAGGATGTTCACATTAGTGAGGCGGGCTTAAGGCCGATGTGGCTAAGTACACAACCAGTATGTGACCCGTAGTCAAGTCAAGCTTGAACACCATAAAGCGAGAAAACGACTTCATCCATCGCAAGTTACGTAGTGGGAGGATACCTCCATAGAGGTTTTTACCAGTTTTAAACCGAGTAATAGTTGTGACGTGTTTGGGTCATTGTGTACCGACCGACATACACAACGCGTTTTATACCCTTTTTGGGAAACAAGGCCGATGAGTCGACTAGTTGTGGAGTCCACTAAGTAATAGTGAGAGTACCTGGGATACCGAGTATCGCTACCTTGGATCGAGATGCACGATTCATCTTGGGCAGCGGGATCGTGCCGCTTTGGGACCCAATTTTCTTTTATGACAGTTCCACCCTCGGATAGTTGGTCAACTAGAGAGGACTTTGGTGACCTTGAATGCCGTGTAGAGAGCATGTGCATGAGGTAGGGGTTAAGGGTAGACATGATACCTACCCTTTGATCGAGCTTCCGTGTTATGATAGTTGATATGTATCTTTTGGTGATAGCCCTTTGTGAGGCATTTTAATGGACCTTTTTGTAGACGAGTCTAGTTAAGGGCTTCTCAGACGAGTCTAGTTAAGGGTATCACGGACGCAAGGCGTCATACGTGTTGGTCATTTGAAGGGAGTTGAGCCCCAATATATATTGGACCTTTTTGGAGATCTTGGCACAAGTTGAGAAGTGGTTTACCGGTTTGCATGGCCACCGAGAGTGGAGAATGTTCACTGGGTTTCATGTGTGACGGTCGAGGGAGTATATGTATAACTCGAGTTATGATGTTATTCGTGTTGATCTAGTGGCAAACGAGGAGCTGATGAAGATACCGGGAGGACGTGGGGTAGTGTCTTTGGTTGAGTTTTTTTCGATGATCTAGTTACATCGAGATGGTCGATGGGTTAGATATTATGTGCATGTGCGAGTTTATGTGTTTTGTTCCCCGAAAGGGAATGTGTTGTGTGATCGGTTAGATCTTGTCTTGGTAAGCATTATGCGGTTCATGTGAATATGTGTGTAGGCCTTGCGAGGTCTTGACGCGGTTATACGAGTGCGTGTTGGTTATCGAGTAGAGAGTTGGCATGTTTACTGTTTTCGAGTGGTTACCAGGGTAGTTATGCCCTAGAGTTCTATGTTAGCAAGTTTCGGGACGAAACTTGTTTTTAGGGCGATTAGATGTAATGCCCAGAATTTTAATTCCGGTTAGGGGTTAGTTTAGTGGTCTTTCCGCAGGTGCGGCTCAATCCTCTTTCATTTCCCCTCTTCCTCCATCCTTGACATGGAAAAGCTCTTGATGATCCTTCCTTCTCTTCTTCTTAAGTAAGTTGCCCAGCAAGGGGTGTGTTGTGCAGTTCCGGGTTCAATAGTAAGGTCTTTCTTATCCCTTCTTCATCTTTATCTTTCTCGTTGAGCTTCAATGGTGGAAGCCATGCATTCACCTTGTTCTTCCCTCTTCATGTGTTGCATGTGAGTGGATTGTGGTTAGGATGATTGTGTGTATGTGAATTCAAGTGGTGGATGTTTTGGATCCAAGAAAGGAAGCTAGGAGGCAATTGCACATCAAGGAACCATTGTAGGAGCCCTTCGGAATCACCCTCTAGAGTTCGACCGCACCCGCGGCTGGACAACGCCGCGGGGGCGGCCTCTCCACCATAGCCCTGGCGACACCCAGCGGTGCCCACCACACCTGACCGCAGGGGCGGTGGTCCAGATCCGCTGGGGGCAGCCACCTGGGCCGCAGGTTCACCTCTGGGCAACTCCGAGTTGTATTCCTTGCTCTTCTCCGCGGTTGCGCCTCCTTTTTCCGCGACCGCATCCGTAATCCAGTGAGTTCCCTCCTCCTTGATCTCGTTAGCCTTATCCTATCATAGTTATGCTTAGATGTAGCATCATGGTAGGATGGCTTAAGAGAACATTGTGAATGCCAAGTAGTGGCTTGAACGTATGGAGAGGGTTTGAGGATGAGTTGAATGTTCTTAGGCTTGACTTGTTATTGGACCTTGAGTCGGTTATATGAGTGTAGAAATGTCCTTGTGAGGCTTGTGAGGTTGGAGATTGTGAGTTTATGGTTGTTGAGATGGTTGGCTAGGATGTACGCATCCTAGCATAGCATTGCTACCGTTGAGATTCGAGACTAGGCATGTTTATCCTACTACATGTTATGGTTATGATCTTACGAGATCATCAGGTCTAGAAGTCTAAGGACTTCTAGCTTATGAGAGTGTTATTGATTTGTGCCTTGTTATGATCAGGCGATTAGTACCTTCCTACAAGAAGCGAGAGCGGTATTGGTCGGTTTAGCTATGGGATGAGGTAAGTCTCCGGACTTACTTAGCTCGTATTCTTTGTATTAGCATCGATGTATTTTAGGTTGTGTGTGTGTTGATTATGTTATATAATAACGAAACCGGAAATAGGACGACCTTTTATATATTGATATTTGGCCTAAGTGTATGATAACGGGCGGTGACATCACTGCCTAGCTCTTGCGAGAGCTAGGAGGTTCTCGTTGACTAGCCTGTGCGGGGAGATGATCAGATACATCAGTACCATTCCTTGCCGGTAAGTGGGACTAAGGCGAGATCACGGTGATTCTCGTGTCACAAACTAAAGTTGAATTAGTAATGGAATGACGTAAATGAAAAAATAATAAAACGGCTTGTGTGTGATGGAGCATGATGTGCGTTTACGATGTCTTATGTGTGTGTGTGACAATACCATGATTCTAATGACTTGAATGCTAGCTAACGGTTTCATACTGATTTTGTAGTTTCCTTGCACGTTAGGGATGCGGCCGAGAGATCCGGAAGAGTGGGCAGCCGGGGTTCCGTACATTTTAGGATGGGTTTGGGTTGGAGTCGTGTATATTGTATATTGTTATTGATAGCATAAAATATGACGTAGTTTAGATGTGCATATATATAGTTATTCCCCTTCTTTTGAGTACATGGATATGTTTTCATAGCATTTATTGAGCATATTCACTAAATTATCTTGGAATCGAGATCTACGCAAGCTTTGTTGTGACTTTAGGTGAATTGGCGTTGAATTGGAGTGGAAAAGGAGCATTCACAGAGTATTGGTTGGTGTTGAGTTCATTAGGAAGCATTGGAGAATCACAGGAAGGAGTATGAAGTGAAGCAAAGGAGAAAAACATCGAAAAGGAAGAACCACGGCCAAAAGAGGACTTTCTATGGCCGGGGTTTTTGTAATTCTTTGATTTTCACACGTGTAAAGGAAGGTCGAGACTTGCCACGGGAGGAACCACGGCTGTGGTTTTGATGATGACCCGTGGTTTTCTTCGGGAAAGACCATTCCGCTATTGCCACGTCAGCAACTTAAAAGAGATCTTTTTCTAACCCTAAATTTATCTTATAAAAGAGGGGTTCTTGCGGAAAAAGACGTTTCTCGCTTACGCTCGCTCAGAGTTGCCTAGTACCGCTTAGGAAAGCAAGAGACGACGAATTCTTGGAAGACGAAGATTTATTAATTTGGATTCATACTTTCGGCTACTTGGAGATTTGAGAGATATTTGTGAGATCTTTCTTAGTCTTTGATTTTGATCTTTGAGAACACAAGAACGGATTTGTTGATTGTTGATTATTTAGATTTATTCAAATTTGATTCATTGCATTGGAAAACCATTGTTATTCTTCCAATTTTTGGTTTCATGCTATTCTTGATTCCTTCTTTTAACCTTGATTATAATATGATGAAGATTGTTGGCTAAACCCCCCGTGCGATTTTAGGGTGAAGGGTTGATGGTTGTGGTATAGATGATGATCGATTGAGCCTTAACAGATCAGACCCTGAGAGTTGTGAGTCAAAACCCTCGCATAAGGTATTCCACGGTTTGTTCTTCAGGAACCACACCCGTAGTTTCCCAAGATCCAGCCGTGGTTTCCTCTGTTTTGCACGTTACACTTTTCCCTTTACCCAAAGTAAAAGATTGCCTAAATCCTAACATTGTTACGCCTTTCTAACCCATAGCCTAACCTGGTTGTAAGCTTTTACGAGTTCTAGGTAATAGATGATTTAAAACCCTATATTAAGGTGGAGAGTGTCATAGCCTTTACCATGCGTTTCCTTTTGACTTCCTTGGGTTTGGTTGGTATTGAGAGTACATTCTTATCTTAGAACCTCTTCTCGACGAGACTCAACATCCGTTAAGTAGAATCCTTTGGGTGAGACAAGAAGGATGTTGGAACTTCACCGTACGATATCCTAGCTTAGATCACATACCTTTGCTCTCTAGCTCTGTCAGTTATACATTTTTAGACATCTTGAATCGAACGTCGTAATGAGATACTTGGATCTTTAGAATCCGCATTCCCCAATTATTCTTACATCTTATTCATTACCTTGATCATTGCTTTGCTTGGTTTACAAGTTAGATTGTTCTACTACTTTGTTGCCACTAATTCCCTGAGATCGACTCTGGAATATTAGCCCATACTACGATTGATCCGTACACTGCGGGTTCGCTATCGTTAGGCATTATTCTTGGATATAAATTTAAAGCTTTTTTGCGCATACACCTTTTGGAGCGAACAAGTTTTTGGCGCCGTTGCCGGGGAATTGCTCAAGACCAATCTAGTGTATAGTTGTCTAACTTGGTAGCTTCTTGCTTTGCTACTGATTATTCTTGCTAAGTGTTCTTACAAGATATTTCCTTAGGTTTATGCGAAGAACGTGCAGTGGTAAAGAAATCGTTCCTTACGATCCTGAACCGGAAAAGACTTACAAGAAAAGGTTGAAAGAAGCTAAGAAAATGGCCCTTGCCAATGATAAAGAATTAGCCAACAACAACCATATTCAAATCAAGAATGATAAATGAAATCAAGAAACAAAAATAACTAAAGACAAAGTAAGAAATACTTAGCAAAAGGTCTTCAATATCCAAAATTTGTATGAAAGCAATAACAAAGATCCAGTCTTGTGTTCTAAAGAACTATGAAATATAAATACCAATGATAACCCACTTTTGATATGAATTGTTTAAAACACGCCGAATCCGCGGGACTCGGGATGCTACGGGCGGAGGCCTCACAATAGGTCCCGACCCTTAGCTTGACAACAATTTCACCGGATCTTGCTACAAGGCATAAATAAAGGCCAAAATCAAAAGACATTTTTATGCAATGAAATGAAAACCTGAAAGCATACAACAAAAGACTTCAACCGAGATACAACTCCAAATACCAAACGCCATACACGCGGCATACAAAACACAATAATCGAATAACAAGACACAACCCAAATCCAACCAAAAACCCCTCCTAAAATGTATGGGACCCCGACCGCCCACTCTTCCGGATCCCTCTACCGCATTCTCAATCTGCAAGGCAATCTACAACATCGGTATAACGCTGTTAGCTAATATTCGAGGCATTAGAATCAAGGTGAAAGACACAAACACAAGTAAATCATCATAATCACACAAATCCGGTTTATCATCTTATTATAATTAGGTCATATCCCGTTCTGATTAAACTTCTTTTGTGACACGAGAATATCCCGAAACTCGCCTCAGTCCCCACTTACTTGCAAGGAATGGTAGTGATGCATCCGACCGTCTACCTACCCGGGCTATTCGCCGAGAACCTCCTAACTCTTGCAAGAGCTAGACACTGATGTCATCGCCCATTATCATACACTTGGCCCAAAATATATAAGGGTCGGTGGTCCTATTACCGGTTTAGTTATTATAACATAAACAATAAACACACACCACCAAACACGCATCAATGCTAATACAAAGAATACGAGCTAAGTATGTCTGGAGACTTACCTCGTCCAAACGCTAACTTTCGCAACACTCTCGCTTCCCTTGGGAAGAAGCGTACAACCTGCTCACAACAAGATATTTATCAAAACTCGCTCAACACAAGAAGTCTTAGACATCTACACAAATGATGTACTCAAGATCATTTGGCTCTCATTCTAGGACCGCATCTTAGAATCTCTCATGCTCACATCATACTCAACACAAGCTTAAATTCCTTAGACTTCTAGACCCTATGATCTCGCAAGATTATTAACCATAACACATATTAGGATAAACATCCTAGTCTCAACAAACACAACGGTAACCACTCTATGCTAGGATACACATACCTTAGCTTACAACTCACAACCACAAACGTACAATCTCAACCTCACAAGCCTCCCAAGGAACAACCTTATACTCATCCCAAGAACCACTCAAGATCTTACATCCATCAACCCTTAGAACATATCAAGATCCTCGATTAATCACCTAGGATACAAGCCACTACTTGATATTCTCAACAAAGCTAGGTCGAACTTTGCATGCTTTTAATCATCAATACTCTCTAGCATCAACTATGAACACATACACAAGGGAGGGCATTTACCGGGCAAAGACACAGGGGCAAAAGAAGGGAGAGCAGCCGCAAAAGGGAGAAGAAGACCGCAAGGGAGGGCTGGCTGAGCCAGTGGCCGCCCCTACGGCCTGGGGCAGCCACCCCTGCGGCCTAGAGGTCGGCTCCTGTGGCTCAATTCCATGGCCGCCACCGTAGCGCTGTCCAGCCGCGGGTGCGGTCGAGCTC
Organism: Fagopyrum esculentum; assembly: GCA_033239045.1. Lineage (NCBI taxonomy): Eukaryota > Viridiplantae > Streptophyta > Magnoliopsida > Caryophyllales > Polygonaceae > Fagopyrum > Fagopyrum esculentum. The sequence goes on along the minus strand of BSUD01000003.1, from coordinate 88,199,052 downwards.
CAGAGGGCGATCTTCGATGGCTTCTTCGTTGATTCCTTGATGTGTCATGGCCTCCTAGCTTCCTTGCTTGGATCCAGAGCATCCACCACTTGGATCAACACTCATACAATCGATCTAAACTCAATCCACTCACATGCAAGAAAAGGGAGAGAATGGAAGGAAGACAAAGTCACGTGAAACAAAAATGAGAGGTGAGAGACAAAGAGAGAGAGAGAGAGGGTAAGAGGGGTTGCCTTTCCTTAGGGAAACCAAGAGTCATCCACAAAAGGACACAAGGTAACGAGGGGTCAAACACTCAAAACGGGGAACCGAAGGTCGGAAGGGAGAAGGTAAAAACCCGTCACTTGCAACATCGTGCCTGCGGGAAAACTGAGTCGTGCCTGCGGGAAGGTCGATAACTTGTTAACAATCCGGAATAAGAATTCCGGATGTTACAACTAATCCCCCTAAAAGCAAGTTTCATCCCGAAACTATCTAACACAGAACTCTCAGCATAACAAACTCAATAACCACTCAAAACCGCCCTTTGCCTCTTGTTCGGCCCTCCGGACCGTGCTTCTCCCCTAGACCTTGGTCGGTCTGTCTCATAGGCCGAAGCTCGGTGCTGGTACTTTGCTAGTGAGTCACAACGAAATCCGGAAAGGTAAGCATGGGTGGGCTCCCACAATCTCTTGGAAAATAGGTAAACATAGTGGTCCGCCGGAGGTGCGGCGGACCCAACAAATCTAGCTCCGTCCGGAATCGTCTAATCGCCTCGATGACCGGGACGTCCTTGAATCCCGCCTCCAAGAAATCCTGGACTCTGTCTCTCCTCAATGAATCTGGATAGAAGGTCTCCCTAACGAGGCTCAACAACTGATCCATCCTTATCACACCTCCTCTAACTATCCTCCACCAATACTAGGCCTGCTCTCGAAATAATGTCTGGACTGTCTCAATCTGTCACTCCTGCAGGCAACGGATCGCCTCTAAATCCGACTCCAAATGCCCAATCCAGTGCTCGACCTCTAACCCTACCTTCCCGTCAAAGTAGGATACATGCTTCTAGTTGAAAGCCTTCAACATTGAATCAGGTCTCACATACTTCAGCTCGTCTCTCGCCCTAACAACCTCCATAACTAGCTCGGGTGTAACTACCGCTGGTGCAACTGTCTATAGCATAGCTATCTCGGTGCAGCCCTGACCTGAGTCACCCTCTGCGAGACCTCACATGATCTCGCAGGTGCAGGTGCAGGTACCGGTGGTGAGGGAGATGACGCTCGTGTCGGGAACGCCTCCTCGACGCGTCGTACGTAGTCCTCAAACACGGTAGCCCCAATAGATGCTCCCCCGGTCATAGGAGATGAACTCTGCGGCCCGGACCTCACAACTGTCCTATCCTTAGCCTCGGGAATGATGCTCTTAGCGACCTCCTCCACGGGATCCTTGGCTGCTCGTGGATGCACAACTGGTGGGTCCGCAATGAGGATACGTCCCCGACCTCTCGCTCCTAGAGGTCTTCCTACTCGTCCCCGTCCGGGGCGGTAGGAGGAAGAGGGGGTCTACTCCTAGCGGGTCCTACGTATGCGGTAGCTCTCGTACGTGCCATCTGATAGCGTATGGAGTTTATTTATAAATATGTATGTAATACTTATGATCTCAATATGATAATGAACTTTTGAAAGCATAAAGGAATGCATGATCACAATATACAACCAAGGCATACAAGCCCAAACATCCTAAGGCCACATACATAACTAGGTACATACAAATCCAAAACATCCTAAGGCCACATATATATGTAAATATACATAAATATATGCATATATCAAATCTGAAATCTACGTCGTCGAGGTCCACGAAAGGAGTTGTGGTCCCGTACATTCTAACCCAAAACTGACTCATGCAAATGATTTTAAAAACAAAAAGTCAGATGCCATGGGGGTTCTGTTTATTCCTCATTTTGGCTTTAAAATATTGGAAGTGCCATTGTTGTCAACCTAGGGCTCTGATACCACTTTGTAACACTCCGAATCCGCGGGACTCGGGATGCTTTGGGCGGAGACCTCACAATGGGTCCCAAAACTGACTCGTATTTTTGTATTAGCATTGATGCGTTTAGGTCATATCTCGCTCTAATTCAACTTCTTGTGTTACACGAGAATCTCCCGAAACTCGCCTCGGTCCCCACTTACTGGCAGGGAATGGTACTAATTCATCCGACCGTCTACCTTCTCGGGCTAGTCGCCGAGAACCTCCTAACACTCGCAAGAGCTAGGCATTGATGTCACCGCCCGTTATCATACACTTGGCCCAAAATATATAAGGTTCGGTGGTCTTATTACTAGTTTAGTTATTATAATGTTAACAATAAACACACACCACCAAAAATGCATCAATGCTAATACAAAGAATGCGAGCTACTTAAGTCCGGAGACTTACCTCGTCCAAACGCTAACTCTCATAATACTCTCGCTTCCCTTGGGAAGAAGCCAACAACCTGCTCACAACAAGATATCTATCAAAACTCGCTCAACACAAGAAGTCTTAGACTTCTACATAAATGATTTACGCAAGATCATTTTGCTCTCATTCTAGGACCAAATCCTAGAATCTCTCATGCTCACATCACACTAAACATAATCTAAAAGTCCTTAGACTTCTAGACCCTATGATCTCGCAAGATCATACCCCATAACACATACTAGGATAAATATGCCTAGTCTCAACAAACTCAACGGTAACCACTCAATGCTAGGATACGCATATCCTAGCTTACAACCTCACAACCACAAACGTACAATCTCAACCTCACAAGCCTCACAAGGAACAACCTTATACTCATCCCATGAACCACTCAAGATCATACATCCATCAAGCCTTAGAACATATCAAGATCCTCGAACACTCACCTAGGATACAAGCCACTACTTGACATTCTCAACTATCCTAGGTCCAACTTAGCATGCTTCTAAATATCAACACTCTCTAGGATAAACTAAAAAACCGATACGCAAAGGAGGGCACTCACCGGGCAAAGACGCGGTCGTGGAAGAAGGCAGAGCACCCGCGAAAGGGAGAAGAAAACCGCAAGGGAGGGCTGGCTGAGCTAGTGGCCGCCCCTGAGGCCTAGAGGGCCACCCTTGTGGCTCAGGCTATCCGCCACTACGGCTCAGTGTCTTGGCTGCCCCCGCGGCGCTGTCCAGTCGCGGGTGCGGTCCAACTCCAGAGGGCGATCTTAATTTGATGGCATCTTCGTTGATTCCTTGATGTGCCATGGCCTCCTAGCTTCGTTGCTTGGTTCCAGAACATCCACCACTTGGATCCACACTAATACAATCGATCTAAACTTGATCCACTCACATGCAAGCCAAAGGAAGGGGAAAACAAGGTAAATTCATGCTTCCACCATTGAAGCTCGAGGAGGAAGAAGAAGAACATGGACTAGGGAGGAAGAAGAAGAGATTACCTACAACAGCTCAGATCCTTATCTCCAACTCGTCCAAGATGTGCAGCTCCCACAAGAGGAAGTACGAGATGAAGACAATCCCCATGTGAGAGCAAAGGGAGAGAATGGAAGGAAGACAAAGTCACATGAAACCACAATGAGTGAATAGAGAGAGAGGGTGAGAGGGATTGTCTTGTCTTAGGGAAACCAAGAGTCATCCATAAAAGGACACAAGGTAACGAGGGGTCAAACTCTCAAAAAGGGAAATCGAAGGTCGGAAGGGACAAGGTAAAAACCCGTCACTCAGCACATTATGCATGCGGGAAGACTGAGCCGCGTCTACGGAAAGGCCGATAACTTGCTAACAATCCGGAATAAAAATTACGGATGTTACATTGTTTTTATTTAAATGATGAAGACTTGACATATAAATGCGGTTTTATAAACTAACAAATATCGATTATATTACTAGATTGCATGTCCTAGTTTATGTGTTAAATTATATGAAGGTCTTAAAAAGCATTACAAGGGAAGAGCATGATGCCGACGCCTACAACAAACAAAGATAATCAAGGAGAAGATCTTCAAAGACCAACTAACCAAACAAGAAGATCTCGGACGATCTCGGCTCAAGGCATTTTGAATATAAGATCTTAATCAACGATCTAGGAGAGAAGATCTTGGACAAAGGCTTTCGAAGATAAGATCTAAACTAACACAAAGATCCCGGCTGAAGACATTTGAAGAGAAGATTACGGTGAAGATCTCTAACGACCTTCAAAGTGAAGAAGAGAAGATTACGGTGAAGATCACCAACGGCCTTCAAAGTGTAGAAGAGAATATCTCTAACAACCTACACGTACGTTGAAGTCAATAAATATCTTGTAACGACTACTTCTCAAACAATGTGAGAAGATTTCACTCAACCAAGCAACGGATTCTATGGAGAAATAAAGGCGTTACAAAGGCTATGGGATAAACGGCAAAAAGAGGATCATCATAGAAGATTATAAATGAAGAACTTCGATTGAAGATAAAAAACACGAGCTTACAGTGAAAGTAACCAAGCTTTCCAAGCGATCATCTTCATCAATCCAACAGTTTATCTTCTCTGAGCTTACTTTAGTTGATTAAATTGGAGTGAGATAATCACAAGAACGTTATTGACATATCATTATAGTGTTATACTCGAGTGTGCTACTCTGTGAAGTAACTAGGCTATTATTGCTAGATCGTAGCATTGAGGCTACATTGAGAGAAGAAGGGTAGTTCTTCTAGGTTGTATCTAGGATGCACAAAAAGGAGATAATAGATACTTATAATCCTAGGGAAGAAACCCTAGGTGGAGAGTAGGCTGCTAGGGCCGAACTTCGTAAACATATCGTTGCGTCGATCTTTTAAATTCCGCACTTTCTAATGCATTTTATTGTGACTAACATTTTTCAGCAGGGTTTGAAGTCAAGGCCTTGAGATCCACTTCAAAGCCTTGAGAAATAGTTTTATCACTAAGCACAAAGATGGACTTCAAGGCCTTGAGATTAGTTTCAAAATCTTGATATACGATATTGGAAAAAGTTCTCATACTCTATTCAACCTCCCGTATTTATATCCTTACTATTCACCTATTTGGTTCTTCAATTGGTATCAAAGCTAGACTCACATATATTGATTTAACCATTATGGAGACTAATCATGAACTTTGTAGGTGATGGAGGATTCGCTCTAGGAAGATCCACATCTCGACCACCCCTTTTATGCGGTAACAATTTTGCCCATTGGAGAGCACTAATGCAAATGTTTATCACTGATCAAGACATAGAACTATGGAGCATTATTCAAATTGTTCCAAAAATCTCAACCACCACGGTTGAAGGAGTCCAATTCAAAAAGAAGGAAACTGATTTCACTAAAATGCACTTTGATAGTGTATCAAAGAACTACAAGGCCATAAGATCCACTTCAAAGCCTTGAGAAACAGTTTTGTCACTAGGTGCAGAGATCGACTTCAAGGCCTTGAGATTAGTTTCAAAGCATTGATATATGATATTGTGAAAACTTCCTATACTCTATTCAATCATCCTTCAAGAGTATTTATATCCTTATTATTCATCTATTTAGTTCTTCAATTAGTATGAGAGCTAGACTCACAAATATTGATTTAACCATTAGTGAGACTAACCATGAACTCTATAAGTGATGGAGGATTCACTCAAGGAAGATCCACATCTCGACGACCCCTCTTCTGCGGTAAATATTTTTCCCATTGGAGAGCACTAATGTAAATGTTTATCATTGATCAGGACATGAAACTATGGAGCATTATTCAAATTGGTCCAAAAATCCCAACCACCACGGTTGAAGGAGTCCAAGTCAAAAAGAAGGAAGCTGATTTTACTCGAACGGACTTGGATAGTGTATCAAAGAACTACAAGGCCATGAGATCGACTTCAATACCTTGAGAAACATTTTTGTCACTAGGCGCAAAGATCGACTTCAAGGCCTTGAGATTAGTTTCAAAGCCTTGATATACGATATTACGAAAAGTTCCCATACTCTATTCAACCCCCCTTCTAGAATATTTATATCCTTATTATTCACCAATTCGGTTCTTTAATTGGTATAAGAACTAGACTCACGTATATTAATTTAACCATTAGTGAGACTAATCTCGAACTCTGTAGATGATGGAGGATTCGCTCAAGGAAGATCCATATCTCGACCACCCCTCTTCTACGGTAACAATTTTTTCCATTGGAGAGCACTAATGCGAATGTTTATCATTGATCAAGACATGGAACTATGGATCATTATTCAAATTGGTCCAAAAATCCCAACCACCACGGTTGAAGGAGTCCAAGTCCAAAAGAAGGAAGCTGATTTTCTTGAAACGGACTTTGATAGTGTATCAAATGTAACGCCCTATTTATTGGGTGCGTTTCGATATTTATATTCCTACTTCTATGGATATTTTATTAGCTCAAGTATTTTATTTAAAATTATTTTTAAGGTGTAAAATATTTTTTCCGAGTATTTTTTATATTTTTTTTACGTTCACGCATAACTATTTCCTTATTTTTTTGTTTTCCGATTCGGATCCCGTTCCGAATGCTTTTGATCAAGTCTAGTGTTTTACTCTTTTACGTTTTATTTTATTTCCTTTTTCTTTTTCTTTTCTTACTTCTTTATTTTCTCTCTCTCCCTCCTACGGATGAGCTGCTCCCCGGCTCCCTCTTTCACCGACCCCTCACATCTTCCGACCCCTCACCCCCCTGCAGCTTGCAACCTGCACGCACACGACCCCTCATCCCCCCTGGCCTCACCTACACCTGGCAGCTCGACCGCTCACCTGTGTAACCCGTTTTCCTTGTCCATCTCTCCATCTCTCGCTACAGGTCCCCTCACCATTTCCGACAACCTCTCCCACCACTCTCATCATCCTTGTCAACCAACCACTCCACCCCTCCAGCTCTCTCGTTAGTAGTCAAGAAATCGGGTGACAGGACTTGCTTACCCCCTCCGACGCAACCTCTCTTTCTCGTCCGTCTACTACAACCTTTACCGGAACCTGTCACCTCCGCCGCCGTCTAATCCGTCGGAAGTGCCCGTCTCGCCTTCGCTGCTACCGGAGCCGCCGATGCATGCACAACACTCGCCTGCCCTCGCGCCGGAGCTAGGAGTTGCCGCCGCTCCTTCTCCTCCAGCCGCCCTCCTCTATGGGTTCAGGAAGCCTTTCCTTTTAATTCAAATCGGGCTGCCTCCTTTTTGGTTAGTTGCAATTGTGACCCCGGTTTTGTATTTGCAGTTCTCTACCCAGATTTTTGGAATGTTAAAACTATGCCTTTGCTTATAAATATTTACAAATTTAGCCCAGAATTTGTAATTGCACATTATGGCCATGTATACATAATTGTATATTTCCCCGGAAAATGTTTTAACAGTTTTAACCTTTGTTTTGAAAGTGAGTTTTCCTTAGTTATATATATATATATATATATATATATATATAGGGTGTGGTTCCCATGAGAACACCCCTAACGTGAGAACATGAGAACAATCGTACACCGTTGGATGTGAGTATTAAGGGTTGAGATTTAGAGTAGATATCAAAAATAATAATAACTACGAATAATAATAATTAGGAATCCAACAATAACTACGAATAATCCACTCAACCAACAATAACTACGAATAATACATTAAACGATATGGCACATTCGTAACAAAACTGATAATAATTACGAATCTGTTCTCATGTTCTCACGTTAGGGGGTGTTCTCATAGGATCGATACTCTATATATATAACGCTCAGATTTATCGTATAAGCTAAATTTGTTTAGTTTTGTGTTAGGTTCGGAAACGCCCCGATAAAGGCCCAACGAATTTGCATTTGACATCCGTAGATCGTCTTCAGCCATAAACCTCGTGTGAGTACCTTCTTTCTCGATCAATTTATGCTTAGTGATACAATCATGCTAGTTTGGATCTAGCATAACTTAGAGTGAATGTCAAGTAGTGACTTGTAACCTTATAAGAGTTCTTGAGGATGTAGATTTGATTCTAGAGCATGAATACCATTGTTATGTTTTGAGTTTTGGTTATATCATTGAGTGGATGCTTAATCTAGTAAGAATGATAGTTGTGATATTGTTTGGTTGCTGAGGTTGTAGCGCCTAGGAAGTGAGTATGCTAGCGTAGCTTTATGATCGTTGAGATCATTAAGACTAGGAACGAGTTGTCCTAACATGTGAGTTGTACGACCTTGTAAAGGTCATTTGGGTTACAAGTCTAAGGATTTCTAGCATGAGAGATAGCTCGACCCCTAACATGTGTAGCCCGTTTTCCCTCTCCATCTCTCCATCTCTCGATGTAGCTCCCCTCACCGTTTCCGACCACCTATCTCACCACTCTCATCATCCTTGTCAACTACCCTCTCCACCCCTCCCGCTCTCTCATTAGCAGTCAAGAAATCAGGTGACTGGACTTGCTTAGCCCCCCTCCGACGCAACCTCTCTTTCCCGTCCGTTTGTTGCAAGCTTCGCCGGAACCCGTCACCTCCGCCGCCGTCTAATCCTCCGGAAGTGCCTGTCTCTCCTTCACCTCTACCGGAGCCACCAACGCATGCACAACACTCGCCTACCCTAGTGCCGGAGCTAGGAGTTGTCGTCACTCCTTCTCCCCCAGCCGCCCTCCTTTGTAGGTTCAGGAACCCTTTCCTTTTAATTCAAATCGGGCCCTCTCCTTTTTGGTTAATTGCAATTGTGGCCCCTGTTTTGTATTTGCACTTTTCTATCCAGATGTTTGGAATGTTACAACTATGCCCCTGCTTATATATATTTACAAATTTGGCTTAGAATTTGTAAATCCGGGTTATGAATTTTTATATAATTGTATATATTGCCCCGGAAAATGTTTTAACGGATTTAACCTTGGTTTTGAAAGTGAGTTTTCCTTAGTTATATCTATATCTTATATTACGCCCAAATTTAGCGTATAAGATAAATTTGTTTAGTTTGGTGTTAGGTTCGGAAAAACACCGATAAAGGCCCAACGAATCCGCATTCGACATCCGTAGATCATCTTCCGCCTTTGACCTCGTGTCAATACCTTCTTCCTCGATCTAGTTATGTTTAGTGATAGTATCATGATAGGTTGATGTAACACCCCAAATCTTGGAGGACTCGGAATGCCACGAGCTGGGACCTAACAAGGGGTCCCGGCCCTTAGCCTGAAAACAACTTCATCGGACCTTACAACACGGCACAAATAATAAGGCAAAACAACATAGTTTTATTTCATGAGCGAAAGCAAAAGTACAACTCAAAACAATCCAACCGAGTCCCAAATCCGGAATAAAACAACATAAGTCTGAAAGACATGAAATAAGATAAACAGTCCCGTCCTATAAAGCACGGAACCCCGACTGCCCACTACAGCTGGATCACTCGATCGCCTCTCTAACCTGCAAGACATCTACAAGGCGGTATAATACCGTTAACTAACATTCTATGCATTTGTATAAAGGTAAAGGCACAATGACACACAACATACACAACCAAGATGCAACACTCAATACGTTTATTATCTTTAGTTAGGTGATAAGCCATTACTGATACTTATTTTGTGACACGAGGGATTCCCAAACCTCGCCCCTGTCCCCGTTTACCAACGAGGAGTGGTACTAATGCATTTGACCGTCTACCTGTCTGGGCTAGTCGCGGGGAACCTCATAGCTCTCGCAAGAGCTAGACAGTGATGACACGACCTGTTATCATACACTTGGGTCAATTACGTAATATAATAAAGTTGGCCTAATCCTGTTTCGTTGTTATTCTAACTAGAAAACACCATTCATACAGATTACTCTCATACAAGAAGCAAGCTAAGTAAGTCTGTGGACTTACCAGTCTCTGAAGCACAAACGATCACCTCACTCTCAAGTTCCCTCGGGAAAACGCACAACGCCTGTTCAAGACAAGGAACACAAATTAAACCACAGTCTAGTCCACTAGAAGTCTTTAGACTTCTAGGCTCAGCCTCCTCACCAACCTAGTACAAGAATACTACACTCTCAGTCCACAACCTTTCCAACTCTCAACATAAACATTGACACAAGGGTTGCTTCCACAAAGCTCTAATCGAACACCACAACAACATACCACCAATGAGACGTACACAACTCACAAAAGACCTCTAAGGTCCAGCCACTATATGGCATACCAGTTCAACTACTCTAAGCCAGCCTAGCATGCTTCTAAGCTATAACAAACCTAAGGAATGGAAGAAGGAAAGGAAGGAACAAGATTTGGGACTCACTGGTGCAAAACCGCCCCCGCGCCTGACTCAGCCGCCTCCGCGCCTATCTGGGTCCTACCTTGCGCCTGACTGGGTCCGCCCTTGCGCCTGACTTAACCCACCTCTGCGCCTCTACGAATCTGCCCCTGTGTCTACCTGTGCAGAACGTCCGTCTGTTGAGTTCTTCATTGTGAAGCCGGTGTCTTCGAGTCTCTTTTGGTGCTATGGACGTCTTCCACCTCTCATACTAGGTCTTAGCCTCCCTCCAAGGTCTAGCTTCGTCACCATACCATCAAGACAACGATAGATCGTTGATCATAGATTCTTAAAGATCTTCCATACAAGCCATGGAAGAGGAAGGAAGAAAGAAGAAGGAAAGAAGAAGAGGAAGAAGCCTTACCCTTGTCATGTCACTGCAGTTCCAGCCTCAAAAAAGTTGATCGAAGTTGGAGCAAGCAAGGAGAAGAATGGAGGAGAAGGATGGAGAAGAAGAATGCAAGAGGGTGAAGTGTAGAAGAGTGGAGGAAAAGTAACGTGAATGAAATGAGGGGAGATGAGTAGTGGCAACATAAAGGATAGGAATATCAAAAGACCCTCAGCAACCCACTCCGCACACATTTATAAGATGGATTAAAAGATAGGAAGATAGGAAGGCGAAAGGTTGATTGAAACCGCTACTATCTCGCCCTCGCATGTTACCGCCCCTGCGGGAATCCTAGCCACACCTATGGCATGCTCGATTGCGCCACCTAAGCAGCAAGGGCATGAGCCCTTGTGCATGGCAGTTCGCTCGAAAGTGTGCGTGCAAATAAGCTTTAAAATTATAAAATTGAAATTAAGCAAAGCGAACCCGCAGTGTACGGATCGGCGTAGTAAAGCAAGAATTCTAGAGTATCGAACTCAGGGATTTAGGGGATCAAATTCAATTCACAAATTATCGAGCAAGTCAAATATTGGGAAAACAACAATCCTAAAGATCCAAGTATCCAATTGTAGCAATCGATTCAATATATTCTATAGATGTAACGACAAAGTCGGGATTGCAAAACCCTATATGTCTCACCCAAGGACTCTCTCTTTAAAGGTTGTTGAGGCTGCAGTATAGATAGGATCAAAGGACAAGAATTACTCTCAAATACCCATATCCAAACCTAAGGAATCAAAGAGAAGCCAAAATAGTTAAGGTTGTGACACTCAAAATCGAAATAGAGGATTGATAGGTGATGGAATCACTATAATTTAGGTTAGTTTTTAGCGTCTTTTTATTACATTTGTGTCGGTTTATGCTACTAACTCCTTGGTCCAGAAGAATAAGACTAAAAGAAGATAAAGACGGAGTTATAAGCACTTAGGAGTGAAGACCGTTCAAGAAGCAAAGCTTCTGTTGCCTTACCGCCCCTGCGGCTGACACCATACTCCGGAGCGCAGCCTGCGCCTTTGCCAGCGCCAGGAAGGAAGACTGTCACCGCCCCTGCGTCAACCCTTGGCGCCCCTGTGGTGACTTGCCCTAAAGATGCGAAGACCAGCGCCCCTGCGCCTCTGCCTGCGCCTCAACTTGGGAGCTGGTAGATGAAAAGTCAGTGTCACAGCCCCTACGTTGACACTGGGACGCCCCTACGGCTCAGCATCTGAAGCGACAGAAAGTTGAAGAGTTAGACGTTTGAAGAGCATTAAAGATCCACCCCTGCGGAATTGCCTAACCGTCCCTGCGGCCATGAAGAAGATCAAGCGTTTTCACCGGCACCGCCCCTGCGGATCTTAAGGCCGCCCCTGCGGTTCAATGACAGAAGCTTTACTCCGGCTGCTTACACCACCTTTATTGCATTAAAGGTGCCTGTTTTGGGCTTGCCATTTACACCACCTTTATAATTATCTTGCTACCTTTGTAATGATATGCTAACTCTCTTACTACATTGGGTTGGGTTGAAGCTGCATTGTTACCTTGGTTGTAAATTCTTTATAATTTAAGTTTTCATTCATAATACTTTGTGTTTCATTGATCTTCATTGTCTAATTGCATGTTTTACTATCACTTGAGATTGATCACCTTAGGTTTTAAAGTGCATGCAAACAACTAGGATTAATAGATTCCGGGTTCGGGTCTTTAATCTAGTAGTAAACTTTAAGTAATAACGGGTTGTAATTCCTTAAAGAAAAGGAACACAAATATAAAGATAAGTTTAACGGTTTTAATCTTTTCTTTATATCTCTTAGTCTTTGTTTGAAAGCTAACTTGTTAATTGTTCTTGTAGGTTTACGAAACACTAACCTGTTAAGTTATGTTGATGCCGGTTGGCGCGAGACCTATATATGATCGAGACGGGAGATTACTTGAAAACCTGTAAAAGGAACTCACCAAAGTAGCAGTCGCATGCTTAGAATCAACCTAGTGTAGATTCACCCATCATTGTCTTTCTTGTTACGTTATTTGTTTTCATAAGTCTTGTGTGCATCAATTCAACCAACCCCCCACCCTTGTTACTTGTTTCTATAATCAATAATCTGAATTTATTAAAAATACTCAACTCTCTTGGGTTCGACCATTACTTAACCACTATACTCACTTTAGAGCTAAGTCGGGATTATATTTTGATAAGATAAAAACGACCTCTAGAAAAGAGAACTTGTCAAATTTTGGCGCCATTGCCGTGGAGTTTATTTGTTTTTATATTATTGCTATTATTGATTATTTGTTTGAACCATTTTTATGGTTCAAACCTGTGCTACTAACTGCGGCTTTGCTTCCTTTGATCCAGAAATTGAGAGGACGCACATCCGGCAACGAAGACAACAACAACTCCAACTAGAAATGGTTGATCGTACTCTCGGTCAACTCACTCAGCCCACTTTGGCTCAAAACCCTCTTGCGGTTACGATACCGGCATTAGGGGAAGGAATCAACTTTGAGCTCAAGCCGGGTCTCATTCACTTGCTCCCATCTTTCCATAGGCTAAGTGGTGAAGACCCCATCAAACACCTTGGGAAGTTCCATACCGTGTGTATGAGCATGAAGCCGGCCAACATTACCGAAGAGCAAATCAAGATGAGGGCGTTCAGTTTCACACTCAAAGATGCAGCGGATGATTGGTATTACCACCTTCCATCCAGAAGCATCGACACTTGGGAGAACCTCCACAAGGCGTTTTTGGAGAAATACTTCCCAGCCAAGAAGGCAAATAGCTTGAAGAAAGCTATAAGCAACATCGAGCAAGAGGCGGACGAAACTCCCTATGAGTACTTCGAAAGATTCGCACGCCTCCGATCCAGCTGTCCTTTCCACGGATATTCGACTCAAGAGCTAGTCTTGTACTTGTACAATGGCTTGCTAGACAATGAAAGGAGGATCGTTGATGCGGCTTGTGGAGGTAACATTCTTAACTCTACCCCTGACCTTGGTTTGGAAAAGATACAGGAACTAGCGGAAGGGACCCGGACCTTTGGAAGGACTCCTTCCAAGAGAGTGTTCATGTTGTGAATTCCGGGAAGAGTGAGATCTTCACTGAGCTTGCGGAACTGAAGGAAATGGTGAAGAGATTAACACTTATGGGAACCCCACAACAGCTGAAGGCATGTGGAGTGTGTGCTGACCCATACCATCCAACGGACATGTGCCCCCAAGTCCAGGATGACGATGCTGAGGTGAATGCAATGGGCTATGGACAGCCACAGCAGCAAAGGCCTAGGAACGATCCCTATGCACAGAATTTCATGCCAAACTGCCGTGACCAACAGAACTTTCTTTGGAGGGACCAACAAAACCAACAACAACAGCCCCGACAAGGTAAGTATCAAACAACTAAAAAAATGTTGCAGGTTTTGTCTAAACATTTTGCTACTCATGTCCAAACAACTGAATCCAGCATCACGAACCTTGAAAAACAGGTTGGGCAAATGGCGGAAGCCATTTCAAGGGCCGAAGCTAGATTTTCCGTAGGATTGCCTTCCCAGACGATTATAAAGCCCAAAGAGAATGTTAGTGCCCTAACATTAAGGAGTGGGAAGCAAATCCAATAAAAACCAGCAAAATAATCACAAAGCAAACCCTCTGACGAGTTTACCGCACCCACAGCCGCCCCGGCGGCTGCAACTGCGCCCAGCACCGAGTAGACGCCGCCCTTGCGGATGGATGTTCCCGCCCCTATAGTGACAACCCCTGAGCCGCTCCTACGCCTGCATACTGAAGCCCCTACGAAAAACACAACAGAAGGTTCTACTGAGAAGGATTCTTATATCCGGCCTAACTTTCTGCCACTGTACTATGAGAAACCACTAGCTCCTTTTCCCGAGGCTCTAAAGGAGAGAAGAATCATTGAAGACAAAGATCTCTTTGAGACTTTCTCCAAATGCGACGTAAACATTCCCCTCCTTAAGTTAGTGAAGAGTATTCCTAAATATGCTCGTTTCTTGAAGGAACTATGCACTATCAAGAGGATCAGAAGCTGAAGGGGAAACAAAAAGTGCAATTAAGTGAGCATGTGTCGGCTATTTTCCAACGGAGAAAGCCCAAGAAGTGTAGTGATCTGGGCATGGTAAGCATTCCTTGTGTTATAGGGGAAACCCGTTTTGACAAAGCAATGCTTGATCTTGGAGCTTCTATAAATGTTTTACCATATTCTATTTACAAATCACTTGGCCTTGGGCCATTAGTGGAAACTAGGATTGTAGTACAACTTGCTGATAGATCTAATGTGTACCCAAAAGGGATAATTGAAGATGTATCAGTAATGGTGGACAACCTAATATTTCCTACTGATTTCTTCGTAATGGATATGGAAAATGATTCGCATGCTGCACCGATATTGTTAGGTAGGCCATTTCTGAAAACTGCTAGGACTAAAATTGATTATGTTAGTGGCAAACTAACCATGGAGCTTGATGGTGAAGTAGTGGAATTTGACATCTACGATGCAATGAGATTTCCTAGTGATGATCATTCTTTATGTGTTATTGACATTGTTGAACCTTTTGTGCAAGATGTATTTGATAATTCTGATGTTGATGAATTGAAAAATGTAATTGAGCATGACATTGATGGTTTCAAATCAGATTATGTATTAACATCCAGCATGAAAGAGGTCCTAGCCCAATTAGATGGGCATACAAGGCTACCTATCTCCAATTTGGCCATTGGGCCCACTTTACTAACCCCAAGCGAGAAGCTTGTTCTGTCTATAGTGCAGGCACTAGAAATAGAATTGAAGGACCTTCCGTCACACCTCAAGTACGTTTTCCTTGGAGATAACAACACCTTGCCGGTGATCATCTCTAACAAGTTGACTACCGGTCAAGAAGACAAGTTAGTGAAAGTGTTGAAAGAACACAAGACGGCCCTTGGATGGACCATTGCGGACAACAACGGGATAAGTCCATCAACTTGAATGCATAGGATCTTACTTGAGGATGAAGCCAAACCCTCTAGGCAACCTCAACGGAGGTTGAATCCACCAATGATGGATGTGGTCAAGAAGGAAGTGTTGAAGCTCCTCCAAGCGGATATGATCTTCCCTACTTCGGATAGCACTTGGGTTAGTCCAACCCAAGTGGTTCCAAAGAAAGGAGGCATCACAATGGTGGAAAATCAACATGGAGAGATGCTCCCAAGCAAAACGCAAACCGGATGAAGAGTCTGCATTGACTACCGCAAGCTCAACAAGGTAACACGTAAAGACCATTTCACATTGCCTTTTATTGACCAATTGTTGGAACGTCTTGCAGGTCATCCGTACTACTGTTTCCTTGATGGATATTCGGGCTATTTCCAAATAGCCATTGCACCGGAAGATCAAGAAAAGACGACGTTCACTTGCCCATTTGGCACTTTTGCGTACCGCAGAATGCCATTTGGACTTTGCAATGCACCCGACCGACACCTTCCAACGGTGCATGATAAGTATTTTCTCCAAATACATAGAAAATTTCATTGAAGTCTTCATGGACGATTTTACCGTCTATGGAAACAGTTTTGATGCATGTTTAGGACATTTAAAACTTGTGCTTGAAAAATGTGTTGAAACCAATTTAGTTCTTAATTCGGAAAAATGCCATTTCATAATCGACAAGGAATTGTGCTAGGACATGTAATATCCTCCAAAGGGATAGAGGTAGATAGGGCAAAGGTTGATGTAATTCAAAATTTACCTTATCCTACTATGGTTCGGGAAATCCGATCTTTTCTTGGTCATGCAGGTTTCTACCAACGTTTCATCAAAGATTTTTCGAAGATCTCGGCACCCCTATGTGAATTGCTCAAGAAAGAAGTCACCTTCATAGTGGATGAAAGTTGCAAGAAAGCTTTCGACACTTTGAAGGCATGTCTCACCAGCGCACCAATCATCTGTTCTCCGGATTGGGAAAAACCTTTCAAAATCATGTGTGACGTCAACGATGACGCCGTTGGAGCGGTCTTAGGACAAAAAGACGGACGGGCTTCACATGTGATCCATTATGCGTCTATGAAACTCAATGGAACGCAAAGGAATTACTCTACCACCGAGAAGGAAATGTTAGCGGTGGTTTTTTCCCTTGAGAAATTCAGACAGTATCTACTTGGGGTAAAGGTAATTATCTTCACTGACCATCCAGATCTTAGGTACCTCATGGCGATGAAGGAAGCAAAGCCACAATTGATTCGATGGGTGCTCCTTCTAAGTGAGTTTTACCTAGAGATACGGGACAAGAAGGGGGCTGAGAACCTGGTGGCCGATCATTTAAACAGGCTAGTAAAAGAAGAGGAGGATCCAGGAAAAGGAAGAGAGATAGCTGGAAGTTTTCGAGACGATACATTTTACACAACACTCTGTTGTGTAACCGCCCCCGCGCCTCACACCAGCCGCCCCTGCGGCTCAATCTAGGTGCCCCTGCGGAATTGTCGACAAAGGTTTGTCTTAAGCTCCAATCTTTTAAGCCTTGGTTTGCTGACATTGTGAACTTCATTGTCAGGAAGGAGTATCCTCCAGACTTCACCAAGGCACAACGAGAGAAGGTAAAGTCTGAAGCTCGACACTACGTTTGGGACGATCCTTACCTTTGGAAGCATTGTAGTGACCAAGTGATCCGACGATGCATCCCGGATAATGAGGTACAATCCGTCCTAACTTTCTGTCATTTTTGAAGCATGTGGGTGGCACTTTGGGGCAAACCAAACTGCAAGAAAAGTTTTGGATTCCGGTTTCTTTTGGCCACACATTTTTAGAGACGCTTTTGCGTTTTGCAAAGTGTGTGATAGATGCCAAAGGGTAGGAGATCTTTCAAGGAGACATGACTTGCCCCAATCCTCTCTTATATTTTGTGAAATATTTGACGTTTGGGGGATTCATTTCATGGGGCCGTTTCCTACTTCATTCGGGAACACAAATATTTTGCTTGCGGTGGACTATGTTTCCAAGTGGGTGGAAGCAAATGCCACCAAAACTGATGATTCAAAAGTGGTTGCAACTTTTCTTAAGGAAAACATTTTTGCACGATTTGGAATTCCGAAAGCATTAATCAGCGATAGGGGTACCCATTTCTGCAACAAAACGATCACGGCTCTCCTTAAGAAGTATCTCGCCCACCAACGAGTGTCAACAGCTTATCATCCACAAACAAATGGCCAAGCTGAGGTATCTAACCGGGAAATAAAGACCATCCTTGAAACGATGGTCTCTCCCGGACGGAAGGATTGGAGTGCAAGGCTAAACGATGATCTATGGGCATATCGGACAACCTACAAAACTCCTATTGGGATGTATCCTTTCAGGCTCGTGTTAGGGAAAGCTTGCCACCTTCCGGTGGAGCTAGAGCACAATGCTTGGTGGGCGGTAAAGAAGTGCAATATGAACGTAGAGGAAGTGGGAGAATTCCGGAAACTCCAATTGCAAGAGTTGGAGGAATTGAGGTTAGATGCATATGACCATGCCACTACATACAAAGAAAAGACTAAAGCATTGCATGACCGAAACATTCTCCGGAAAGACTTCAAGGTAGGTAATAAAGTATTTCTCTTTCAATCACGTTTGAAACTCTTTGAAGGTAAGCTGCGTTCAAGATGGACGGGGCTGTTCGTGGTAGCCGAAGTATACCCTCACGGAGCTGTGGATCTTTATGATCCCCAAACACACAAGGTGTTCAAGGTAAACGGACAAAGGCTAAAGCCATACCTTGAAGGAGTAAAGAACGATCCAATTGATGAGATGGTGTTAGAGGAAGCATAGTCAAAGAAGTAGAGCCCTTACGTCGAGCCAACGACGTAAACCAAAGGCGTTACCTATGAGGCAACCCGAAGGAATAAGAAGAGGAGCCACTGTCAAGAAAACCGCCCCTGCGGATCAATGTCCCCGCCCCTGTGGTGACACCCATGCCCATCACCGCCCCCGGCGCTGGGCCAGCGTCTGCAACGTACTGGCACCGCCCCCGCGGTGACTCCCTTACGCCCCTGCGACGGCCATCCTTGCACACATCCTCAGCGTCGCCCCAGGCGCTGAGCCTACGCGCCCCCTCTTCCTTGTCACCGCCCCCACGGCGACAAGCCCCCGCCCCTGCGGGTTTATCCAGAAAAGATAAAAAATAGAAATCACAAAACATTTCCTTACACCTACCCCACCCACCCACTCTCTCTCTCCTCACCAACCACAACCACATCTCCCTCCCACCTTCCCTCTCTCAAGCTGCAACGCCCCTGCGCCACCTCCGACGACCAGCAAACACCCCTGCGACGCCCCTGCGCCACCCTCACTAGCCCCTACCACCACCTTGCTCACTCTACAACTCTCTCACCCTACTACACCCTTCACCACTACCCCCAACAAAACTCCACTACGCAACATCTCCGACGACGCCTCCACCAACAAAGCAGTGCCGGAACAGCCCCAGCACCACCACCTTCGTAGCTGCCCAGAATCGCCCTCTGTACTTCTCCCGCCCCTGCGCCTGCAAGCTGCCGCAGCTGCGCCTCACCGCCCTTGCGCCTCTTCAGCCGCCCCTGCGGAAAACACAACAGAGGGTTCGTCTTTCTTCCCTGTTTTTGAATGTTGCTAATTCTTTTGCCTAATCAACTGCAAGAATGGAACTACAAAGAAAGTACAAGATGTCGGAAGCTGAGAAGGAGTGGCATAGGATCGTACAAGATCGGGTTGTGTACGCAACTCGGTTTTTGCACGTTCATACCTTGGAGAAGCTAGGCATGTTGGAGAGCATGCAGTCCTTTCTAGCAAATGCTGGGCTTGGAGACTTCCTACAAAATAGTGCTCCAACGTATCCCGAGCTCAGCAGACAGTTCATAGCCACCTTCACCATGAAGAAGGATGATCACGTGTGTATTGGACTCACTTTCAAGTTCAACAAGGTGAAATACACACTTGATTACCACCAGCTACAGGAGGCCTTTGGGGTGACATTCAACCCCTCCGAGAACTGGTGGGAGCCAGTCCCGACTCCAGACCTGTGTGAGGTTTGGTAGGCAGCTACCGGATCCGAGTTCCATGCAAGGGGTGAGTACTCCAACAAACTCACTCACCCTTGCTTGAGGCTCCTCTCCAAGATCCTCATGAGTGTCTTCTGTGGATACAAAGAGGAGAATAAGGTCGCCCTCAAGGACCTCCCACTACTATACTCTTGCCGTCCGATGAGCGAGAAGGTGATGGATTGGCCGTCCCTTTTCCTTGCCGCTTTGAAGCGGATTAGGAAGAACGGGCAGAGGGTCATTGTCGGCGGTGGGGTGATCCCCTTGATTTCCTCACAAGTTATGGATCTTTCCGGCCTAGTGGATGGGCGGGAGGCTCCCCTTTACACGGAGGGGATGCTTAGGAGGTGCAAGCTCCTCCGACGGGACGGGGAGAACCTATTTTGGATCTCCCTTGTAGATGGGAGCCACCTCACTTATATCCCTCGGCCTTTACCATTCGGGGATGAGCTATTCGAGCTCTACTTCCCGGAAGATCCCTTCGTACCGAGGAGGCCGCTAGTGGCCATTGTGGAGAGGCATGCTGCGAGCTCCAGCCGGGCCCACCATGAGGAGCACATGCCCATCCCCGACGACGAGGAGATGCCTACTACACCACTGGAGGAGGATCCGGCTCTTGCGAGCCTACAGGCTCAGATGGCGTCCCTGACCACCCAACATCAGGCATGGCAGATCAAGTACCAGCGGACCATGCTTGAGCAACAGCAGAGCTGGCAGACGAGTTTTGCCACCTCCATGACCTTCCACTTCGTCCAGAGGCAGGAGGCTTGAAAGACGGCCCAACAATAGTAGATGGAGGCTCAACACTTGGCTTGGCAAGCCAGCTTTGAGACCTCTTTTGGCCGTCGGATGGAGGCTCAGCAGACCCGCATTGAGGACATCTACCGCCGGCAGGAGCACTTCTTCAGCCACTTCCCGTACCCACCGGAGGAGGGTCCGGATGGTCCAACAGGACCATCCCACTAGTGGTATCATTCTCATCCCTTTCCCACATTTATCTTTGCTTCATTTCCACTTTTAGGGCAAACTGTGCTACAAGTATGAGGGAGGGACATATCATTGCATGTATAGTTGTTTTGAGTTGTTTTTCATTGAGTCTTTCGAGTTGTAATTTAGTTTGAAATTTAGAAAAAAAAAGCAAAAAAAACAAAACAAAAAAGAAGAAAAAGCCAAAGAAAAAGAAAAAAGCCATGAAAATCCTTAGATAAACCGAAAACCCGAAAGGGCGGTTTAGGCAAAAAGAAGGTAGTCCAACCAACCTTAGGTTGGTGCAAAATTGTACTTGAGGGATGTGAGTTCAAAGTGAGATCATCAAAGAAAATAAGAAGAGTGGCAAGGTGAAAACCCGAAAGGGCACCTTAGCAAAATGAGCGACACCGAGTGTAGGTTTCCCTTCCGGCGTTTGGCGACATAAGAAGAGGAGTCATAAGGAGGTTGTCTGGGTAGGTCACTCTTGGAGCGATAAGGATAGTAGTGTTTCTCACCTTTTTCTCACATTTCCTCCCTTTTCCTCCTTTCTTTCTTGGCTTTTCTTTTGTTTTCATTGTCTTTTCTTCTTGCCCATGCTTCCTGAGGCCTTTGAGTTTACAAACTGATGTCATTTGTTTTACTCGGGATGAGTAAAAGGTCTAAGTATGTGGGAGTTTGATTGGTGATGGAATCACTATCATTTAGGTTATTTTTTAGAGTCTTTTTATTACATTTGTGTCGGTTTATGCTACTAACTCGTTGGTCCAGAAGAAGAAGACTAAAAGAAGATAAAGACGGAGTTATAAGCACTTAGGAGTGAAGACTGTTCACGAAGCAAAGCTTCTGTTGCCTTACCGCCCCCGCGGAGCAGTGTCACCGTCCTTGCGGGTGACACCATACTCCGGAGCGCAGCCTGCTCCTTCGCTAGCGCTAGGAACGAAGACTGTCACCGCCCCTGCGTCAACCCTTGGCGCCCCTACGGGGACTTTCCCAGAAGAAGCGAAGACCAGCACCCTGCGCCTCTGCCTGCGCCTCAACCTGCGCCTCAATCTAGGAGCTGGAAGATGAAGAGTCAGTGTCAACGCCCCTGCGTTGACACAGGGACGCCCCTGCGGCTCAGCATTTGAAGCGACAGAAATTTGAAGAGTCAGACGTTTGTAGAGCATTAAAGATCCGCCCATGCGGAATTGCCTAGCCGCCCCTGCGGCCATGAAGAATATCAAGCGTTTTCGACTGCACCGCCCCTGCGGATCTGAAGGCCGCCCCTGCGGTTCAACGACAGAAGCTTTACTCCGGCTGTTTACACCACCTTTATGGCATTAAAGGTGGCTGTTTTAGGCCGGCCATTTACTCCTATTTAGTGTCATTTGTAGTATACATAGTCCTTGGTTGATTGGTAGAATCATCCACTTATCATCCAATTTAGATTTCACTTTTTCCATTATAATTATCTTGCTACCTTTGTAATGAGTTGTTAAGTCCCTTGCTACATTGTGTTGGTGTCAAGCTGCATTGTTACCTTGGTTGTAAGTTCTTTCTAATATAAGTTTTCATTCAGTAATACTTTGTGTTTTCTTGATCTTCATTGTCTAATTGCATGTTTTACTATCACTTGAGATTGATCACCTTAGGTTCTAAAGTGCATGCAAAGAACTAGGATTAATAGACTCCGGGTTCAGGTCTTTAATCTAGTAGTAAACTTTATGTAATAACGGGTTGTAATTCCTTAAAGAAAAGGAACACAAATATAAAGATAAGTTTAACGGTTTTAATCTTTTCTTTATATCCCTTAGTTTTTGTTTGAAAGTTAACTTGTTAATTGTTCTTGTAGGTTTAAGGAACACTAACCAGTTAAGTTGTGTTGATGCCGGTTGGCTCGACACATATATATGATCGAGACAGGAGATTACTTGAAAACTTGTAAAAGGAACTCACCAAAGTAGCAATCACATACTTAGAATCAACCTAGTGTAGATTCACCCATCATTGTCTTACTTGTTGCGGTATTTGTTTTTATAAGTCTTGTGTGCATCAATTAAACCAATCACCCCCCCCTTGTTACTTGTTTCTATAATCAATAATCCGAATTTAATAAAAATACTCAACTCTCTTGGGTTCGACCCTTACTTAACCACTATACTCACTTTAGTGCTAAGTCGGGATTATATTTTGATAAGATAAAAACGACCTCTAGAAAGGGAACATGTCAAGGATGTTGAGTCTCACTACTACCTAGGAAAGGCAAGCCAAGACTATGTTAAAGCAAATATTTAACTTTGAATCAAAGCAAAAGCAAAGGTCATACAACAAAGGAAATCACGGCTAGATCTTGAAGAATCACGGCCGTGGATTTCAAGAACAGACCGTGGAAAAGGCTGTCGAAGAGGTTTCTCGCACTCTCAGGGTCCAATCTGTTCACGATCAATCTATCATCATTTAAGCCACAACTATCAACCCTTCACCTTAGAATTGCTAAAGGGTTTTAGCCAATAACCATCATCATTGAATTAAAAATCAAGTTCAGAAGAGAAAAAGGGTAAAACTCTGAAAACTCAATAATAATCGAATAGTCAATCTCGAATCCAAACAACCAATGTAAGTGTTAAATGAATGCGGAAAAGGCAACAGAGATCCTAACAACAATTTTAATAAACAATGAAGAACGGGATGTCAATCCGTCTCCAAATGTAAACCCTAAGATAATATCAAAGTACACAATCTCCAAATCGCGTCCTTCTCGGGATCTTCCCTAAGCAATGATCCAAAATCTCTCTCTTTGGGTATAAGCGGCCGTCAACGCAAGCGTCTATGCGTCCCCCATTTTCTCCCTTCTTCATCCTTCTTATAGAGAAAAATAGGTTTACGAGAAAGCCCGATAACTATTGCCTACGTGGCAAATATGACACGTGGCAACGTCATGGAACTCACAGTCTAGTGTAACATTCCACGGCCGTGGTTTAGGGCATGGAATCCTCCGTTGCTCTTCAAAATCACCTTCCACGATCTCAATGCATAACCACGGTCGTGGTTTAGGTCGTGGAAACCCAAAAGCCTTTGTGAAAGCCTTTGTTTCGTAAAGTTCTCAAAGCATGTTCTTTCCTTAGCTTCTCCAAAGCATCTCCTTGACATCTAGCATGATCAAATACTCCTATCCCTTCGCATATGCTCCAATTCAAGCCTTTATTCACCTATAAACATAACAAAGCTTGTGTAGATCTCTATATCGACAAAATAGGTGAATGTGCTCATAAATGCTTCAAACTCATATCCATGTACACACCCAGAAGGAAAAAATAATCAAAACAAGTGCCTAAAATATAGTCATATTTCATGCTATCAAAATACCTCATACTTGTCGCTTGCTTATCCCCAAGCAAGGTTTTCAAAAGCTTAGAACATAAGGCAGAATGAAATATGAATGCAAAACAAAACAAAAACAATCTTTTTGGTAATGTGCTTCTAATCAATAAATCATCCTCAAATCTTGCTTCATGCTTCCTTGAAAATGTTTATATACACAAATCAAAAAATGTAAAGCAAAGGAAACATCATGAATTGCATAAACTTAAGGACAAACATCATAACCTTCAAGTATTGTCAAAATCAAATATGTGAAACTTCACTTTAGATCACCAAGTCAAACAACATTCTTATGATCTCAAGGACTTTGAAGTAAGGTCAAGAATATGAATAGGTGGGAAACTTGTAAAGGAATGTGGTGTATGAATCCGGGAAAAAGGAACAACACAAACTCTAATCTTTTCACCATTTGAACTAGCCACAAATTTTGAGCTTTGCTCTTTACTTTTTGCACAAAATTTTTCGACTTTACTTTTGGAAAAATGGACAGCGGTGCACAAACACCGAAGCCTAGGAGATTGGCATTTCTTAATTTCGAGATGCCTCAAACCCTTGATGCACATACCATAATCCGTTAGGAATATCGCTCAATCCGACTTTGGCAAGACACAAACACCCAGCTATGTTAATGGTGCCGAGTTACTCATCATCATGATTGACTTCCCCAAACCTATTTTCCTACACTTTGAATTCAAACAATTGCTTTCATGGACCTCCCACATCAAACATGCCAAAATCAACTCTTCCTAAATCCCGGTGAGGTAAAGGAGGCAAATATTTTCATTGAGGGGCTAAATGATCAAAGAAAGAAGCAAGAAAATCGAGGTGCCTTAATCATCTCATAAAGAAGTATAAGATCTTATATTGTGATTTCAACCTTCATTCCTCAATATGATTGGGATATAACTTTCACATTATGAAACTTGCAAGAAAGGTTAAACATCATACTCAATTTCTTCACAATCCATAATTCAATACAAGCATACAAATGTCATCAAAAACACATTCCACATGTAGATTCATCATAAAAATTATCTCTATTCTTAGAAGCACAATAATTTTCAAAATTTTCAAAATTTTTATGGGTTTTTCAAAGCTTTTCAATGCAATGCAATAATGAAACGTTTGACAAAAAAAGAAAGATGCAAGTGTTCATGGAATTAAATCAAGCAAGTGTATCGAGTTATTACAAACAAGAGTCACACCCCACCCCATACTTAACATACACATTGTCCTCAATGTTCAAGAAAAATAAAGAAAAGAAAAGAAACAAAGAAAACTCACTAATGGTGGTAGAGTAGCTCAAAGCATCCATCAACGATCAGTGTGAATGAGGTGGCGGGTATGGAAAGAAGTCCGAACTGAAGGGTCGCCCTAACTACTGGCGATATACATCACGTAGGATCCTAGCGTTCTCTTGTCACCTCGAGATCATGCGCCTGATGGTGGATCTCTAAGTCTCCCACCCTCCTGGAAAGGTCAGTCACCCATGTTGGCTGCTATCCATACCATGCGGGAGGCTGCTGTAACCACTCTGGCTGCTACTGTTGAATAGGCGTTGGTGCAACCGGTGGCTGATCATACCAAGGAGGCGGAGCTCCCATCCCAGATGACTGTTGTCCATACCAGATGACTGTTGAATAGGCGCTCACTAACACTAGCCCGGCGTGAGGAAGAAGAACCGGAAGGCCTCGACTGGTGGGGGGATCTCCTCGGTGGCTCCGGGAAATCAACTGGCTGCTCCGCGAATGATCCAAAGTCCTGCTTATCCCCTCCTGCATCCGGATAGTCTCCTCCTCCCAACTCCTCATCATCATCAACTGCAGCCTCAACTGGAACCTCATCAAGAACATAAGGGGGAGCTACTAACCTGTCAGCATGCATCGAGACAAAGGTCTCCTTCTAGTTATGGCGACCAAGCATGAGAGAGTACTCCGGAAGCCATGGAATGCCTCTACCACCTCTTTCCTCCCAAGGCATGGCAGCGGTAGGTGGACCACGGTGGAGAGGGAAGATAAGTCCTCTAGTCATGAGTCCATTGAGACCCAAAGGTCTCGCAGCTTTCCTAGTACAAGCGGAGTAATCAATGTCCAACTGGTTGGCGATATGAGTCACCGTACCTCCATAACCTATGTCCCCGGCTGATTTGCTCTTCACTTTACTAAGGGTGCAGGCAAGCAAAGTGGCGCAATCCGCGGGATGACCGGAAAGCATGGAATAGAGAATGAAGAGCTCATCGGCTTTGATCTTTTGAGGTGTTTCGGTTCTAGGGAAGAGGCATTCCGATAGGATCCTATGAGCTATCTTGACGGCTAGATGGTAGATAAGCTTGATATTAGAATCGGCCGGTTGCCAACGGTCCTCTGAAGCATATATCATTGCTATCTCTCTCCAAAATCTTTAGCTCTCATTTCTCAAGGAAACCTTCCATTGAAGCTCTCTTAAAACCCAAACATAGTTCCAAACTGCACTATGGAGAACTCGTAGTTACGCTCCATCAACCTAAATGATACCGTTCGGTCAACGGCACTATGCTCGAAGGAAGTTTTGAACTCCCTTGTAATCTCTTCATAAGCATCCTCCCTAATGTCGGAGAATATGATCAATCCAAATCTATCTAATAGCAAAGTCAAGTCATTAACAACATTCAACTCTTCAAGCTCCTCTAAGGCAATGTATCTAGGTCCTATCACAACTCTCTTAAAAATCTTATCCATGGCTCTTTTGTAATCTTCATGGATTGTGGGAATCCTAGAGGATGGTGGCGAGGGTGGTTCATTGGGAGGGGGTTGGGAAGAAGAAGAAGACCCATCACCCTTTTGCTTCTTGTTTCTACTTGATTTCCTCCTTCCAAACATTTTCACTCAAAACAGAAAAAACCACGGTTTGTTCTTGGCAAAACCACGGCCGTGGAACTGTACGGACCTGTGGAATTGTTTGAAATTCCTTAAAAACTCAACAAATGCACAGCAAAACTCTGCGATCTCAGCCCTAAACTACTTCTAATTCCAATTTCATTCAGTTCTCCTATAAATTTCAAAAAAAACGAACCAAATTAACCAAGAAGAGATAGAGAGAAAACCTAGGGTTTGGATTTGAAAAAGTCAAAAATCCTTCCCAAATGTTGATTACTTGCTCAGTTTGTTGATGGGATCTTGTAGAGGAATTGATTTGCTCCACTTTTAGTTGAAGAATCGTTCGAATCGGTCTCCGGGTGAGGAATTACGAGTAAGGGCGAATTCCGGCTCGTTGAACGTGGTTTGGGGCGTGGTTTTGGGAAGAAGAGTGAGTTTTTTTGGAGGAGAGGGAAATATATAGTGGCCGTAAAAATTTGGAAAACCACGGCCAGTCAGGGCATTCCACGGCCGTGGTTTCGTACGGACGACTGTGGAACTCTCTAATCTGTGCCAAAAATCCATGTTTCGTCAATTTTTTCGGCTTTTCTTCTCTTCTCTTGTCCATTCCTTATTCCTGACATCCAAAAACACAACATACCGGAAGGTATCGAGGGGAAACAAACAAACACAACTAAACTACACTAATCTAAGAAAGAAAGAAAAACAAAAACGACAATGCAATACCTTGGGTTGCCTCCCAAGAAGCGCTTTGTTTTGGGTCCGTAGCTAGACCTTTCCCATGTTCAAATGAGGACAATCGGAGCGATTTCCTCAGCTTGGAGCTCCGGTGAGTACTTCCTAAGTTGATGACCATTTACCTTCAAACTTCCGCACTTCTCACCCCATACTTCAATTGCGCCATGGGGAAAGACACGTTTAAAAATATAAGGTCCAGTCCCACAAGAATTAAGCTTACCTAGAAAGAGTCGAAGCCTAGAGTTATAGAGAAGAACTTGATCTCCTTCTTTGAGGTCTTTCGGAATGATATGCTTATCATGCCAACGCTTCGCCCTTTTTTTGTAGATCTTGGCGTTCTCATAGGCGTTCAAGCGAAGTTCTTCAATCTCGTTAAGGTCTAAGAGGCTCTTCTCGCCTGCTTCTTTCATGCTGAAGTACAACCACTTCACAGCCCAATACGCCTTGTGTTCCAACTCTACCGGAGATGACAAGACTTCCCATACACAAGGTTGTATGGTGTTGTGCCAATGGGAGTCTTGTATGTTGTCCTATACGCCCATAATGCGTCATCTAGCTTCAAAGACCAATCCTTCCTTGTTTTTGACACCGTCTTCTCAAGGATTCCTTTTATCTCTCTATTTGAAATGTCCACTTGTCCACTTTTTTGCGGATGGTAGGGAGTTGCGATCTTGTGAGTCACCCTTACTTATCTAGTAGAGCTTCGAATCGTCGGGCTATGAAGTGTGAACCTCCGTCACTAATGATGGTTCGTGGTGTCCCAAACCTTGGGAAAATCGTTCTATTAGAGAACTTGACAACCACCATAGCATCGTTAGTTGGGGAGGCAATAGCTTCAACCCATCTTGAAACATAATCTACAGCGAGAAGTATGTATTGGTTTCCGCAAGATGATGGGAATGGTCCCATGAAATCAACTCCCCAAACGTCAAAGATTTCCACCTCTTGAATGTTGTTGAGAGGCATCTCATTTCTCTTAGAGATATTTCCTGTTCTTTGACAAGCATCGCAACAAGAAACAAAAGTTTGCACATCCTTAAATAAAGTGGGACAAAAGAATCCGGATTGCAATACCTATGTTTTATGGGAACTAGCGTGTCCTCCACAAGGAAGTGAATGACAATGAAGAATGATACTTTGCATTTCGTCTTCCGGCACACATCTTCTAATGATGCCGTCAGGACCTCTCTTGAAGAATAGACGTTCATCCAAATGGTATTGGCGGACATCCCTAAAGAACTTCTTTCTTTGGGCATAGGATAGTCCGGGAGGTATTTCCTGACAAACCAAGTAATTTACAAAATCAGCAAACCAAGGTTCGTTACCTCTAGAAGTCTTATCGATGCATTCTTCCATTATGTGTAAGTGTTCGTCCAGGAAGGAGCCATCGATGGGTAGATCGTCGCCTTCGGTGTGTGTTAGACGACTTAGGTGATCCGCAACATAATTTTTGGAGCCTTTCTTGTCGCGAATCTCTAGATCGAATTCTTGGAGAAGAAGAAACTATCTAATCATCCTCGGCTTCGCATCCTTCTTGTTGAGCAAATACCGTATTGCTGAATGGTCCGTGTAAACAATCACCTTCTCCCCTACAAGATAAGAACGAAAATTTTCAACAGCATATACAACAGCTACAAATTCTTTTTTAGTTGTGGCGTAGTTGAGCTGTGCTTCATCTAGCGTCTTGCTAGCATAGTAGATGGCATGAGTGCAGGTTTCCTTCTTTTGTTCAAGCACCGCTCCAACAACTACGTCACTTGCATCACACATAAAATCGAATGAAAGATTCCAATCCAGAGGTTGGATTATCGGGGCTGAGATGAGAGCTTCTTGAATCTTATAGAAGGCATCTAAACATTCCTGCAAAAAATTGAAAACAGCATCCTTCATCAATAGATTAGTAAGTAGTTTTGAAATTTTCGAGAAATCTTTGATGGATCTCCTATAAAACCCTGCGTGTCCTAAGAAACTTCATATCCCCTTCACCGAAGATGGAGGAGGAAGCTTCTCTATCGTCTCTATCTTAGCCTTTGTCAACTTCGATCCCTCTATTAGAGATCAAATGTCCTAGCACAATGCCTTCCTTAACCATGAATTGACACTTCTCCCAATTTAGAACAAGGTTAGTGTCTTCACATCTTTGCAAAACAAGAGAAAGGTTAGCAAGACAATTGTCAAATGAGGGACCATAAACTGAAAAGTCGTCCATAAAAACCTCCATGATTTCCTCAATATATTCCGAGAAGATGGCCATCATACACCTTTGAAAGGTGGCTGGAGCGTTACAAAGTCCGAATGGCATCCTTCTGTAAGTAAACGCACCCCATGGGCACGTGAATGTGGTCTTCTTTTGATCGTCCGGGTGAATCGGAATCTAAAAGAAACCACTATAACCGTCAAGGTAGCAAAAGTAGGAGTGTTGTGCTAACCTTTAAAGCATTTGATCTATGAATGGTAGCGGGAAGTGATCCGTCCTAGTTGCATTGTTCAGCTTGCTGTAGTCAATGCACATCCTCCAACCCGTCAGGGTTCTCGTTGGAATGAGTTCGTTGTTCTTGTTGGTCACAATAGTCACTCCTCCCTTCTTTGGGACGACTTGAACGGGGCTCACCCACTTGCTATCGGAGATAGGACATATGATACCTGCGTTAAGTAACTTAAGGATTTCCTTCTTCACAACCTCTATCATGACCGAGTTTAACAGTCTTTGAGGTTGTCGTGAAGGCTTGTAATCCTCCTCCATTAGAATCTTGTGCATACATAAAGATGGTTTAATTCCTACAAGATCCTCTATTGCATAGCCTAAATCTTTTCTATGTTTCCTCAAAACATTCATAAGTTTCTCATGTTCATCTTCCTTTAAATCGGAACTAACAATAACGGGAAAGGTATAATTAGTTCCAAGAAAAGCATACCAAAGATGTGTGGGAAGAGGCTTCAATTCCAAAGCTATTGATGCCTTTGACGTGTCTTGAGGTGTGCTCGATGCTTCCTTAGAAGTCTCAAAGGGTGTGGGAGTAGTGGAAGATGACTCAAGAGTGGTTGTAGGAAAGACGAAATTGTTCTCAGAATTTCCCAAAACCACGGCACACCTGTTACTTCCATGACCGTGGTTTAGGGCGTGGAAGTCTCTGATGTTCTCGAAATAAAACTCTACGGGTTGAATTTGTGGAACCACGGCCGTGGAATAGCACGACTGGCTGTGGTTTCTTCTGTTTTCCGAGCCATCATAGAATTTCTCGAACTCTTCATCTTGTACCTCTTTTAGTTCCTCCAAAGCTTCAATCTCAGTATTGCAATCCTCTTCTTCTCCCTTTTCCATGATGCTCATGGTTATGACCTTTTGCAATGGATCTTTAAACAAGATCGAACTTACTTCCTCTTTAGACGCCTCTTCGTCATAGATGTTGAACATATCCTCTCCAAGTGCAGGCTCTTTCATCAAGGTTGAGAGAATAAACTCAACCTTCCCTTCTCCTATATCAAAGGCTAGTCTAGCGTTCTTACAATCCACCATATAACCGGAGGATGTAAGAAATGGTCTCCCGAGTATGATCGGGACCGGACAATCTGCAGGAATATCAAGCACAACAAAATCTATACGAATATAAAACTTACCGAGCTTGACTGGGACGTCTTCAATGATACCTACGGGTGGAGTTATGGATCGATCCGCCATATACAACGTCATCTTCACCGGTTTAGGTTCACTTAAACCGATCTTCCTACACAAAGCAAGCGGGATGATGCTTACGCTTGCTCCTAAGTCACAAAGAGCATCGTATGTGACTTCACCAACTCCTATTGGAATACAAAATCACCCCGGATCTCTCAGCTTTGGGGGCATCTTCTCCGTCACTGTTTTGATGAGCTCCGAAGATTCCGAACTCATCTTGACTTCTCCGAAGTCTTCCAGCTTCCTCTTGTAAGAGAGGATCTCTTTCAAGAACTTCCCGTAAGCGGGCATACCTACAATTCCATCAATAAAAGGTATGCTAATATGCAGTTTGCTCATTAGAACAATAAACTTACCGAATTGCTTGTCTAGACATGCTCTTGCTCTAGATTGCAGGAACGGTAAAGGAGGTTTGTAAGCTGGAGGAGGAACATAAACATCTTCCTTCTCCTTCTCCTTATCTTTCTCTTTCTCAGTGGGGACTTCTACAAACTTGGGCTGCGGGTCGGTGGTTGTTACACCACTCCTAGTAGTGATCGCCATCACCCTTCCTTTCGGGTTGTCCTCCATCGTTCCGGGAAGCTTCCCTTGATCTCTAGAAACTTCTCCGGCCTTGTTGAACACTTGATTTTCTAAGGCTTTTTGAGTCTTATCAACCGAAGTGATGTGATTCTCTAGTCCTTGGAGCTTTCCTAAGATTGTCTCCATCATAGCATCATGCTTATCCTTCTCCGGCTTGCCCGAGCCATTCGACGTTTGACCCTGGCTTTTGAAAGGAGTAGAAGAAGATGGAGGTGTTAGAGAATTTTCATTTTGTGAATAGGAATTACCGGAGTTTTGTTGGTTGGATCTCCAATTGTTGTTGTTAGAGTTCTTGTTGTTGTTGTTCCAGTTATTGTTCAGGTAGTTGTTCCTATTGCCATGGTTATTATCCTTCCCTAGGTAGCCAACATCTTGCTCCTTCGTCTTTTCAAGACCATCTCTTATGACTTCCTTCAACTCTTTGATGTAACATCCGGAATTTTTACTTCCGAGTTATTCCGAAGCTCACCGGAGCTGGACCGGTTTTGGGTTTTCCCGACTTCTTATTATATCCTATGTGACACCGGATTTTTATCCTTTGATCGTTTGTATCATTTTATGTGAGAACCTTACTCACATAAAATACACAAGTCAATCTACCTTCTTTATATTTTAAAATGGTCCCATCCGGGCCAATCTGCAGCATGCCTTCCAAGCCTTTATCAAGCCAAGTATTTTGGGCCTTTGAAACCCTACCATCCGGGCTCGATAAGGAGTTGTTACAGCCAGCTATGTTCTCTTAATCTCTTACACGTAAAACCCTAAAATCTCTCTCTCTCCAGCCTTGCCTCACATAACACCTACTCCCTTCTCTCCCGTGAAGCGAAGGCTTCCATGTACCGCAACAGGAACAACGACGACCGCCTGCCCTTCCTTTCCCGTTGTCACCACGCCGACATCACCCTCCTCTCCTCCCATCTCCGCCGTCACACGCTGGTGAGCCCTTCGTGGAGTAGAGGCATCCCTCTTTGCCTCTGTTGTCACGTACCACCAGCCAAGGAGCGGCTCTTCTTCTGTCACACCAGCAACGGCGCCTTCATGCCAGGAGCAACAATCATCCGCTTCTTCCTTCGACTAAACTGGATCGACGACAGTAAGAGAAGACCTCTAGTCGCGCCGCCACACTACTTCAACGACAATAGTTCGACTGGAGGGCAGTAGGTTCGGGCCGCTGATGCGCAAGGCCGCGAGGGCGGCAGTCCCGATCTGTTGGGGAATCGGTCTAAAGCCTCTGGGGCGGCAGCCCAGATCCCCTAGGGCAAAAGTTACAAAAGTGCACACCTTCCTTCCTTCTGGTGCACGTAAGTTTGTTGAGTTTCGATTGTCGAGTAAGGACCCTACTTCCCTTCAACTCTGTACCCTCTATATATATGTGCTAATTAGAATTTCGTTTGAATCTTAGAACAACCCCAAACAGCCTCGAAAAATGGCTTGAAGAGCTGAGTTGTTTTCAGAGTTTTCAAAAGTGACGAGCAGTCAACTTTGGGTCCAATTTTTGGTAAGCTAGACTCCTTCTTTTTAGCTGGTTTTTGGATATGTCATAGATGGTATTGCATAGTAAATCATACTAAAATTTTAGAGGAATCCATGTTACAGTTTGAGAGTTACGGTGTTTGAAAGTTGACTCCTCCCATAATTTTTATTACTGTGCTGAGTGTTGGGAAAAACAACATGTGATGTTGTTTTGTGAGATAGTTTCGAATAGGCTTTTGACCTCTGTTGGACTTGAATTTTTGATATGATATAGTTTGCATATTGTTGTAGAATATATTAAAATTTGGGAGGAATCAAGCAAGTGGTTTAGGAGTTATGATTTTTCGAAGTTGGGATGTTAAACAATCCACCGTTCCATGTTTGAACTTACGTTTGGATATCTTAGAAAAACAATCCACCCTTCCATTTTTAGTATGTTACAGAGTGTCATGCATAGTGTCACGTATTAAAAGTTGGGGTTGATCCGACGGTCGGATATAGATCTATAAAGGTCCAAAGTGGACAGGTTGAACAGTTTATAAACACTCAGTTTTTGGCAAAGTCTGAATTTTCTTGTTTTGGAACCGACTTTGGGAATTTGTGTAGAAGTGATTAATAGGTATTTTTTGGAAGTTCTTGCTTCTATGGATAGAGTGCATAGCATAGAGGACTTAGAGGTTTTTGTTGGAATTTTTATATTTTTATTCGGGACTCGTATCATAGACTAAATTTGGACCTCAGTGACCTTGTTAAAAGTAGAGAAAAGTGTGTAATCTATAAGTTCTACCTAAACTAACTCTTGAGAGTTAGATTATGAAATTAAGTCCTACAGAAATGTTTGGGCATATATTATAGGATCTTTGAGATTTTTGGGACCAGGGGTAAAATGGTCATTTTACCTTATGAGGGCTTTTTAGTAATTTTCTCTTGAAGGATTTGTATATCTTAGAAGTTATAGACTTCTAAGAACATGAGATGTATTTTTTTCCACTTGCCCTTATGACGGGCAATTGAGTTCTACGGTTGCGGACCGAGTTGAGATTGAGAGAATTGTGATTTGAATCAGGTAAGTCCACAGACTTACTTAGCTGACTTCTTGTATGAGTGTAATGTGTATGAGTGGTGTTTGTTAGTTATGATAAACAACGAAACCGGATTAGGCCGACCTTATTATTTATGTAATTGACCCAAGTTTATGATAACGGGTTGTGACATCAACTGCCAAGCTCTTGCGAGAGTCTAGGAAGTTCTCTGCGACCAGCCCAGTCAGGTAGACGGTTAGATGCATTCGTACCATTCCTTGTTGGTAAACGGGGACAGAGGCATGGTTTGGGAATCCCTCGTGTCACAAAATAAGTATCATTAGTAATGACATATCACCTAATTAAAAGATAATAAAAAGGATTGAGTGTTGTACGTTGATTGTGAATGTTGTGTGTTTGTGCTTTTACATTTATACTTATGCATAGAATGTTAGCTATCGGTTTTATCCGTGTTGTAGATTTGAAGTGATAGACAGTTGCAGAGAGATCCGGAACTGATGGTCAGCCGGGTCCACGTATTCATTACATGGGGACAGGGGAATCTCCCATACGGCACGCATGTTATGTATCTATATATATGTTTTGTAAGGCTGTCACATGTGTACATTCATACATTAAAAATAATATGTTTTGAAATTGTTTTAAATACATTTGTGCCTTGTTGTAAGATCCTAGTAAAGTTGTTGTTAAACCAAGGTCGGGACCCATTGTGAGGTCCTAACTAGTAGCTCCCCGAGTTCTTAGAATTGGGGTGTTACAATATGGTATTAGAGCTAGGTTGGCAATAATGGCATTTGAAATCTTCTGAAAGACCAAATGCATAAAATAACAAGAACTAGAAAAGGGTCTAAAATTTTCAAAACGGACTTATGTTTTTACACGAGCATAATCGGGTTGTGGGTTAGTAGTACGTCGGACTACCATCGTTCTCCATTGATCTCTGCAACTTAGAATGATAGGTGTGTTAGTTAGTATATAGACTTATATCGATATGTTTTAATGTATGATTATATATATGTATATGCATAGCATGTTAGTATCGTGAAGAATATTTTGTATTCTTTAGTTGTGATATAATGAAGCGATTATCGCCTCATTATAAATCGGTAGCGGACTTGAAGAGTTTTAACCACGAGACAACGAACTCAAATCTTGGAATGAGTATTATACTTTGGTGGGCATCCTGGTGACCCATATAATCATCCAATGGACATGTGAGCAAGGAAGTAAAGTTGTGAAGATAATTTTTACCTCAAGCACAATCAGATGATGAAGAAATCCCTGAGTCAGTTCAGTTAGAAGTAACAAAAGGTCGTACAAGGCACTCGAACATACGAGCTGAGAGATGGAATCAGAAGAACCATGCAAGAGACTACAAAAGTGTGGAGTAGAGATAGCAATATGGGAACGAGAAAAGTAGAATTGAGTACAACCAAGATTGCGGAATCAAGGACATTACAATCGAGGCGGATGCCCCATCGACCATTATGGGAATGACAAACCAAAAGAGACAGAGTGTCAATCCGGGTGTGAGAATTTAAGGTGCACGGAATGAAGATCTACAATTGAGGGTAAAAGCGAAAAGACAGACCCCACAAGTGTTGGGAGGTTTTGACCTCCTCAAAGATATAAGAAGTTTGAAAGAAATCGCGATGCCAATATCCAAAAAATGGAATCCTGTAGCAGGGTCAACAGAGTTTCATGAAGGCGATATTACCACCAACACCAGTGAAGGAATGTGTATGGAAGAACGGCCGTCCTGGACTCCAGAGTCCAGGGTAGGCCGAATTATCACAGGACCTAAGCAATCAACCCGGACGGTCCATGCAAGAGGAACTGCAAGTGGATGATTATTACGACCATAAGAATTGCAAAGATGCTTGCAAGCTATCGTGGAAGACTTGAAACGACTATTTATGTCAGATGAATAAGACAATCGGACTAAGAAATGGATTTATCCCAAAGGAAGCGGAAGGGTGGAAGGTAGAACAAACAAAAAAAAATTAAAAAAATAAAAACATAAATAAAAAAATAAATTAAAAAAAAAAGAAAAGATTAATCGAGTAGGTGATCCTTACCAAGGAATTTTAATGCAGATAGGGTATGAGAAGAGTAAGTTCGGGATACTTAGATGAGTCAACTATAGACTGACCGACGTCAGCGGAGGATGTGGAAGTGTTGTTTGGTATTGACAAGTTATGTACCGTTCAGAAGAGATAATTGTGATTGTGAATTATGAGGTAGCTTAACCGACGCCTTGGAGGATTTCCTCAACTTTGCAACGATAATCTTCTTAGACAACTAAAGGTATAGAGAATCGTGTTAGGGGTTACTTCTTGGTTGGTTAAGATCAAACTCTAGTCGAGTCTGGTAGTTTTGATCCGTGTTAAAAGATTTAAGGAAGTAGACAGAAGGTGGTTGTTTTTCCAATCGTGATTTTATTTCAGGAAGACAAGTAAGGAAAATACTTGTTATCTCATCCGGTTAATCATTTTGGACTCACGGGATTGGGTGACAACAAAATAATCAGAGTAGCGAAACAGAAGCGTGGTGGGTCCTAACCCACAGGGAAAGAATCTGAAGGGTACTGATGGAGGGCGTGTCGAGTTTAAGATGATGATAGTTGGTGAAATGCATTTCGTTTGGAAGGAACGTGAGACAGGCTACGCGGAGTGATTGAAAATATTGTACGGGAACTGTATCACCACCAAGATAGACGGGAAAGTATGTGCATGTAGAAGTTATAGAAGGAGATTGGTACCCTATTATGGATCCGAGTAAAGAGTGACAACTTCGTTACATGTTGCCAGACAAGTAGTTTTGGAATTCTATACCTAACGGAGTACTTTAGATTGAGTTTCCTTGATGGATTGAGAGAAGAACTTACGATGTAATAAAAGTATTGTACATGGTCTGCACTAGGGAGCTCAAGGAGGAGTATAATGTTATGTCAGAACAGAGCCTAGTTGCGTTTTGAGTTCGAGGGCAATCACTAGTCCGATAAAAGAGGAGGATATAAGAGTGCAATGTTGATGGTGTGTTAGCATTTATCGAGTAGTTATGATCACATTACGGTGATATGAGATCAATTTGTTTCTAATACCGTCATTCCGGACAAACTCTATGTCACCTGAGATTTTGGATAGTGCGTAAGAAGTTTGAGTTGAGATAGAGATCTATAAAATAATATGATGACGTCGATAGAACGCATAGATTGATCACCAGATTTTGATTGTTAAGTTATATCAAGTTTAAAAAAATAAAAAATAAAAAACAAAATAAACAATTAAATTAGACACTTATTAAAGTGCCGGTAGATGTCTAAGACCTTTGGCCCTAAGTGCGTAGTCAGAACCTTGTTAAAAATCCGGAAGAAAGTGGTCGCAATGAAAGGAAGAAAGTTGGATAAATTATATATCATAAGGTCATCAAAAGGATAGGGTGGTGATTTGTGTAAGGCGACCATTGAGCATTTAAAGTGGTTTGGAAGGGATTAATGGACTAGTAGTCATAACCCTATTGGAA
The DNA here is from genome assembly GCA_033239045.1 of Fagopyrum esculentum. Taxonomy (NCBI): domain Eukaryota; kingdom Viridiplantae; phylum Streptophyta; class Magnoliopsida; order Caryophyllales; family Polygonaceae; genus Fagopyrum; species Fagopyrum esculentum. Next base: position 88,161,172 of record BSUD01000003.1, on the reverse strand, counting down.
AGTGTAGTTTCAGTGTCTATGGAGGCTCGGTTTATGAACTAAGCTTGGGGATCTCAGCTGGAGGATACCTACCAGACACGAGTTAGGTCATCAGATTAGAGGATCAAACAGTTGAGCCGGATGATACCGGTGAGATGCCCGGTAGCCACTCTAGAACGTGGTAGCAGGCGCTTGTGATGTAAGCACATGGGGAGATTTCAGAGTTAGTGGTTTTATGAAAAGCCGACGAGACTACCTGAGATATTGTGGATAGTATGAGACATAACCTTACAAAGACCTATGTAGATATAGTTGTAGCCTCGGGAGTGACGATTTAGGGCTTGACCTTGTATGTGTGATATTGTTTGACTACTTATTTATTTCATGATTACGTGTTTAGTCAGTGATGTGTGTTTTTGGTAACCTTGATGTGCGGGATACTTAGATGTGGAAACAACGAGACTTTTGTGTAGTGATAAGATACACCCATTTGGTGCCTTAAAGGCCGATCAGGATTGTCTTACCCTAAGTTCGGGACGAAACTTGCTGTTAAGGGGGGATTGATGTAATACCCGGAAAAATTTTCATCCGACTATTACCGAAACAAATCAAAACTTGACCGATTATGATTTTGTTCCGGCGCTTTATTTCTTTTGTATAGGCTTTGTCTTTATTTCGCCTTCTTTTAAGTTTTGGGACAAAACTTATTTTAAGGGGGAACTAATGTAACATCCAGAATTTTTACTTCCAAGTTATTCCGAAGCAAACCGGAGCTGGACCGGTTTTGGGTTTTCCCGACTTCTTATTATATCCTATATGACACCGGATTTTTATCCTTTCATCGTTTGTATCATTTTATGTGAGAACCTTACTCGCATAAGATACACAAGTCAATCTACCTTCTTTATTTTTTAAAATGGACCCATCAGGGCCAATCTGCGGCATGCCTTCCAAGCCTTTATCAAGAGTAGTATTTTGGGCCTTTGAAACCCTACCATCCGGGCCCGATAAGGAGTTGTTACAGCCATCCATGTTCTCTTCCTCTCTTACACGTGAAACCCCAAAATCTCTCTCTCTCTCTAGCCTTGCCTCACATAACACCTCCTCCCTTCTCTCCCGTGAAGCGGCGGCTTCCATGTACCGTAGTAGGAACAACGACGACCGCCTGCCCTTCCTTTCCCGTTGTCACCATGCCGGCATCACCCTCCTCTCCTCCCATCTCCGCCGTCACACGCTGGTGAGCCCTTCGTGGAGTAGAGGCATCCCTCTTTGCCTCTGTTCTCACGTACCATCAGCCAAGGAGCGGCTCTTCTTTTGTCACACCAGCAACGGTGCCTTCATGCCAGGAGCAACCATCAGCCGTTTCTTCCTTCGACTAAACTGAATCGACGACAACAACAGAAGACCTCTTGTCGCGCAGCCACACTGCTTCAGCGACAACAGTTCCACTAGAGGACAGTAGGTCCGAGCCGCTGATGCGCAAGGCCGCGAGGGCGGCAGTCCCGATCTGCTGGGGCAACTGTCCAGAGCCTCTGGGGCGGCAGCCTAGATCCGCTAGGGCAAAAGTTACAGAAGTGCACGCCTTCCTTCCTTTTGGTGCACGTAAGTTTGTCGAGTTTCGATTGTCGAGTAAGGACCCTACTTCCCTTCACCTCCGTACCCTCTATATATATGTGCTAATTAGAATTTCGTTTGAATCTTAGAACAGCCCCAAACAGCCTTGAAAAATGGCTTGAAGAGCTGAGGCGTTTTTTCAGTTTTCGGAAGTGACGAGCAGTAAACTTCAGGTACAATTTTGGGTAAGCTAGACTCCTTCGTTTTGGCTGGTTTTCGGATATGTCATAGACGGTATTGCATAGTAAATCATACTAAAATTTTAGAGGAATCCATGTTACAGTTTGAGAGTTATGGTGTTTCAAAGTTGACGCCTCCCACAGTTTTTATAACTGTGCTGAGTGTTGGAAAAAAAACAGCATGTGATGCTGTTTTGTGAGATAGTTTTGAATATGCTTTTGAACTATGTTGGACTTGAATTTTGGATATGATATAGTTAGCATATTGTTGTAGAATATATTAAAAGTTGGGAGGAATCCAGCAAGTGGTTTAGGAGTTATGATCTTTTGAAGTTGGGACGTTAAATAGTTTTCTGGATGTTGCTGGAATTTTCTTAGTGTTTGTAACAATCTGTGTTGTGCAGTCATGTTTGAACATACGTTTGGATATCTTAGAAAAACAATCCGACGTATCAAAAGCTGGGGTTGATCCGACGGTCGGATTTAGATCTATAAAGGTTCAAAGTGGACTGGTTGAACAGTTTATAAACACTCAGTTTTTGGCTACGTCTGAATTCTTTGGTTTTGGAACCGACTTTGGAAATTTGTGTAGAAGTGATTATTAGGTATTTTTGGAAACTTCTTGCTTCTTTTGATAGAGTGCATAGCATAGAGGACTTAGATGTTTTTGTTGGAATTTTTATATTTTTATTCGGGACTCGTATCATAGACTAAAGTTGGACCTCATTGACCTTGTTAAAAGTTGAGAAAAGTGTGTAATCTATAAGTTCTACCTAAACTAACTCTTGAGAGTTAGATTATGAAATTAAGTCCTACAGAATTGTTTGGGCATATATTGTAGGATCTTTGAGCTTTTCGGGACCAGGGGTAAAATGGTCATTTTACCTTATGAGGGCTTTTTAGTAATTTTCTCTTGAAGGGTTTGTATATCTTAGAAGTTATAGACTTCTAAGAACATGAGATGTATTTTGATCCACTTTCCCTTATTACAGGCAATTGAGTTCTACGGTTGCGGACCGAGTTGAGATTCAGAGAATTGTGATTTGAATCAGGTAAGTCCACGGACTTACTTGGCTGGCTTCTTGTATGAGTGTAATGTGTATGAGTGGTGTTTATTAGTTATGATAAACAACGAAACCGGATTAGATCGACCTTATTATTTATGTAATTTACCCAAGTGTATGATAACGGGTCGTGACATCAACTGCCTAGCTCTTGCGAGAGTCTAGGAGGTTCTCTACGACCAGCCCAGTCAGGTAGACGGTCAGATGCATTAGTACCATTCCTTGTTGGTAAACGGGGACAGGGGGCGAGGTTTGGAAATCCCTCGTGTCACAAAATAAGTATCATTAGTAATGATATATCACCTAATCAAAAGATAATAAAAAGGATTGAGTGTTGTATGTTGATTATGAATATTGTTTGTTTGTGCTTTTACCTTTATACCTATGCATAGAATGTTAGCTAAGGGATTTATCCGTGTTGTAGATTTGTAGAGATATACAATTGCAGAGAGATCCGGAACTGATGGTCAGTCGGGTCCATGTATTCATTACATGGGGACAGGGGAGTCTCCCATACGGCATGCATGTTATGTATCTATATATATGTTTTGTAAGGCTGTCACATGTGTACATTCAAACATTAAAATAATATGTTTTGAAATTGTTTTAAATACATTTGTGCCTTGTTGTAAGATCCTAGTAAAGTTGTTGTTAAACCAAGGTCGGAACCCATTGTGATGTCCTAACTAGTAGCTCCCCGAGTTCTCAGAATTGGGGTGTTACAATATGGTATCAGAGCCAGGTTGGCAACAATGGCACTTGAAATCTTCTGAAAGACCAAATGTATTAAATAACGAGAACCCGAAAGGGGTATAAAATTTTCAAAACGGATTTATGTTTTTACACGAGCATAGTCGGGTTGTGGGTTAGTAGTACGTCGGACTACCATCGTTCTCCGTGGATCTCTGCAACTTAGAATGATAGGTGTGTTAGTTAGTATATGGACTTATATTGATATGTTCTAATGTATGATTATATATATCTATATGTGTAGCATGTTAGTATCGTAAAGAATATTTTGTATCCTTTAGTTGTGATATAATGAAGCGACTATCGCCTGATTATAAATCGGTAGCGGACTTAAAGAGTTTTAAGCACGAGACAACGAACTCCAATATTGGAATGAGTATTATACTTTGGTGGGCATCCTGGTGACCCATATAATCATCCAAAGGACAAGTGAGCAAGGAAGTAAAGTTGTGAAGATAATTTTTACCTCAAGCACAATCAGTTGAGGAAGAAATCCCTGAGTCAGTTCAGTTAGAAGGAACAAAACGTCGTACAAGGAACTCAGACATACGAGGCTGAAAGATGGAATTAGAAGAACAATGCAAGAGACTACAAGAGTGCGGAGTAGAGATACCGATGTGGGAACGAGAAAAGTAGATTTGAGTACAACCAAGATTGTGGAATCAAGGACATTACAATCGAGGCGAATGCCCCATAGACCATTATGGGTATGAGAAACCAGAAGAGACAAAGTGTTAATCCGGGTGTGAGAATGAAAGGTTCAAGGAATGAAGATCTACAATTGAGGGTAAAAGAGAAAAGGCAAACCCCACAAGTGTGCGGAGGTTTTAACTTCCTCAAAGATATAAGAAGTTTGAAAGAAATCGCGATGCCAATATCCAAAGAATGGATGTAGCAGGGTCAAAAGAGTTTCATGAAGGCGATATTACCACCAACCCCAGTGAAGGAATGTGTATGGAAGAACGGCCTTCCTGGACTCGAGACTCCAGGGTAACCCCAATTATCACAGGACCTAAGCCATCAACACGGACGGTCCATGCAAGAGGAACCGCAAGTGGATGATCATTACGACCATAAGAATTGCAAAGAAGCTTGCAAGCTATCGTGGAAGACTTGAAATGACTATTTATGTCAGATGAATGACACAATCAAAATTTAGCCCAAAGGAAGCGGAAGGGTGGAAGGTAGAACGAACAAAAAAAATAAAAATAAATAAAAATAAATAAAAAAATCGAGTAGGTGATCCTTACCAAGGAATTTTAATGCTACTAGGGGTATGAGAAGAGTAAGTTCGGGATAATGAGATGAGTCAACTATAGACTGACCGACGTCAGCGGAGGATGTGCAAGTGTTGTTTGGTATTGACGTGTTATGTACCGTTCAGAACAGATAATTGTGACTGTGAATTATCAGGTAGCTTTACCGACGCCTTGGAGGATTTCCTCAACTTTGCAACGACAATCTTCTTAGACAACTAAAGGTATAGAGAATCGTGTTAGGGGTTACTTCTTGGTTGGTTAAGATCAAACTCTAGTCGAGTCTGGTAGTTTTGATCCGTGTTAAAAGATTTAAGGAAGTAGATGGAAGGTGGTTGTTTTTCCAATCGTGATTTTTATTTCAAGAAGACCAGTAAGGAAAGTACTTGGTATCTCATCCAGTTAATTATTTTGGACTCACAGGACTGGGTGACAACAAAATAATCAGAGTAGCGCAACGGAAACGTGGTGGGTCCTAACCTACGGGGAAAGAAGCTGAAGGGTACTGATGGAGGGCGTGTCGAGTTTAAGATGATGATAGTTGGTGAAATGCATTTCGTTTGGAAGGAACGTGAGACAGGCTACGTGGAGTGATTAAAAATATTGTACGGGAACTGTATCACCACCAAGATAGACGGGAAAGTATGTGCATGTAGAAGTTATAGAAGGAGATTGGTACCCTATTATGAATCCGAGTGAAGAGTGACGACTTCGTTACATGTTGCCAGACAAGTAGTTTTGGAATTCTATACCTAATGGAGTACTTTAGACTGAGTTTTCTTGATGGATTGAGAGAAGAATTTAGGATGTAATAATGTATTGTGCATGGTCTGCACTAGGGAGCTCAAGGTGGAATATAATCTCAAAGTAGAGGAAGCATAATCTCAAAGTAGAGTATATGTGTAATGTTATGTCGGAACAAAGCCTAGTTGCGTTTTGAGCTCAAGGGCAATCACTAGTCCGATAAAAGAGGAGGATATAAGAGTGCAATGTTGATGGTGTGTTAGAATTTATCGAGTAGTTATGATCACATTACGGTGATATGAGATCACTTTGTGTCTAATACCGTCATTCCGGACATACTCTATGTCACCTGAGATTTTGGATAGTGCGTAAGAAGTTTGAGTTGAGATAGAGATCTATATAAAATAATATAATGACGTCGATAGAACGCATAGATTGATCACCAGATTTTGATTGTTACGTTATATCAAGTTAAAAAAAATAAAAAACAAAATAAAAAATTAGACACTTAGTAAAGTGCCGGTAGATGTCTAAGACCTTTGGCCTTGAGTGTGTAGTCAGAACCTTGTTAAAAATCCGGAAGAAAGTGGTCGCAACGAAAGGAAGAAAGTTGGATAAATTATATATCATAAGGTCATCAAAAGGATTCGGTGGTGATTTGTGTAAGGCGACCATTGAACGTTTAAAGTGGTTTGGAAGGGATTGAAGGAATAGAAGTCATAACCCTATTGGAAAGTGTAGTTTCAGTGTCTACGGAGGCTCGGTTTATGAACTAAGCTTTGGGATCTCAGTTGGAGGATACCTACCAGACGCGAGTTAGGTCATCAAATTAGAGGATCGAACAGTTGAGCCGGATGATACCGGTGAGATATCCGGTAGCCACTCTAGAACGTGGTAGCAGGCGCTTGTGATGTAAGCACATGGGAAGATTTCAGAGTTAGTGGTTTTATGAAAAGCCGACGAGGCTACCCGAGATATTGTGAATAGTATGAGACCTAACCTTACAAAGACCTATGTAGAGATAGTTATAGCCTTTAGGGCTTGACCTTGTATGTGTGATATCGTTTGACTACTTGTTTATTGCATGATTACGTGTTAAGTCAGTGATGTGTGCTTTTGGTAACCTTGATGTGCGGGATACTTAGATGTGGAAACAACGAGACTTTTTTGTAGTGATCAGATACACCCGTTTGGTGCCTTAAAGGCCGATCAAGATTGTCTTACCCTAAGTTTCGGGACGAAACTTATTGTTAAGGGGGGATTGATGTAATACCCGGAAAAATTTTCTTTCGACTTTTTCCGAAACAAATAAGAACTTGACCAGTTAAGGGGGAACTGATGTAACATCCGGAATTTTTACTTCCAAGTTATTCCGAAGCAAACCGGAGCTGGACCGGTTTTGGGTTTTCCCGACTTCTTATTATATCCTATGTGACACCGGATTTTTATCCTTTGAGCGTTTGTATCATTTTATGTGAGAACCTTACTCACATAAACTACACAAGTCAAACTACCTTCTTTATTTTTTAAAATGGACCCATCAGGGCTAATCTGCGGCATGCCTTCCAAGCCTTTATCAAGCTGAGTATTTTGGTCCTTTGAAACCCTACCATCCGGGCCCGATAAAGTGCTGTTACAGCCAGCCATGTTCTCTTCCTCTCTGACACGTAAAACCCTAAAATCTCTCTCTCTCCAGCCTTGCCTCACATAACACCTCCTCCATTCTCTCCCGTGAAGAAGAGGCTTCCATGTACCGCAGGAGGAACAACGACGACCACCTTCCCTTCCTTTCCCGTTCTCACCACGCCGGCATCACCCTCCTCTCCTCCCATCTCCGCCGTCACACGCTGGTGAGCCCTTCGTGGAGTAGAGGCATTCCTCTTTGCCTCTGTTGTCACGTACCATCAGCCATGGAGCGGCTCTTGTTCTGTCACACCAGCAACGGCGCATTCATGCAAGGAGCAACCATCAGCCGCTTCTTCCTTCAACTAAACTGGATCGACGACAGCAACAGAAGACCTCTAGTCAAGCAGCCACACTACTTCAGCGACAACAGATCGACTGGAGGGAAGTAGGTCTGAGCCGCTGATGCGCAAGCCCGCGAGGGCGGCAGTCCCGATCTGCTAGGGCGATGGTCAAAAGCCTCTGGGGCGGCAGCCCAGATCCGCTAGGGCAAAAGTTACAGAAGTGCACGCGTTACTTCCTTTTGGTGCACGTAAGTTTGTCGAGTTTCGATTGTCGAGTAAGGACACTACTTCCCTTCACCTCCGTACACTCTGTATATATGTGCTAATTAGAATTTTGTTTGAATCTTAGAACAGCCCCAAACAGCCTCGAAAAATGGTTTGAAGAGCTGAGGCGTTTTCTAAGTTTTCGGAAGTGACGAGCAGTCAACTTCGGGTCCAATTTTAGGTAAGCTAGACTCCTTCTTTTTGGCTGGATTTTAGATATGTCGTAGACGGTATTGCATAGTAAATCATACTAAAATTTTAGACGAATCTATGTTACAGTTTGAGAGTTACGGTGTTTCAAAGTTGACTCCTCCCACAGTTTTTATAACTGTGCTGAGTGTTGGGAAAAACAGCATGTGATGCTGTTTTGTGAGATTGTTTTGAATAAGCTTTTGACCTCTGTTGGACTTGAATTTTCAATATGATATAGTTAGCATATTGTTGTAGAATATATTAAAATTTGGGAGGAATCCAGCAAGTGGTTTAGGAGTTATTATCTTTCGAAGTTGGGACGTTAAACAGTTTTCTGGATGTTGCTGAAATTCTCTAAGTGTTGGAAACAATCTGTGTTGTGCAGTCATGTTTGAACTTCCGTTTGGATATCTTAGAAAAACAATCCACCGTTCCATTTTTAGTATGTTATAGAGTGTCATGCATAGTGTCACGTATCAAAAGTTGGGGTTGATCCGATGGTCGGATTTAGATATATAAAGGTCCAAAGTGGACTGATTGAACAATTTATAAACACTCAGTTTTTGGCTAAGTCTGAATTTTCTAGTTTTGGAACCGACTTTGGGAATTTGTGTAGAAGTGATTATTAGGTGTTTTTGGGAAGTTCTTGCTTCTATGGATAGAGTGCATAGCATAGAGGACCTAGAGGTTTTTGTTGGAATTTTTATATTTTTATTCGGGAATCGTATCATAGACTAAAGTTGGACTTCAGTGACCTTGTTAAAAGTTGAGAAAAGTGTGTAATCTATAAGTTCTACCTAAACTAACTCTTGAGAGTTAGATTATGAAATTAAGTACTACAGAAATGCTTGGGCATATATTATAAGATCTTTGAGATTTTCGGGACCAAGGGTAAAATGGTCATTTTACCTTATGAGGGCTTTTAAGTAATTTTCTATTGAAGGGTTTGTATATCTTAGAAGTTACAGACTTCTAAGAACATGAGATGTATTTTGATCCACTTGCCCTTCTGACAGGCAATTGAGTTCTACGATTGCGGACTGAGTTGAGATTGAGAGAATTGTGATTTGAATCAGGTAAGTCCACGGACTTACTCAGCTGGCTTCTTGTATGAGTGTAATGTGTATGAGTGGTGTTTATTAGTTATGATAAATAACGAAACCGGATTAGATCGACCTTATTATTTATGTAATTTACCCAAGTGTATGATAACGGGTCGTGACATCATCTGCCTAGCTCTTGCGAGAGTCTAGGAAGTTCTCTGCGACCAGCTCAGTCAGGTAGACGGTCAGATGCATTAGTACCATTCCTTGTTGGTAAAAGGGGACAGGGGCGAGGTTTGGGAATTTCTCGTGTCACAAAATAAGTATCATTAGTAATGACATATCACCTAATTAAAAGATAATAAAAAGTACTAAGTGTTGTATGTTGATTGTGTATGTTGTGTGTTTGTGCTTTTACCCTTTATACTTATACATAGAATGTTAGCTAACGGTTTCATCCGTGTTGTAGATTTATAGAGATAGACAGTTGCAGAGAGATCTGGAACGGATGGTCAGCCAGGTCCACGTATTCATTAGATGGGGACAGGGGAGTCTCCCATACGGCATGCATGTTTTGTATCTATATATATGTTTTGTAAGGCTGTCACATGTGTACATTCATACATTAAAAATAATATGTGCTGAAATTGTTTTAAATACATTTGTGCCTTGTTGTAAGATCTTAGTAAACTTGTTGTTAAACCAAGGTTGGGACCCATTGTGAGGTCCTAACTAGTAGCTCCCCGAGTTCTCAAAATGGGGGTGTTACATTTGATCTCATTGTTGAGGGGAATATTTTAGTTTGTGCATCTTGAGTCAACTTTGCTCCCGGATCTCCTTGGTTCCGATTACTAGCATCCACCTTCCGATGGGAATACTTCTCAATCACTTGGGCTTGCTTCTCTATGAAGTTCCAAGCGCCATCTTCTCTCATGTCCATGAATATACCACAAGAAAGAGATTGGAGTTTGAATTGTTTCTCTATATCCAATCCTTTGTAATAGATCTCCAACAATTCAAGATTTGAACTGCCATGGTGTGGGAAATCCAATAGAAGATCCTGAAACCTTTCCCAGGATTGAAACAAACTTTCGTTATGTTTCATAGAAAAAACATTAATCTTACCTCTCAATTCCGCCGTCTTGGATGGCGGAAAGAACTTGGTGAGGAATTCTGAAGTCAAATTCTCCCATGTGTTAAGTCTTCCAGCCGGAAGAGCTTGATACCAAGACAAAGCCTTGTCCTTCAAAGAGAAGAAGAACGGTTTTATCTTGTAGTTGTTGTTGACAGCCCTCTTTGGCTTCAATGTCTCCATAAGAATCTCGAAATTCTGTAAGTGTTGGTGTGGAGATTCAGCACTCTTTCCACCAAATTGGCTTTGGAAAACCATGGTAATAACTTGCGGGCTAAACCCGAAATCCTGGACGTCTTCACCTCCGAAATTCACACCTAGACGGCGTGGTTGCTGAATTGGATCCATCCGTTGTCCAAGGGTTCGTGGTTCATCTCCTCCATCACCGGCTCTCACATCTCCAGCGGGAATGCGAGGATCAACATGTGGTCTAGGATTGTCACGAACTGGAGGGATTATTGGTGCAATATCCTCTAGGTCCGGCATGTCATCATCGTCGGATGATTCAGCAATGGATTCCTTAGCCTTCTTCTTTTTCTTCTTCGCATCATTCCTCTCTAGTTTCATGTCTAGAATCATTGCTCGAAGCTCATCTATTTGAAACTGGTTGCGTTCTTTTTCCTCTAAGCGAGCCTTCTCGCTCAAAAGGAGTTGAGTTCGAGTTTCATCCAAATCCTCTTGGATGTTTCTCTCATTATTTTCAGCCATCTTTTTCTCTTTCAACTCTCTTCTCAAAGTTTTCTCAAGTTCGGGATCAAAAGGAACTAGATCTTTGGTAGATCTAGTCTTTCGCATATACCTAACGAATATGCAAAAATCACTCAAAAAGACTAATCAAATCACAAGACCAAAAACTCCCAAGCTAGACAACCGAGAGCCGAATTTGGTCCAGACAAAATCCCCGGCAACGCCGCCAAAAACTTGTTCGCTTGAAAGTGCGCGTGCAAATAAGCTTTAAAATTATAAAACTCAAATTAAGCAAAGCGAACCCGCAGTGTACGGATAGGCGTAGTAAAGCAAGAATTCCAGAGTATCGAACTCAGGGATTTGGGGGATCAAATTCAGTTCACAAATTATCGAGCAAGTAAAATATAGAAGCTTTGCAAATATTGGAAAACAACAATCCTGAAGATCCAAGTATCCAATTGTGGCAATCGATTCAAGATATTCTATAGATGTAAGGAAAAGTCGGGATTGCAAAGGTATATCTAATGTAAGGTTATGTACGGTGAAGTTCAAAAATCCCATATGTCTCACTCAAGGACTCTCTCTATAAAGGTTGTTGATGCTGCAATATAGAAAGGATCAAAGGACAAGAATTACTCTCAAATACCCATGCCCAAACCCAAGGAATCAAAGACAAGCCAAAACGGTTAAGGTTGTGACACTCGAAACCGAAATAGAGAATGTTGAGTCTCACTACTACCTAGGAAAGTCAAGCCAAGACTAGGTTAAAGCAAATCTTTAACTTTGAATCAAAGCAAAAGCATGTTGGAGATTTGGGCTAAGTCTTCAGTGTAACCGTTGAACTTGTCTTGAGACAAGGTCCAATGAGTTGTTCACATGTGTGTCACTATGGTCCGGGTTGCGGGAGGCAAGACAAGTGACCGGCAGTAAAAACAACTAGTATTATAAGGGGAGTCGAATCAAAGCAAGGTGATTCACGACAAGGTCAACTTGTGCTATCTTTTAGAAGGCCGATGTTTGGGGATTTTTAGCCACGTTTTATCGGCACACCTTTGGTTCTTAGGCCTTATATTGGCTAAACAATATGTGGTTAAAAATTGGGAGCAATCCAAGCTCAAATGCTTAGTGAATGTCAATGAAGCAGCTAGTGAGCTTCTTAAGGAGATACACTAGCTTGAGCTAAGATATTGTGTATTTGAGGATCTTGGAGCTTACCGTGGCTACATTAAAGTGAATGAAGCTCATTGCAAGTATTTGGACCAAGAAAAATAAGCTATCTCCAAGCTAGCTCCGGGGAGCGGTTTCGGGCTCCCTATGTGGGCCTCGGGCCTCGGGCTTTCTAGGCCTTCAAGGCCCATCTTCCAAGTAACTTCCACGTAACTTCCATAACCAATTTTAACCTCTTTTAACTCCCCAAAACCGTGGCCCCTATGCCTATTAAAGGGAGAGCCATTTGCACTTGATTGAACATTCGTTTTTGCAACAATAAAGCTTTTAGTTCCATTGTATTGACATTGGATAGGCCTTCTTATAAGCTTGTTTGCAAAACTCGAAAGACCAGTATAGTTCCTTTGTATTGACAAAGGATAGACATCCATCTTAGTTTGGTTTTGTATTGACAAAACCCAGGAATACCCTTTCTACAAAGTAAGACAAGTAAGTCTCTTACTTAGTCTTTGTAACGTGTAACGTTTTATCCCACTAATATATTTGGATATTCCCAGTGTAGGGGAGCATACACTTAGAAGGAAAATTCGTTTATGAATGACTCATTACATTATCCAAGTCAATGGTTTTAACATATAACAACCGGTTTATAAGAAGTGCAATTGAACTTAACTTCTATTAGACTTTTGTCTACTCCTTTTCGGAGATTATAAACTCTTGGTTGAGTTTTGTCTATTCCTTTGGATATTACAAACTCTTTTTGGTTGAATTTTGTCTACTCCTTTGGAGACTATAAACTCTTGGTTGAGTTTTGTCTACTCCTTTGGAGACTACAAACTCTTGATTGGGTTTTGTCTACTCCTTTGTGGAGATTACAGACCCTTGGTTAATAATTTGTTTTTAGTTCAAGATAATTATATTAAACTGATTGGCAATTGGGAGAACCGTCTACTCACATAAGTGAGACTACGGCCCTTTGGTCTAAAACCGGACACCAAAATACCAACAATCTTCTAAGCGTATTTATTGTTAATTGTTTTGTAGGATTGGATTGATCAATAATAAGTGAGACTACGGCCCTTTGGGAAGTTGGATAAGTTTGAGGGTGTAGACTTTAGGAGGTGGCAAAAGAAAAGGCACTTCCTCTTGACTACACTAAAAGTCGCTTATGTACTCACTACACCTAGACCGGCCGAGCCGGTTGATGATATGGTGGAGGAGATAGAGGTTGTCCGACGAAGGAGCAAATGGGATAATGATGACTACATATGTCGTGGTCATATTCTCAATGGCACGAGTGATGCATTGTTTGATGTCTACCAAAGTGTAGAGTCATCAACATCAATGTGGGATCAACTGGAGTCTAAGTGCATGGCCGAGGATGCTTCATCTCGCAAATTCTTAGTCTTGGATTTTAACTCATATAAAATGGTGGACTCAAGACCGGTAATGGAACACTACAATGAATTGCTCTGGATTCTTGGGAGGTTCACTCAACATGTCATGCATATGGATGAGGCCATTGTGGTTTCGTCTATAATGGATAAGCTCCCCCCTTCTTGGAAGGACTTCCTCCATGTGCTAAAGCACAAGAAGGAAGAACTCACGTTGGTGGAACTTGGCTCTCACCTTCAAATTGAACAAGGTCTTAGGGCACAAGAAGGGGGACTCAAGAAGGAGGATAAAACTTCTACTTCCCACGAGGCTAACATGATGGATGGCAAGGGCAAAAGGAAGAGGTTCAAAGGAAAGGACAAAGACAAGGACAAGGGAAATAAGTCCAAGAAGTCCAAGAAGGATAATATTGACAAGAAACTAAAATGTTCTTATTGGAAGTGTGGCAAGTCTGGCCACTTCAAACGGGATTGCAAGGTTAAGGACAATGGATCCAAAGGTGGAGGCCAAAGTGGCCAAAACCCCTCAAACAAGGTGACTCACTTATCAGTCTTGATTCTAACTTTGATATAAATTCTGATTTGAATTATGTGTCTTTGACTTTTGAATGTTTGTCCATGCAGGATGATGACCTTGGATGGTGGGTGGACTCGGCTGCAACAACTCATGTTTGCAAAGATCGGCGTTGGTTCAAGACATACGTTGTTGCTAAAGATGGAGAACTCACACACATGGGAAACGAGTCTACCACCCCTGTTCTAGGAAAAGGACGGGTTGATCTATACTTCACAAGTGGCAAGACTCTTGCCTTGTCAAATGTACTACATGCACCAGCCATTAGAAAGAATGTGGTTTCTGGTGGTGTACTCAATAGGCTTGGCTTAAAACAAGTCATAGAAGCCGACCGCTATGTATTATCTAGGAGAGGAACATTTGTAGGCTTTGGCCATTGGAATAATAGTATGTTTCTTCTCTCTTTATGTAATAAACTTTCTAATACTAATATAAACAAGAATAGTTTGTTTACATTGTCTTCTTCTTCTTCCAATTGTGATTTTTTCAAATGGCATGCACGGCTTGGACATGTTCATTTTAAGCGTATGAATGACATGACTAAGGATGGTATTTTCCCTAAACATGACTTGCCAAAAGACAAGTGTAAAACGTGCATGTTTACCAAGATAACAAGACTTCCATTTCCTAGAGTTGAAAGAGAACAATCAATGGTGGTGAATTTATGGAAAGAAGAAGTATTACGTAACATTTATAGATGATTACTCTAGCTATTGTTACGTATATATACTCTTTGCAAAGAGTGATGCCTTAGACAAATTCTATGTATTCAAGAATGAATCTGAGTTGCTACAAGGTACCTTAATAAAAAGACTACGCACGGATCGTGGTGGTGAATTTATGGATAAGGAATACTTTCAGAGTGTCGGGATCATACATGAGACCACGGCACCTTACACACCACAATCAAATGGTGTGGCCGAACGAAAGAACCGAGTTCTTAAAGAGATGGTCAATGCCATGTTGTCTTACTCGGGTCTTAAGAATTCGTAATGGGGTGAAGCTATGCTCACGGCAAACTCCTTGCTTAATCGTGTTCCAAGCAAAAGAACCAAGAAGACTCCTTACGAACTATGGTTCAAAAGGAAACCAAACCTACATTACTTACGAGTTTGGGGATGTCGAGCCATAGTAAGGCTAAATGACAACAAACGTAAGACTTTAGGTGAAAGAGGTGTTAAGTGTGTGTTCATTGGCTATGCCGAACACTCCAAAGCTTATAGGTTCTATGTGATAGAACCAAATGACTTCATCTCAGTTAATACCGTAATAGAGTCTAGGGATGCCATCTTTGATGAAGATCGCTTCACTTCGGCTCCTAGGCCTAGGGAAGTGATCAACATGACCTTAGATGAGGAATACCCAAACAAGCATCATAGGATTCAAGATGAATCCCGGCAAGCATCCCACGGGCTTGACTTGCCAGAGATTGCTCCTATGAGAACTAATTTGTCCCAAAAATCGATTTTCCAAGTGTTCTTGGTTGAAGGGTCAGGGGATAATGAAATGGATCGTCACTCTTAGTTTCATATAGATGAGGATCCAAAGACATTTGACGAGGCCATGAAGTCTCAAGATGTTGCCTTCTAGAAGGAAGCAATCCAAGAGGAGATGGACTCCATTATGGGTAACCATACATGGGAGTTAGCCAACCTTACATCCGGTTGCAAACCTTTGGGATGCAAATGGATCTTCAAGAGGAAGATGAAAGTTGATGGTTCCATTGACAAGTTTAAAGCATGCTTGGTCATCCAAGGCTTTAGACAAAGGGAAGGTGTCGATTACTTTGATACATATGCTCCGGTGGCTAGGATTACAACCATTAGGTTATTAATAGATATGGCGGCTATACATAATCTAGTGATTCATCAAATGGATGTCAAGACAACATTCCTTAATGGTAATCTAGATGAGGAAGTGTATATGAGACAACCTGAAGAGTTTGTTTTAAAAGGACAAGAGCACAAAGTGTGTCGCTTGGTCAAATCCTTGTATGGACTAATGGAAGCTCCAAAACAATGGCATCAAAAGTTTGATGATGTCGTATTGTCAAATGGATTTAAGATAAATCAAGCTGACAAGTGTGTCTATAGTAAGTTTGATCTTATCGGTCAAGGTGTGATCGTATGCTTATATGTTGATGACATGTTGATCTTTGGAACAAACCAAAGACAAGTAGATCTCACTAAGGATTTCTTGTCCACTAAGTTTTCTATGAAAGACTTAGGTGAGGCGGATGTGGTTCTAGGCATAAGAATCAAACGTGATGCTAAAGGCTTAAGCCTCACACAATCACACTACATTGAGAAGATTGTCAAACGCTTCCAATGTGATAAAAGTTCAGCTGTTAGTACTCCTATGGACTCAAGTGAAAAATTGATGCCCAACCAAGGATCAGCTGTCTCTCAACTTGAGTATGCACAAGTAATAGGATGTTGCATGTATGCAATGACTAGCACTAGGCCAGATATTGCTTTTGCTATTGGTTAATTGAGTAGGTACAGAAGTTGTCCTAGCTCACAACATTGGAAGGCACTAAGGCGTGTGTTTAGGTACCTCAAGGGGACCATAGGTTTTGGCATCTTGTACAGTAAGTATCCTTCATTGATAGAAGGCTACTCGGATGCGTCATGGATCACTAATCTAGATGATCACTCATCCACCACAAGATGGGTTTGCTTGTTAGGTGGTGGTGCCATTTTGTGGGCTTCAAAGAAGCAAACATGCATCAAAACCTCGACCATGGAGTCCGAGTTTGTGGCACTTTCCACTGCAGGTAAGAAAGCTAAATGGCTAAGAAATTTGGTTCTAGAAATTCCTCTATGGCCAAAACCGGTTTCTCCTATCTCAATTCATTGTTATAGTGCAGCTACGTTGGCTAAAGCTTATAGCCAAACGTACAATGGAAAATCAAGACATCTTGGTGTGAGAGATAGCTCGGTTAGAGAGCTCATAACTCACGGTATAATATCGGTCTATTTTATGAGAACACACAATAATCTAGCCGATCACGTAACCAAGAGCTTGGCTAGGGACTTAGTTCAAAAGTAAGCCAAGGGGATGGGGTTAACAACCTAAATTGAAAACAACTTGTTATGGGACACCCAATTCGGCTATGGCTTGATGCCTTAGCCGAATTCAATGAGGAAAGCCCATTCCAAGAAGTTGTGAGCATGTCCATGCAAGGTAATGCTCTATGCCTATATAATATGTATAGTTTGAAATATGTAATTTCTTAACAATTCTTTTGAAAAATTTCAATTATAGGTGCAAGATCAAAAGAGAGTTCGCTACGTGAACGTGAAGTGTCAAGGCTTCTTCAAGGGAGTAGATGGTCGACTCGCCTATATGTTCATTAAAGGATTAGGACACAATAGCCTTTAAATGTGTCATTTATTTGTAAAGGAAATGTAAATTTCGTGTATGTTGCCTTCATGTACTTAAACAAGTTAAGTGGTTCAATCCATTAGGACACAACAATTCTTTAGTGCAGAATGTGTAATTATACTAATTCAATAAATTCAATCGTAAAATATTTATGATTATGCGAATATTTTGTTTGGATGTATATCTATTAAAAGTTTCTTCACTTTGCTCAAATGGGGGATGAACGTTGGAGATTTGGGCTAAGTCTTCATTGTAACCGTTGAGCTTGTCTTGAGACAAGGTTCAATGAGTTGTTCACATGTGTGTCACTATTGTCCGGGTTGTAGGAGGCAAGACAAGTGACCGGCACTAAGAATAACTAGTATTATAAGGGGAGTCGAATCAAAGCAAGGTGATTCACGACAAGGTCAACTTGTGCTAGCTTTTAGAAGGCCGATGTTTGGGGCTTTTTAGCCACATTTTATCGGCACACCTTTGGTTCTTAGGCCTTATATTGGCTAAAGAATATGTGGTTAAAAATTGGGAGCAATCCAAGCTCAAATGCCTAGTGAATGTCAATGAAGCAACTAGTGAGCTTCTTAAGGAGCTACACTAGCTTGAGCTAAGATGTTGAGTGTTTGAGGATCTTGGAGCTTACCCTAGCTATATTAAAGTGAATGAAGCTCATTGGAATTGTTTGGACCAAGAAAAATTAGCTAGCTCTAAGCTAGCTCCGGGGAGCGGTTTTGGGCTACCTATGTGGGCCTCGGGCTTTATAGGGCTTCAAGACCAATCTTCCAAGTAACTTCCACGTAACTTCCATAACCGATTTTCACCTCTTTTAACTACCCAAAACCATGCCCCCCTATGCCTATAAAAGGGAGAGCCATTTGCACTTGATTGAACATTCGTTTTTGCAACAATAAAGCTTTTAGTTCCATTGTATTGACATTGGATAGGCCTTCTTATAAGCTTGTTTGCAAAACTCGAAAGACCAGTATATTTCCTTTGTATTGACAAAGGATAGGCATCCATCTTAGTTTGGTTTTGTATTGACAAAACCTAGGAATACCCTTTTTACAAAGTAAGACAAGTAAGTCTCTTACTTAGTCTTTGTAATGTGTAACGTTTTATCCCACTAAGGTATATGGATATTCCCGGTGTAGGGGAGAATACACTTAGAAGGAAAATTCATTTATGAATGACTCATTACATTATCCAAGTCAATGGTTTTAACATATAACAACAGGTTTATAAGACGTGTAGTTGAACTTAACTTCTATTAGAGTTTTGTCTACTCCTTTTCGGAGATTACAAACTCTTGGTTGAGTTTTGTCTACTCCTTTGGAGATTACAAACTCTTTTTGGTTGAATGTTGTCTACTCCTTTGGAGACTACAAACTCTTGGTTGAGTTTTGTCTACTCCTTTGGAGACTACAAACTCGTGATTGGGTTTTGTCTACTCCTTCGTGGAGATTACAAACCCTTGGTTAATAATTTGTTTTTAGTTCAAGATAATTATATTAAATTGATTGGCACCTGGGAGAACCGTCTACTCACATAAGTGAGACTACGGCCCTTTGGTCTAAAACCGGACACCGAAATTCCAACAAAGCAAAGGTCATACGACAAAGGAAATCATGGCTAAATCTTGAAGAATCACGACCGAGGTTTTCAAGAACACACCGTGGGAAAGGCTGTCGACAAGGATTTTCGCACTCTCAGGGTCCAATCTATTTACGATCAATCTATCATCATCTTAGCCACAACTATCAACCCTTCACCTTAGAATTGTTAAAGGGTTTTAACCAATAATCATCATCATTGAATCAAAAATCAAGTTTAAAAGAGAAAAAGGGTAAAACTCCAAAAACTCAATAATAATCGAATAGTCAATCTCGAATCCAAACCACCAATGTATGTGTTTAATGAATGCGGAAAAGGGAACATAAATCCTCACAACAATCTTAAGAAAGAATGAAGAACGGGATGTCAATCCGTCTCTAAATGTAAACCCTAAGATAATCTCTGTTACGCTAAGATTGTGTAGAACAAAAAGCTTTACATTTATAAACTCGATTAATCTCCTAAACTACCTAGCGAAACCCGCAGTGTACGGGTCGTTTTGTAGCAAGGATAGTATTCCGAGGTCGAACTCGAAGACTAAGGTGAAATCGAATCAACAAGTGAACATAGATAGTGTAGAACTAGTCAAAGAAAGGAAAGAAAGGAATAAAGAAATGAAAATCTCAATGTTTTTGGGTTTGGTTTTTAGGTGATCAATCAAAGATCACAAAGCATGCGAAATAATCAATCAAACTATCAACTCAAGCTAGCAATCAAACAAGTAACACAAACAAAAAAATGTGATCAAAGAGAGAGAAATGGATTCTAGAGGTCAAGATTTCCGATTATGGCATTGGATTCAAGCTTCTAAAGAATCTAAGGATAACGTTGCGGTGTTGGGAAAGGATGTTTCACTAATGGAAGTAATTACCGGGTAGGTCTCTCACTTCACTAATCCCGCATCAAACTCCTATTACCGGGTAGGTCTCAAGGGGTTAAAGTAGGGAATTCTACATGAACCGGTCACTACTTAAGGGGCAAACCTCTCCTTACCGGGTAAGTCTCGGAAAAGGCAAGTCTCAAGCAATAATCCTAGCAAACTCAATCCAATAGCGGCTTATGAGGCTCACTACTACCTAGAGTTCACCATCTTTGGTATCTAAGGTCGGAAATCATCGGGTAGATCTCTTTCCTCACTTAGGTTGTTAGCATTAGGTGATCCTAAGCTAAATTATGCTTGATAAACACTAGGATTTCAACAACCAAACATCCTAACATACAGATTCATCAATTAAAGAGCAACAGAGAGAAAAATCGGGTGGATCATTGCCTAAATCGGCCGATCTGGCTGAAGAACAACCCGATTTTTCTGTCAGGGTTAGGTTTTGTGCATACAAATCATCCTAACAATCCTTACAATGGTTCTTCAATCAAAGACTCCGAAAATCACTCAAAAACTTACTATGACTCTAAGCTTTGTGTTCTTCTTCCTCCTCCAAATTGAGAGAGTTTTTCTTCTTCTCCAAGTCTTGCCTCCAATCCAATGAGCTGTGTGTGAGAGAATGTGGGAGAGGAGAGATGCTCAGCAACAACTTGCAGGCCAACTTATATTCTCCACCAAGAGCAAGGCCGGACCAAGAGATCGTGGGACACGTGACTTAAGCTGTTGAAGGCCAAAAAATCGACCCAGTGAGGAAAATCGGCCGATTTTCCTGAGTGATGGTCCGATTTTCTTCAACAGAAACATGTTATGATTGTCTAGCCATGAGTTGCTCCATTTATGCACCAATATAGGTCCTTGTGTCCTTTGTTGCTCCAATTATGTTCCTTCTATGCCTTGGATGTGTACCACCATGATGAGGCTTGACCCTCAAATGCATCGGTTAATGTCCAAAAGACCCCCGAAATACCTACAACACCGACAAAAGCTCGTGTAGACGTCTTTTCTAGAATCATGCATGAAATGAGTGTAAACGTCGTGAACTAATGTCAAACCGTGCATGAATAACGGGAAAAACTATCTAAATGTATGCCTATACTAACGTCATAAATCACGTTATCAAAATACCCCATACTTAAGATTTGCTCGTCCCCGAGCAAGACCCAACTATAGACTAAGAGATGACATGATTTATGCATGCAGAAAAACAACAAAAATCTTTTTGGATTTGTGCTTCTAACATTGGATCACCTTCATAGTCATGTTCATAGCAATGGACAAGCAATCATGCATAAAATGAATGAAGGCATGGAAAGACAATTATACTTAACTAGAAAAGCATGCATGATAGGTGAAAATGAAGAAGTCAAGGTGATCATGAGTATGTCCAATCTAGATCACTAAGTCTTACACACATGCATTTAGGCCACAAGGACTTAGGAAAGAAGAGGCTAAGAAACGTTGTGATTAGGTGGGAATTTTTAGGTCAGGTGATGCTAATCCGGGAAAGGAACTAACTCCACAATTTCGTTTTTGCTCAACTTCCCAACAAGTGTATAATTTTCTCCATTTTTTTCTTTGTTTTCTTTTCTTTTTCACTTATTTTTGAGACAAAGGCATTGGTGTACAAAAGCCGAAACCTTGGTGATTATCAGTCCTCGGGCTTTTTTATTTTTCGAGGTGCATCCACACCGGGCACACATACCAAAGCTCGTTAGGACTATCGGTTTATTTGACTTTGGCAAGGCACAAACACCCGATTATGTGAATGGTGCCGAGTTGCTCGTCATTTAAACCAACGTCCCCAAACCTATATTTTTTTCTACACTTTTCACAACAAATTCAGCACTTCTTTCACATCATTCATTCATCAACAACTTCACCCCACACTTGCTTTTCACACACATCAACACACTAGCATGCTCCTATTCCCGGATGGGTCAAAAGAGGTCAAATTTTTCATCAAGTGAGGTGCTCAAATCACATGATTAAGATGAGAAGTAGAGAAAGATGAATTGCCTTAATCACTCCTAAATGATGTGCAAGAACTAGGATGTAATTTCGACTTTCAATCCTCAATTCAATCAAGGCAAATATTCATGATCACAAATCATTCACGGGTTTCAAGATAAGTACTTCAAGTCCACATATGCATTCATCTATTCAACACATAAGGCCATCCATACCCAATTCACAAGACAATTTCATCATAAGGGTCATTCCCAAGCTTTAGAAGCACTAAATTTTTTTTAAAATTTTCTGATTTTGTTTTTTTGAATTTTTTCGAAATATGTATGTACAATGCAAGACGTAATGAAACATGTGACAATATTAAACTATCCTAGATGCTAATCATGCAAGTGATCATGAAAACCCCACCCCATACTTAGAAACACATTGTCCCCAATGTGGAAACTAAATAAAGGAGTGAAAGAGAGTTCTCACAATGTAAAATTGGTGATGCTTTGGTATTTCGGTTCACATTGAATGATGATGGTGGATGATCGATCAAGGATGGTAGAGAGCTCTTGATGTTCATTATGGTGTCGGAACCCGCGCTTGGCACCGCAAGCCGTCCAAGTTCCACGTCCGCTCCACCCATGCTTGATTGGAGATCATCACTTTCCTTGACAGAAGGAAAAATCGCCCCAACTGCCCAGTAAATCGGCCGATCTGGCTGAGGAACAGGCCGATTTTTCTGGGTGATTTCCTCCTCGTCCATGTGCTTGGATCTTGTATCTTAAATAGTTCCATGAGGTTTTCACATGACCTCCAATATCTCATCACACATGAGAATCAACAAGATCTAGCACTCAAAAACACAAAAGAAACACAAAGCACACCAAGAGTAAGATCAAACAAAAGAAACAAAAGGGAAAAATATGTACCAATGGGTTGCCTCCCATTAAGCGCTTCTTTAAGGTTATTAGCTTGACCAAATTCAGGATCGTTTAACTCAAGGTGAAGTGGGGCAATCACTTCCACCGGGGCTTCCGGGATATACTTCTTCAAACGGTGCCCATTCACCTTGAAGTTACCACAATGATCTCCTCCTATCTCTACCGCTCCATGAGGGAAGACTTTCTTCACAACATAGGGACCCGTCCATCTTGACTTGAGTTTTCCAAGGAAAAGCCGCAGCCTCGAGTTGAAGAGAAGCACTAAGTCACCCTCACTCAACTCCTTTGGGATGAGGCGCTTGTCATGCCAACGCTTGGTCCTCTCCTTGTAGATCCGGGCATTCTCATAAGCATCCAACCGGATCTCCTCAAGGGCGTTCATGTCTAGCAACCGCTTCTCACCGGCCTCCTTGAGGTCAAAATTCAACCACCTTATAGCCCAATATGCTCTATGCTACATCTCTACCGGAAGGTGGCAAGACTTGCCATAGACTAACTTGTAAGGAGTGGTGCCAATTGGTGTCTTGAAAGCGGTTCTATATGCCCACAAAGCATCATCGAACTTCATAGCCCAATCCTTTCTAGTTCTAGAGACCGTCTTCTCAAGAATTCCTTTGATCTCCCGGTTGGAGATCTCCACTTGGCCACTAGTTTGGGGATGGTAAGGTGTTGCCACCTTATGAGTCACCCCATACTTAGCCAAAAGTGCTCCAAAGTTCCTATTAGTGAAGTGCTTCCCTCCAACACTTATGATCACCCTTGGTGTTCCAAACCTAGGGAAGATCACTCGGTTGAAGAACCGCACCACAACCTTGGCATCATTTGTGGGAGAGGCGATTGCCTCCACCCATCTCGAAACATAGTCCACCGCCAATAGGATGTAGAGGTTGCCACATGAAGAAGGGAATGGTCCCATGAAGTCCACACCCCAAACATCAAATATCTTCACCTCTTATATGTTGTTCAAGGGCATCTCATTCCTCCTTGAGATGTTGCCCGTCCTTTGGCAAGCATCACAAGCTACCACAAAGCTTTGTACATCCTTGAACAAACTTGGCCAAAAGAAGCCCGATTGCAACACTTTAGCACATGTCTTGTGTGAACTAGCATGCCCTCCACATGGCAAGGAATGACAATGGCGGATCACACTCTCCACCTCATCCTCCGGTATGCATCTTCTAAACACTCCATCCGGCCCCCTCTTGAACAAAAGTGGTTCACTCCAATAGTAGTGCTTCACATCTTTAAAGAACTTCTTTCTTTGGGCATATGTCAAACCGGGAGGCACTTCCTCACACACAAGATAGTTCACAATGTCGGCATACCATGGCTCACTTTCTCTAGACACTTGGAACAAGAACTCCTCCACCATTTGCAATTGCTCATCCCGGAATGAGTCATCAATCGGGATGTCATCTCTCTCAAGCTCTAATGGTGGGAGTCTACTAAGGTGATCCGCCACTGAATTTTCGGACCCCTTCTTGTCCCGGATCTCCAAATCAAACTCTTGAAGAAGAAGGATCCACCGAATCAACCTAGGCTTGGCATCCTTCTTTGTAAGGAGATAACGGATCGCAGCGTGATCCGTATAAATAATGACCTTCGCTCCAACAAGGTAGGACCGAAACTTCTCAAAGGCATAAACCACCGCTAGCAACTCTTTCTCGGTTGTGGCATAGTTAAGTTGGGCATCATCTAGTGTCTTGCTAGCATAGTAAATGGCATGTGTGCACCCATCTTTCCTTTGCCCCAACACAGCCCCAACGGCTACATTGCTTGCATCACACATCACTTCAAATGGTAAGCTCCAATCCGGAGGTTGCATGATGGGAGAGGAGATCAAAGCATCCTTTAACCTACAAAAAGCTTCAAGGCAATCCTTGGAGAAAACAAACTCAACATCTTTCAATAGTAGGTTAGTAAGAGGCTTAGAAATCTTAGAGAAATCCTTAATGAATCTCCGGTAAAAACCGGCATGCCCTAGAAAGCTCCTTACCCCTTTCACCGAGGCACTAGTACAAAAATCCTTCTAGACCTCGCTTATATTGGAGCGGTTTGAAAAAACCGTGATCAAACATATTTTCGGACTACGGTTATTTGTATAACCGAGGACAAATGATTTTTATTTTTTTAAAAAAAAAATTTAGACCCCGGTTATATGATTTAACCGGGGTATTAAAATTTCGGACCCCGGTTAAATTATTAACCGTGGTGACACAACTATCCGGACCCCAGTTTTTTAATAACCGGGGTAAAACCCTAATTCAACGACATCGTTTTGATCTTAGGAATACCACCGCACCGATGCACCGGCCTCCCAGTCTCTAAGCCCTAACCTATCGATCCCGACTCTCCTTCGTGTTCAAGGGCGACATCCCAACCATCCGGGGACTGAAGGCGGCGACTGGTGGCGGTGTGGCGATTGCGAGTGGCGGGCGGTTCTCCACCTCGACCCCGACTCTTCAACGTACACATGACTGGTGACTGCGACCTATTGTGAATTGTCGTACAGTGAACACGTACGGTATGAAATCCCTACTTGGATATCTTATCTATTACTTAAGGAATTAATCAGTGTTCCAAAATACGCCGTCCAGGGCCGTCTAGACGGCGTCTAGACGCTGGACGGCAGTAGACCGTCCCGTTTTTTGCCAAAACGGGAATGTCTGGACTGGTATAGTAGAAATAGGGTTCGAGACGGGATAGAACGAGGTAAAGACAGAGCGGGACGGTGCGGGACGGGTCAAGACGGGGTGGGATAGGGATCATAGGGTAAGACGTCTTGTTTTTCAATCCGATTCCCGACTTCCGACTTCTCTCCCATGGGCGATGGTCCTTGAGTCCTTCTTTCCGACAACCGACGGCGACTCCGTCTCCTTCCTCGTCAGTCGTCGCTCAGAACTCCGGTGACGCTCTCCTCGACACTCCTTGCTTATTCTGATTGCTTTCGCCTCTCCCTCTGTTCTTTCTTTTTGCTGAGATACAGCAAAGCGGCGTAGGAATCATGAATGAGGTTGGAGAGGAGATAGGAGGTCAATAGGGTTTTAAAATTTTCATTAATTACCAAATATGCCCTAATTTATTAAAATTTTCAAAATTATCCCATATAAAAATAAATTTACACAAATCATCCTAATTAATTACCAAATTATAACCTAATTTATTAAAAATTTCCATATCGTGACAAATATAATGTATTTTTATCAAAAAACGTCTTATCCGTCTAGAATCCGTCTAGACAGCCGTCTAGCCGTCTAGACGCTAGACGGTGCCTCTCCGTCCCGTCTCCGTTTCACGTATTTTGGAACATTGGAATTAATGTTGAATGTCTCTGGTTTGATCATTTGATGTTGTTGTCGAATATACAAGCCTTGATGTACGATTTTGCGTTTGATGTATATGTAAACGGCTATATATTTAGTTCTCGGTCCCATTCTTGATTGAGTTGTTTGAAATCCAAGCCTTGCTGTACGATTCTGCGTTTGCTGGTGAGGAAAAACATGTTAGAGTAGTTACTCCAAATCTGAGGCCTCTGAGGGTACACAATAAGAGTATGTGGAAGCAGAAGCTTCTTCTCACACTCTCTTCATTTCTCCACACTCTTACCACTTCTCCCATTAAAGGCCCATACATCAAGTACTCCACCAATTACACAACAAATCACAGCTTTCATTTTGATATGATTTATGAATAATTAATTTGGTAATTGCAACTAATTTACATACCTTATGGGCACCCATGTTCTGCCATGGCCACTCAGATAGAGTTGTGCCCATCTTCTCTCTTCTTGATCTCCAACTGTATGAAACCCAAGTTGTAAGTACAAAATAGAAAAGGGGTTTGGAGATATTTGTTTTTCTTTAAAAAATCCAAAGAACAATTCTATGTTGTGCTTTGTTGAGATGCTAAGACATTGGTTGTGTCCTTCTTCTGCCCAGTCTTCACTCCTATTTATACGTAAGTTGGCTTAATAAATTCTTTAAGGGTAACAGTTAGAAGAAGCAACAACGTCGTTAGCTGTAAGTTTCTTAGCCAGAGGATAAGCCCCCCACAAATACCCAGTTTCTATTCCTTTTATCTTATCCTACAAAATATAAATATCTAAAGTCAACAACTTGTAATCGAAACTAAATTTGCCAAGAACTTTTCTACGTATACACAATTTAGAGTTTTTAATAAAAGGATAGGTAGGATTCTTCAAGCTAGTTTGCATAATTTGAAAATTTTAACTTTTTGAAAATTTTAACTTTCTGAAATAGAATCTGAAAAAGTTTATGCAGTTAAATAGGGTTTCTTTGAAGAAGTTGTTTATTGCTAATTCATTTGGCCGGAGTTGCTGGTTTATCGGAGTTTGCTTTAGCTTGTCTTTTGTTATTTTGATTAGGTACTCGAACAAGAGTTATCCAAAAGAAGTCAATCAAAAATGAATTGCAAGTCAATCAGAAGGGAGATCAATGGGTTGAAATTCTTTCGTGGGAGCCTAGAGCCTTCCTCTACCATAATTTCTTGGTGAGATATTTTCTTTCTACTTTCTACTTTCTACTAATCCAAGCCATGGTCATATTCTTGAAATTGAACTACAAGTTGAATTGTTGTGAAAACAAGAGTTATCCAAAAGAAAACTATTGACTTAGACTGCTCTTGCTCTATCTGGTACGACTTTGATTTGATATGGATACACTATCATCATTACCTTCCGCACGGACTGTAGTTCATTTTCATTTTTAAAAGGAATGGATTTGGAAAGGCAATGAGTATAGTAATTGCTTTTCTTAAAAGTTAATCTTCTAAGGGATATGAGGAAATGAGTAGTGACTTTTTTGGCACTGTTGGTCACTAGAAATCAGAATCAATTGTATATAATATATCAGGCAGTCAAGCTACATTTTAATATCTCAGTGGTAGATACTAATCACTAGCCTGTCTTAACTGAAATTTTCCATGGATTTCATTGTTAGGAAAGTGTATCATTTCATTCTACGAAATCAGGTAACCTCTTTTTTTGTATTACAGGCTGATCTAGATCTTGGAAACTATGAGCGGTTTTTTGACATCAAGTTGACCCGGGATAACAATATAGCAATAGGGAAAATATACCAAGTAAGGAAATTTACTAAAGTTTCTTTTGTTATGTTCGTGAATCTTCGAAAATCATACAGTTCAGATTTGAGTTTCTCTTGTTATATTTTTGGCACAGCATGTCATTCAAAAGGAAAGAAAAGGTGATTATTTGGGGAAATCTGTACAGGTATCTATTGCTGCTCAATCTGGTTATCTATTCACGGTTTTTGATGTTACTGAAGGATTATTTATCTTATCATATACTTCTATCCTGTTAGAATGTCCCTCATCTCACAGATGCCATCCAAGAATGGATTGAAAGAGTTGCACATGTACCAGTAGATGGTCAAGATGGCCCAACTGATGTCTGTGTCATAGAGTTAGGTGGAACAATCGGTGAGTTGAAATATCAATATAGTGTCTTGCAGTGACAAACTTCTTAGCAGCCTGCTTAATTTACATGGCAATCTATGTTTACATGAAGTCTCAGATATACACTAAGGCACTTTGCTAGTTCTCATACCGTGTAGGTAAGAAAATAAAACATATTCAAAATTGTTTTTAGTCGGTGTTTATCAAGTAGGTATATGATTTGACTTGGTTTGGTTAACTTTTGCCTGGTGCATGTCAGTCTTGTGCCGGTGATAAGCGTTGGAGGGGAGCAGGTGATCTATCATGTTTATTTTGTATATTTTTCCCATCGGTTATTCTGAATGGTATGCCTGTGAAGTCTTGGTACGGTTAGTTCAGTGAAGAGACTAATTTCCCAACAATTTGCAAAAAACAAAGCCTACACAACATAATACTCGTGATCTACGGAGTTTGGGAATTGGGATTGAAACCTGACATCCTTGCTTGCCGTAGCACTAAGGTATGTGCCATATTTTACCTGTTGTATATTAAGAACTATCTCCTTGTATTCATATCCGAATCTGAATTCATCTCTCAAACCTAGTTATTTGCAGGTCCTAGAGGCCAGTGTTAAAGCTAAGTTGTCAGAATTTTGTCATATACAGGTGTTTGTGTGACATAAAATTAAACCTTATAGCTATAGAGAGCTTGCATTTAATTTTTTTTGTTATTGAACCCTTATATGTTATGATCAGGCAGTGAACATAATGTCTATCCATGATGTTCCCAACATCTGGCACATTCCATTGATCTTAAGAGTGAGTTTGATATCTTTTTTCTATGGATTTTGATCCATTTTTTACACAAGGCATACAATTAACCTTGTTTCGCCGAATCAGGATCAAAAGGCACATGAAGCAATCTTGAGCGTGTTGGAACTTTCTAGGTTTGCCCTTCGCCTTTTGTTTCCATTTCCTATAACCTTTTCAATTAGTGTAGTCCCTTCTCACTTGATGCTTTCTTATGTTTTCGGTTGATTTCTAGTTCTGCTGCAGAGCCTGCACTGGAAGAGTGGACCTTGAGGACCGAAATGTATGACAATTTACAGGAGCCTGTGAGTTTAATATTTATTTTTGTGGTGTTATTGATTTGGCATGATAGTTATTATGTCATCGGAGAACATTTTAACTCATATAGGAAGATAAGCTCATTAATGTTTGATGGTTGCTCAGTATAGAGGTATTGCTTGATTTCTCTTAACCGATAAGTTTTTGGTTGCTCTTGTGGTTACTGCATTCAGATTTTTTAAACTGGGAATATTTGATGATATTCATGATTTTGGTTTTTGATCAATCATTTGAATTTGGATGATTCAAAGTTTTAAATGTGGTTGTTGTATGGTAAAAAATGTAGGTCATTCTTAGGGGTCCGAAGAATGCTAGGGAGGCAGTGAGGCACATTAGAAAGGCTCCTGGTGTCCAAGATAACCACACCAAACCTTATGTGAGAACAAAGGGAAGAAAGTTTGTAAAGGCTGCAGGAAAGAGAAACAACTGTGGCTACAGGGATTAAGTTGTTTACACACTTTTGGAAGGCTAGAGAGAGAGTTGATTGTTTCAATTTCGTTGGAGAACGTGATTGCCAACCCATCTGTTAAACCGTTGGTATTGGGCCTGCTTTAGACAAGTAATCAAGTTTTGCTTTTGACATCTCATGCAAATTTCGTTTAACAATCAGATGGAGTATGCTTTAGGTATGTTGCGTCTGAGGTTTGAGAATTCAAACGTGCTTCGGCTTCATTTGTTGGACATTTTACTTGTAAACTGTCATGGTCTTTCAGCATGAATAGTTCAGATCGCATGAAATTAGATGACTGCAATTATTCAGATCGCATGAAATTAGATGACTGCACTACAATTTTGTTGATATGATTTGTAAGCTCATTAATCTTTGATGAGCTTACACAAGATACTTGCAGCCACGGTTCTTTAAAGAACCGTGGTGTTTTTTTTAAAAAAAAATTAGAATTGGGACCACGGTTATTTTAAATAACCGTGGTCCGACGTGTATTTTTTTTTAAAAAAATTTTAAACTGGGACCACGGTTATTTTAAATAACCGGGGTCCGACTTTTTTTTTTTTTTAATACACGTCGGACCATGGTTATTTAAAATAACCGTGATCCGAAATTTTGTTACCTCGGTGACAATTAGCGAGGTCCGAGTAGATTTACCTCGCTCCCGTTAACCACACTCTGAAAACCGGGGTCTCATGTACAAAAAAACCGGGGTCTACAACCCCTCTTTGTACTAGTGTAGGCGGTGGCAACTTCTCTATCGTTTCAATTTTAGCCCTATCAACCTCAATGCCACGGTTGGACACCAAGTGTCCCAACACAATACCTTCACTTACCATGAAGTGGCATTTTTTCCAATTTAAGACAAGATTTGTCTCCTCACATCTCTTCAGCACCAAAGATAAGTTAGCTAGGCAATTATCAAAAGAAGATCCATAAACGGAAAAATCATCCATAAACACCTCCATGATATTCTCAATATATTCAGAAAATATGGCCATCATACACCTTTGAAAGGTGGCGGGTGCATTACACAACCCAAATGGCATTCTCCTATATGCAAAGGTACCCCAAGGGCATGTAAATGTGGTTTTTTCTTGGTCATCGGGGTGGATAGGGATTTGGAAGAATCCGCTATAGCCATCTAGGTAGCAAAAATGAGAGTGTTGAGCTAATCTCTCTAGCATTTGGTCAATGAAAGGGAGGGGGAAGTGATCTTTCCTAGAGGCCATGTTAAGCTTCCTATAATCAATACAAATCCTCCATCCCGTAACCGTCCTAGTTGGGATTAGTTCATTGTTCTCATTAGTTACTACGGTCATCCCTCCCTTCTTAGGAACCACATGTACGGGACTAACCCACTTACTATCCGAAATAGGGTAAATGATTCCCGCATCTAGCAACTTAATGATCTCTTTCTTGACTACCTCTTTCATTATAGGATTCAACCTTCTTTGATGTTCAATAGAGGGTTTATGGTCATCTTCCGTCATTATCTTATGCATGCACAAAGAGGGCTTAATGCCAACAAGGTCATCAATGGTGTATCCTATTTCCTTTCTATGCAGTTTCAATTCATTCAACAATCTACTAAGCTCATCATCATTCAAAGATGCATTCACAATCACCGGATAAGTAGAATTTGAACCAAGGAAAGCATACTTTAAATGAGAAGGAAGAGGTTTAAGATCAAGTTGAGGAAGACCTTTTTCGGTTGGAGACGATCCGTATAATATAGGTTGAGATGATTGCAAAGCCATGGAAGCCTCCCCTAAGTCCTTTGATGATAGCTCACAAACACTTGGATGTTGCTCAAAAGACTCAGGAAAATCGGCCCAGTCAGGAAAATCGGCCGATTTTCCTGAGTGTAGGTCGATTTGAGTTTCGGTATTTGCAGAATTTGAAGGCACTTCAGGATAAGTCCAAAAATCGGCCGATCTGGCTCCAACAGGCCGATTTTTATGGGTGATTCTCTCTTCCTCTAGTGCTTCAAATCCAACACTTGGTAGCTCGTCCAATGCATTCAAGGCCTTGATTACTTCATTTCTACTCTCCTCCACTCCTTCCTCCATCAAACTTGAGCTAAGAACCTTCTCAAGTGGATCCTTAAGCAAGATTGAGCTCACAACCTCTCTAGATTCCTCTTCCTCAACAATGTTGAAGACATCTTCACCTAGAGTTGGCCCTTTCAACATTGTGGACAAATTAAACTTGATGTTCTCTTCTCCAATGTTGAAAGAGAGGGTTCCATTCTTGCAATCAACCAAACATCCGGAAGTAGCTAGGAAAGGTCTTCCCAAGATGATAGGAACCGGATAGTCCGCCGGGATATCCAAAACAACGAAGTCTATGGGCACATAGAACTTCCCTAGTTGCACCGGAATGTCTTCCAAGATTCCAACCGGATGAGTGATTGAGCGGTCCGCCATGTAAAGGGTCATCTTGACCGGCTTTGGCTCTCCTAGCCCATCCTTGTTGCAAAGTGCAAGCGGGATGATGCTTACACTTGCCCCAAGATCACATAGGGCATCATATTTCACTTCTCCTACTCCGATTGGCACACAAAAGGATCCCGGATCTCTTAGCTTAGGAGGCATCTCCTCCTTCATCGTTTGAATCAACTCCGAGGATCTTTTTGTCATCCTCACTTCTCCATACTCCTCCAACTTCCTCTTGTTGGAGATTATTTCCTTCAAGAATTTGCCATATGCCGGCATACTTAGAATAGCATCCATGAACGGAATGTTAATATGCAATTTAGACATAAGTTCAAGGAATTTACCAAAGTGTTTGTCCAAACGAGCTCTTGCTCGTGATTGTGGGAATGGTAGTGGTGGCTTGTATGGAGGTGGTGCCACATATAATGGCTCATCTTCCTTGCTCTTCCTTCCATCTTCTTGAAATTTCTCTTCTTCATTCACCACTTGCTTCCCCTTGTCATTTCCCTTAGGTAAGGGATCCTTCATACTCAGCCCACTCCTAGTTGTAATGGCCAACACTTGGCCTCTTGGGTTATCTTCGGTTCTTCCGGGAAGCTTTCCTGGATCTCTATGGGCTTCCCCCGCCTTTTGGAATACTTGTGCTTCCAACACCTTTTGAGCCTTGGAAATAGAAGTCACCGTGCTCTCAAGACCGCTCAACCTTCCAAGCAATTGCTCAAACATCATTTCGGTTCTATCCTTAGGAGGTTGGGTGAATCCGGGTGGAGGTTCTTGTGAAGCTTTTGGTGGTGGAGTTGTGCTTGTGGAAGCGGGAGGGTTCAAGGCTTCATCCGGGTTAGAATAGGAAAACCCGGGATGGTTGTGGTTGGGCCGGTAATTGTTGAATTGCCGGTTGTTGTTGAAGTTCCTTGGGCCTTGGTAGTTGTTGTTGTAGTTGCCCCTTCCCATGTAGTTCACATCTTCCTCCTTGGAAGACAAGTTTGCTTGCACTTGCACTTGAGGAGTTGCTTGGTTCTTCAAAGTTGTAGCACACAACTCCCTCAAAGACTTTAGCTTGTTGTTGATGGCGTCAAGCTTGAAGTTGCTCATGGTGACTTCACTCACCTCATATACTCCCGCCTTTCTCCCTTCACTCTTCCTATGGGAGTATTTCTCAATCACTAAAGCTTGTTTCTCCACAAACTCCCAAGCTTCATCCACATGCTTTTCCATGAAAGTCCCACCGGAAAGAGATTGGAGCTTGAATTGGCTATCTTCATCAAGTCCTTTGAAGTAGATCTCCAATAGCTCAATTTTCGGTATACCATGGTGTGGAAAATCTAGGAGAAGATCTTTGAACCTCTCCCAAGACTTGAATAGACTCTCTCTATCCTTCATCACAAAGGCATTGATCTTCCCTCTTAACTCGGTACTCTTGGAAGGTGGGAAGAACTTAGTCAAAAACTCGGTTGTCATCTCCTCCCAAGTACTAACTCGCCCTTGTGGAATAGATTGATACCAAGCCAAGGCTTTATCCTTAAGTGAGAAGGAGAAAGCCCTAAGCTTATGGTTGTTGCTCTCCAAACTAGGCGGTCTAAGAGTCTCCATCAAGATCTCATAGTTCATCAAGTGTTGATGAGGAGACTCTCCTTCCATCCCTCCAAATTGATTATGCCGGATCATTTGTAGAACTTGAGGGCGGAGCTCGTAGTTGTGGTTTGCGGGATCTCCTAAGTTCACACCCGGACGGTGTGCTCTTTGTGCCGGATCCATACGTCTCCCTAATGTTTGTGGCTCTTCAATAGCAATGGGGACTACCCTAACATTCGCCGCCGGCTGCGGTTGTGGTGGTGGAGGAGGTGGAGGTTGTTGACGATTAAGCTCTCCTTGTACAAGGGCTTGCCTAATCTCATCAATCTCCCTCCTAGTTGCTTCTTGCCTCTCATTGGCAAGTCTCCTTTCTTCCTCCAAGAGCTCATCTCTTAGCCTTATTTGCTCTAAAGCCTCATCCAATTCAGCTTGGAGATCTCTTCCGGCCATCTCTTTTCCCTTTTTAATGCTCTTGGATCTAGATCTAAGGGTTTTCTCCGGTTCGAGATCGAATGGAGCTAAATCCTTGCCACGAGATCTTCGCATACACCTAAAGAGTAAGAGATGTCATGAAAA
Organism: Fagopyrum esculentum; assembly: GCA_033239045.1. Lineage (NCBI taxonomy): Eukaryota > Viridiplantae > Streptophyta > Magnoliopsida > Caryophyllales > Polygonaceae > Fagopyrum > Fagopyrum esculentum. The sequence goes on along the minus strand of BSUD01000003.1, from coordinate 88,126,821 downwards.
GCAAAGACACAAACCAAAGAGAGATCAAAAGCAACAAGAAAGTTCTACACTATAGACAATCACAAAAATGACTCAATCTAGACCTAGTCCCCGGCAACGGCGCCAAAAACTTGTTACGCTAAGATTGTGTAGCACAAAAAGCTTTACATTTATAAACTCGATCTAATCTCCTAAACTACCTAGCGAAACCCGCAGTGTACGGGTCGTTTTATAGCAAGGATAGTATTCCGAGGTCGAACTCGAAGACTAAGGTGAAATCGAATCAACAAGTGAACATAGATAGTGTAGAACTAGTCAAAGAAAGGAAAGAAAGGAATAAAGAAATGAAAATCTCAATGTTTTTGTGTTTGGTTTTTTGGTGATCAATCAAAGATCACAAAGCATGCGAAATAATCAATCAAACTATCAACTCAAGCTAGCAATCAAACAAGTAACACAAACACAAAAATGTGATCAAAGAGAGAGAAATGGATTCTAGAGGTCAAGATTTCCGATTATGGCATTTGATTCAAGCTTCTAAAGAATCTAAGGATAACGATGCGGTGTTGGGAAAGAATGTTTCACTAATGGAAGTAATTACCGGGTAGGTCTCTCACTTCACTAATCCCGCATCAAACTCCTATTACCGGGTAGGTATCAAGGGGTTAAAGTAGGGAGTTCTACATGAACCGGTCACTACTTAAGGGGCAAACCTCTCCTTACCGGGTAAGTCTCGGAAAAGGCAAGTCTCAAGCAATAATCCTAGCACACTCAATCCAATAGCGGCTTATGAGGCTCACTACTACCTAGACTTCACCATCTTTGGTGTCTAAGGTCGGAAATCATCGGGTAGATCTCTTTCCTCACTTAGGTTGTTAGCATTAGGTGATCCTAAGCTAAATTATGCTTGATAAACACTAGGATTTCAACAACCAAACATCCTAACATACAGATTCATCAATTAAAGAGCAACAGAGAGAAAAATCGGGTGGATCATTGCCTAAATTGGCCGATCTAGCTGAAGAACAGCCCGATTTTTCTGTCTGGGTTAGGTTTCGTGCATACAAATCATCCTAAACTAACATATAAGTCCATTCTATCATCACCCAAGCCATAACCATCAATCCATCACTCCAGAATCACAATAAACTAGCCAATAATATGCATATCAAGATCCAAAATCATCACACAAGCATACATGGTTCTCATAGATGGATGATGAAAGATAAGCAAGTAAAAACAATAAATCTTAGCTGAATCTCAGTTTTAGTAAGACTTACAACCCTTCAAATGAAGTTCCAAAACGTTCCTATCAATCCTTACAATGGTTCTTCAGTCAAAGACTCCGAAAATCACACAAAATCACTCAAAAACTTACTATCACTCTAAGCTTTCTGTTCTTCTTCCTCCTCCAAATTCAGAGAGTTTTTCTTCTTCTCCAAGTCTTGCCTCCAATCCAATGAGCTGTGTGTGAGAGAATGTGGGAGAGGAGAGATGCTCAGCAAAAGCTTGCAGGCCCACTTATATTCTCCACCAAGAGCAAGGCCGGACCAAGAGATCGTGGGACACGTGGCTTAAGCTGTTGAAGGCCAAAAAATCGACCCAGTCAGGAAAATCGGCCGATTTTCCTGAGTGATGGTCCGATTTTCTTCAACAAAAACATGTTATGATCGTGTAGCCATGAGTTGCTCCATTTATGCACCAATAAAGGTCCTTGTGTCCTTTGTTGCTCCAATTATGTTCCTTCTAAGCCTTGGATGTGTACCACCATGAGGCTTGACCCTCGAATGCATCGGTTAATGTCCAAAAGACCCCCGAAATACCAACAACACCGACAAAAGCTCGTGTAGACGTCTTTTCTAGAATCATGCATGAAATGAGTGTAAACGTCGTGAACTAATGTCAAACCGTGCGTGAATAACGGGAAAAACTATCTAAATGTATGCCTATACTAACGTCATAAATCACGTTATCAATCTCGAAGTACACAATCTCCAAATCGTGTCCTTCTCGGGATCTTCCCTAAGAAATGATCCAAAATCTCTCTCTTCGGGTGTAAGCGGCCGTCAATGCAAGCGTCTATGCGTCCCACATTTTCTCCCTTCTTCAGCCTTCTTATAGAGAAAAATAGGGTTACGATAAAGCCCGATAACTATTGCCTACGTGGCAAATATGCGTGGCAACGCCATGGAAATCACGGTCTAGTGTAAAATTCCACGGCCGTGGTTTAGGGCGTGGAATCCTCTGTTTCTCTTCGAAATCACTTTCCACGATCTGAATGCATAACCGTGGTCGTGGTTTAGGTCGTGGAAACCCAAAAGCCTTTGTGAAAGCCTTTGTTCCGTAAAGTTCTCAAATCATGCTCCTTTCTTAGAGTCTCCAAAGCATCTCCTTGACATCTAGCACGATCAAATACTCCTATCATTTCGCATATGCTCCAATTCAAGCCTTTATTCACCTATAAACATAACAAAGCTTGTGTAGATCTCTATATCGACAAAATAAGTAAATGTGCTCATAAATGCTTCAAACTCATATCTATGTAAACATCTAGAAGGGAAAAACAATCAAAACAAGTGCCTAAAATATAGTCATATTTCATGCTATCAACGGCTTCCAAACTCCTCTAACACTATCAAAGCCTAACGAAAAATCAGGTCGTTACAGTTGGATCTAGCATAACTTAGAGTGAATGCCAAGTAGTGGCTTGGAACCTTATGAGAGTTCTTGAGGATTGAGATTTGATTCTTGAGCATGAATACCATTGTTATTTTGTGAGTTTTGGTTATGTCTTTGAGTGGCTCCTTGATCTTGTGAGAATCTGAGTTATGAGATTGTTTGGTTGTTGAGGTTGTTGTGCCTAGGACGTGAGTATCCTAGCGTAGCTTTACAATCGTTGAGATCGTTGAGACTAGGAATGAGTTGTCCTAGCATTTTAGTTGTACGACCTTGTTGAGGTAATTTGGGCTAGATGTCTAACGACTTATAGCATGAGAGATAGATGTTCATCGTGTGCCTTGTTTGGCCAGTCTTGGAGTATCTTCCCGCGGGAAGCGGAGTGCGGTTTAGACCGAGTTGATCATTTGTGTCAAGTAAGACCTCGGACTTACATAGCTAGCTTTTGCGTATTAGTTTGACAATGATGGTTGCCTGTGTTTAATTATGTTTATAAAAACAAAACCGGACTAGGACAACCCTTATATATATATATTAATTGGCCCAAGTGTATTATAACCGGGCGATGACCACTTGTTCAGTTCACAATGGGGAAACTGGGAGGTGCTCTACGACTAATCCAACATGCAACAGAGGGGTGCACTGCCTCTATTCTTGTTGGTGAAAGGGGACAAAGGCGAGTTTCGCTGATTCTTGTGTGACAATATAAGTTGAATTAGTAAAGTGAATAACATATATAAAGATAATAACCAGATTGTGTGCAAGCTTGTTGATGTGTTTTACTTTATCGTATGTATGTATGTGCCTTTATCGTTATTCTAATATTTGGAATGTTAGCTAACGGTTTTAAACCGATGTTGTAGAAGCCCTGCAGGTTAGGGATGCCGCCGAGTGACTCGGAGGAGTGGGCAACCGGGGTTCCCGTACATTATAGGATGGGGATTGGGTTTTATATTATTGTTGTCATTTGTACTTTCGTTATCATGGATGTATGTTGTTTTGAGAACTCGGTTGAAGTCTTTCTTTCATTTGTTTTTGGGATCATGTCATTGCATTAAATTTATTTTTGTTTTACCTTTTATTTGTGCCTTGTTGCAAGATCCGGTGAAATTGTTGTCAAGGTAAGGGTCGGGACCTATTGTAAGGTCATAGCCCGTAGCATCCCGAGTCCAACGAATTTGGGGTGTTATATCAGAGAACTACAAGGCCATGAACTTTTTCTATTGCGCATTGGATGCAAATGAATTCAATCGTGTCTCATCATGATAGAGTGCAAAGAAAATATGGGACAAGCTAATAATAGTTATGTACGGAGGAACAAGTCAAGTCAAGGAGACAAAAATAAGCATCTTCCTTAGACAATATGATTTATTCAAGATGACTTCACACGAGACGGTCAAAGAAATGTTCACTAGATTCACAGAGATTGTGAAGAATCTCGATTCACTTGTAAAGGTCTTCACGAATGAAGAAAAAGTACGGAAAGTACTAAGAAGCTTGCCTAAAGCTAAATGGGGACCAAAAGTGACCGCCGTTGAAGAAGGTTAGAATCTCACAACATTACCTCTCGACGACCTACATGGAAAACTAATCACCCATGAAATTGTTCTTGGTAAAGAGGATAGAGAGCCATCATCAAATGCAAAGAATCTTGCTTTAAAATCCAAGATGGATAACATTCCATCGGATGATGAAGAGTGTGATGATAAGGAGGAATATTCATTTGCCTTTATTTCAAGAGGTCTTGCAAGAATTCTTCAAATGAAGAAGCAATTTGCAAACAAAGAATATCCACGATCTTGAAGACCCAAAGGCATGTTTTCTATCCCTAATAAGAAAACTAAAGTCTTGACTTGTTTTGAATGTGGTGAAGCAAATTATCTTGTAAATGATTGTCCACAAAAGAAGAGGAACAACTTTAGGAAGAATGATCGAAAGAAGAAGGTTACGGTGCATCATAGAGTTACTCTGATTCAACAAATGAGTTAGAGGATGTAAATGATCAAGCAAACTTATTCTTAATGGCTGATCAAGAAGAGCATCCAAACCTCTACGTTGATGGAGTATTAAGTACCATTATGTCTCAGTTTAACCTAGAACACACACAATTCCTTAAAAATATTATCATATGAGATAAAGGACATATGATTAGGATAAGTGTCCTAAAAGAAAAGCTTATCAAACAAGATAAAAGAGTAAGTGAACTGTCTCTGGAAGTTGAAAATCTCAACACCGAAAAGTTAGACCTTGATGACAGTATCAAGGCTTTGGAATCAGAAAATGCGATTCTCGAGGACAATCTCTCTTCTCTACATCAAGATTATATTAATCTAGAGAAAGAGAAGGTTGATCTAACTGTGTCGTGTAGAGACCAGAAGACTGCACTTATTCAATTTACTAGTTCGAAAGCTAATCTCGAAAGGATGATGGGTGAACAACAATCCTCGTTTAACAAGAGTGGTATTGTTTATCACATGAATTTTCCAAGAAAAACGACTACCAATTTTGTTAAAGCTAAAGGAAGTTCACATATGCCCACATGTTTCTGTTGTTGTAAAAGGGGAGATGTAAAAGTAACTTGCCCATGTAGAAGAAATGATCCCTACATCATTAGAAACACTTATCCTCTATGTCTAAGGAAAAAAGTTAAGCAAATCTAGGTTCCTAAAGGTACTAAACCACCAAACATGATTGAACTTGAATATGGACCAAAATATGTCATTTAGTCTACCCGGGAAAGGTTGAAGTTTGTTGTTTTGCAAGATATCACCAAGGTTAAGGAGCATAAATAGATATTAGATAGTGGTTGCTCAAGACATATGAGTGGAAAAAGCTCACTATCTTCAAACTTAAAGAAGCAATCATCTGGAACCGTTACTCTTTGTGATAAAGGGAAATATAATAGCATTGACATTGGTAAAATAGATTATAACTCATCTAACTTTATAAATGATGTTTATCTTGTTGATGGCTTAAGATATAATTTTCTTAGCATCTCTCAAATATGTGACAAAGGTAACAAAGTGATGTTTGATTTAGAAAAATTTAAAGTTCAAGATAAATTATCTAGTGATATCATGCTTATAGCTCCTAGATGTAACAATGTATATTCAAAGTGGACTAACCAAGTTTTAGGAACAATATTAATGTGTCTCAAGGCCTTGACTAATGATCCAAGGCTTTGACATAGAAGACTTGGTCAAGTAAGCATTCATACGATGAATAAACTTATTTCAAAGGATTTGGTACGTGGTTTACAAAACATAAACTTCAAGGTTGATGAACTATATAAGGTTTGTACACAAGGTAAAAAAACAAGAATTTCATTCAAACCCAAGAAGGTTGTAAGTTCTTCTCGACGTATTGAACTTTTACATATGAATTTATGTGGTCCTATGCGTGTCAAATTTCCCAAGAGCAAACCGTACATCCTTGTCATTGTGGATGATTTTTCTCGTTTTACATTGATCTCATTCTTACGGGAAAAATCGGACGCCTTGCATGAGTTTTCAAAACTTTGTAAGCAGTTGCAAACTTTGAAAAACCTACTTATCGTTTCTATTCGAAGTTATCATTATAGAGAATTTGACCAACTCAAAATTTGAATTGTTTTGTGCAAAATATGGTATTTCACACAACTTTTCAGCTCCTAGAACACCTCAACAAAATGGGGTTGTGGAACGTAAGAACCGCACCTTGGAGTACATGTCTAGGACTATGCTATTAGAATATAGTTTGCCAAAACGTTGTTGGGTTGAAGCTGTTAACACGGCTAATTACATCTTAAATAGATGCGTAATACGCCCTATTTTTAAAAAGACTCCTTACGAACTCTTTATAGGAAGAAAACCTAATATTTCCTATTTTAAATCCTTTAGATGTACATACTTTGTCCATAATAATGGAAAAGACAACCTTGGAATGTTTGATCACGTAGTGATGAAGCTATCTTTTTAGGATACGCTTCAAAAAGTAAAGCTTATAGAGTTTACAATAAACGTACCAAAATTGTTGAGAAAAGTATTCATGTTATTTTTGATGAAAGCAATGATGGTACTTTGAGTGATATCTTTAGAGATCTTAATGGAGATCATAATTCTGATGGAGAAGAAGACCCTAAGGCTCAAGATAAGAACATGCAAGAACTATTTTAGGATTCCGGAGAACAACCTCAAGACCTTGGAACGCATCTTCAAGACCTTCAAACGACAAACAACAACACTGCTAAAAGTCAATTTCAAGGCCTTGAAACCCAATTTCAAGGCCTTGATATCGGAAACAAGGGCACAACTCCAATAGTACCTGAATCAAGTCAGGTAACTGAGCCTCAATCATTAGAATCCGTTCCACTCTTCAAGAGAAAAAAGTTCCAACATTCTTCATATCATCCACAAGAGAACGTGATCTCCGATCCAAAAGCAAGTGTACAGTCCCGACCATAGGTAAACAACTTGTGTGCTTTTTCTTCGTTTGTGTCTCTTGTAGAGCCCCAAAACTATTTTCAAGAATTTCAAGAACTAGATTGGATCATTGCCATGCAAAATGAGCTTAATAAATTCGAGAGAAACAAAGTTTAGACCCTCACGTCTAGATCCAAGCAACAATCCATCATAAGAACTAAATGGGTGTTTCGAAACAAGTTGGATGAACATGGTAAAGTCATTAGAAAAAAACACGACTTGTAGCTCAAGGTTATAACCAAGAAGAAGTATTGATTATGAGGAGACCTTTGCTCTGGTTGCCAAGTTAGAAGCCGTATGTATGCTACTTGCTTTTGCATCCTTCATAAAAATAAAGCTTTTTCAAATGGATGTTAAATGTGCTTTTCTAAATGGCTTCTTAGAAGAAAAGGTATACGTTGGTCAACCTCCTGGTTTTGTAAATGATGATTTTTTGGATCAAGTATTTCAATTGGACAAAGCTCTTTATGGTCTTATGCAAGCTCCTCGAGCTTAGTATGAAAGATTGTCCAAGTATCTCCTTGAAAATGATTTCAAAAGAAGTTTGATTGACAAAACTTTGTTTGTCAAAACCGGAGGCAACGATTTATTAGTAGTACAAATCTATATTGATGATATATTATTTTGTGCTACTAACGATTCTCGATGCACTGAATTTTAAGATATTAGGTGTAGAGAATTCGAAATGAGCTTGATGGGAGAGTTGAATTTCTTTGTTGTTCTTCAAGTTACTCAAGCTAAGAAAGGAATCTTTCTTAACAAAAGCAAATATACCAAGGATTTGATCAAGAAATATAAAATGGATCAATCCAAGGTAGCAAAAACCCCGATGAGTTCTACTCTTTCATTAGATCAAGACAAGAATGGTAAGAGTGTCGTACCAAAAGGAGTAATGAGGTATGATCGGTTTTTTGTTATATTTAACCGCTAGTTGACCGGACATTATGTTTAGTGTGTACATGTGTGCGAGATTTCAAGCTGATACTAAAGAGTCACACTTGATAGTTGTGAAAAGGATATTTCGATATCTCAATGGCATTAACGATTTATGGTTATGGTATCCACGTCAAAACTCGTTTCACCTAGTTGTCTATTCAGATGCAGACTTTGCAGGTTATAAGGTCGATAGAAAGAGCACTTGTGGATGCTGCCAATTCTTAGGGTCATTCCTAATCAGTTAGCACTCCAAGAAGGAAAATTTTGTCACCTTATCCACGGGTGAAGATGAATACATAGCTGCTAGACCCTGTTGTTCACAAATTCTATGGATGGCTCAATAACTTCGTGATCTTGGTTTTGATCTCAAAGTTATACTTACTAAAAATGATAATGCTAGTGTTATTTCGATAACTAAAATCCTTGTGCAGCATTCAAGAACAAAGCATATCGACGTAAGCCATCACTTCATACATGATCTTGTTTAAAAAGGTGACGCATCAATATTTTTTATTTCGACTAACTTGCAATTTGCAGATATATTCAATAAGCCTCTACCTGAAGATCGATTCAATTTTATTAGATTGAACTTGGTATATTGAACAAGGAAGCATTATCTTAGGGGGAGTTAATCTTTTTATTTTTCTTCCGTATAATGCACTCCACTTTTCCATCTCAAGGCCTTGGAATGCAATACAAGGTCTTAAAATGGATTTCAAGGACAAAAGTGATAACCACGGATCGGATTTATGACTTTCATCTTTCTAGATGATTGACCATTAAATCATTTTAAAGAAGTATATTTAAAATGATTTCAAAAATTTTCACCAAGATTTTGTTTTCAAAATTCAAATCTTTGTTTTAAAAATTTGTTGTGATTTATTAGGGAAGCATGCAAATACAAATTCGGTTATGAAGACCTTGATTCTATCAAGATCTTGATATGCCATAAATATATTTGACATTCCCTTTTAAAAGCAATCCACCTTTCCAACTTATCTCTTCTTTCCTTTGTTCAAAAACATTACAAAACCCTATTGTGCTTTACTCTTACAATTTCAAAATCTCTCTCTCTCTCTCTCTCTGTCTGTGTGTGTGTCTGTCTCTCTATCTCTCTCTCACAAACGCTCATCCAAGGCTCCAAAAAGATCATCAAGCCATGATGCGTTATCATTGTAACACCCCAAATCTGTGGGACTCGAGATGCTACATTGGGCTAGGATCTCACAGTGGATCCTGACCCTACCCTAACAACAAGTTCACTGGACCTTACAATATGACACTGACAAGTATAAACAAAATACATTAAACAGTATAAAACTGTACAACCAAAAGGTATACAAGATCATAGCTGAGTATGGAACAACATCCTCACACATGAGGTGTACAAAACATCATCCTCACGCTGGAGAGAAACATAAACATCCCCAAAAGCATAACTACCTAATGTATGAGAGTCCTCGGTCTGTCACCCTACCTGATCACTCTGCAGCACGCCTATCCTGCAAGGCAGCTACAACATGGTATGAAACAATTAGCTATCCATACATATATAAGGTAATGCATAAGCACAAACGCAAGTCATGAAAGATAAACACATAAACATGTTGTCACACATTTACCCATTTTCTTATCTTTATATAATACTCATTCACTCAAATCGTATATATATAGATAGATGAAACTATGTGACATGAGGACCGTATCATCCCCACCTCTGGGCTTGCGATCCATTTGGAAGTAGTGTCGGTCACACTACCCGTGTACCATGTGAGAGTGGATTGCGCCCTTCTCGTATACCAGGTGTCCTGACGCTACAAAACCTTCAAACCCCTTACAAGATGGAGGGAAAGGTTATCACTGCCACACAATGGGACTATCAATAAAATATAGATCGGTAATAATCGATATCACATGCTATCATATCAGCTTATAACACACACACCACTCATGCAAACACCCAATATAAGGATGATAGCTAAGTAAGTCCTACGGACTTACCTCAACCTCGTACAAACTCTACCTCGAACAACCTCCAATCCTGAGAGGGATACTGCGTAATAACAAGGCATGGAGATATATCAATCTCCTATCAATCAAAGGGGTCACACCTAGACCCAAGGGATACATAGAATCATTCTCAACCTAAACCTCACAATCTACTAATCCTGAGAGCCGTACAAGGCATAACATGATCATAACCTCATCATCACACTGTCATCTATACCTAGCATGATACTACACACTCATACTAGGAAAGGAAGGGACAATGCCAACCATAGGCAAGCCCGGGAAACAAGGATGGAGTGCAGGGAGGCGCATGGGCGGCCCTGGGTGGCGTAGGGGTGGCGACTGGCCGGCGCTGGGGCAGTCCTAAAGTGGCGCAGGGGCGGCTGGTGTGCAGAATGCACACTTCCAGCTTCTCTTTGCATCTTCACTCGATCCTCTTCACACCTTCTTCAGCCAGCAACCCTATATATACATATATATATCAAAGAATGTATATGAAGTCTGCCACAAGATCAAACCTTGTGGAATCTAACCTAGGAAGGAAGAGATGAAAGAAAAACTCACCAAGCTATAACCTAACAGAGAGAGATCACACCCACAAGCTCAAGGCTGGCTCAGCACAAGCACAACAACGACCTCAATCATCATCATCAAGAAACCAACATCAAACTTACTTCAAAACTCTCACAAAACCAAAGAAATAATGATGAAGATCCAAAGAAGGAAGATGAAGAGAAGAAGAGCGTAAGGTAGGAGATAAAGTTGTAAAAGAGGTAAAACCCTCATCAGGAGAGAGAGAAGAAACTTATAGAGGAAGGAAGAGGTAAAGCACGGATCAAGAGTCAACAAATCCGGTTGCAACACACCACAAACCGCAGGGGCGGCTCAAGGAGGCGCAGGGGCGGACCAGGAAGGCCGTAGGTGTGGGCTCTACAAACCGCAGGGGTGGTTTAGGCCAATCCTGCACATTCAACACCCTTTCTCAGCATCTCAAGAATAAGGCTCTTATAATCATCAGTAGCAAAGAAGTCCAGTAACCTCTCACCAAGATCATCTAAGGACGCGGTTGTTCTTATATCCACAGACTCAGGCATACCGTCTCCTCCGGAAAGCATTAAAATTTGTGCTCAAACTGGAATGCCTACAAACTGGTTCAAAAATCACAAAGCTACGGGCACCTGGCTCGATGGATTTCATAACCGACCACTATGCATGTGTGAGTTGGTCGACTTGGAGTTTCTACAATCTCTCACAGCTAGAAGGGAAAGGGGTGAGCTAACCCTAGAATCCATTGTGAAAGGTAAATCTGTAAGAGCCTTAGTCCTTGGAGCCTTGGATTCCTTAGTTGACCTTGTATGACCTAGAGGACCGCCACGGCAGACCCAGGTGGCCGCACCTACGGCTGGGCGCCCCTGCGCCTCAGAAAGTCAGCCCCTACGGTTCTGTGTGGTTGCAACGGCTTTCGTTGACCCTTTGACCCGTGCTTTGTGGTTGGCTTCCTTTATAAGCCATCCTTTCTTCTGATGAAGGGTTTCATCATCTCTCCCCAGCTCATTCTTCCTCCTTACACTCTTCTTCTTCTCTCCTTCTCCCTTTGATCTTGTTCTTGTTGGAATCAAGAGTTGATCTTGATTTAGGCTTGTGTTGAGTGAGGTATTTGTGTTGAGCTTGTTGCAGAGTGTTGATCCTGATATGCTAAGGTGGTGAGGTGTGTTGGATGCTCTTCTTTGCTGCTTAGGGTTCTGTTGTGGTAAGGTTTACATCTCCATCTTCATTACTTCTTCTTCCTTGCTTTTTATTCCTTCTTTAGCTTAAGATCACAAGCTAAGCTTGTGTGGATCCCTTCCTAGATGTTTTAATGTTCATACATCTGTACATATGTATGTGTTATGTTGCTGTGTGAGGAAGAGGTGAAGAGAGTCAAGAGAAAGATCGAAGAGAAGTCGGGGCCAACATTCTGCACAGATGGCCGCCCCTGCGCCTGCACTAGGCCGCCCCTGCGCCATGCTGTTAGCTGCCCTTATGCCTGCACTAGGCCGCCCTTGCGCCTCACTGGTTCAGCCTTGCGTTCTTCATTTCCGCTGGTGCGTCCAGAGCATACCTTTTTGGTATGATTCCTTCTTTCCTTTCGTTTGGCCTTGGCTTAGATGTTTGCTAGGCTAGCTTGGTTAGGATGAGTATGATGAGTAGCATGATTGAGAATATGCCTTAGGAATCTGTGAGCATGTTATGATCTCGAGGTTTCGATTGAGGTTGTAGGTTGGTTACGGTTATGGAGACGACTCTCTTAACCCTTACAGTATGCGTTGATGTGTGCCTTGCTATTGCAGGCGTTGATTACTTCCCCAAGGGGAAGTTGTGATGTGGTACAGGTTACGAGTATATCAGGTAAGTCCATAGGACTTAGCGTTTAGTTGTGAGTTTGTGTGTTTGTAATGGTTGTTTGTGTTCATATGATTGTGAATTTATAGTCTAAACCGGACAAGGATGACCATTTATGACATTAAATGTCCCAAGTGTATTATAACGGGTCGTGATCACTTGCCTCCGCCTGGTGGTAGGAGGAGATGCCTAGAAGATGATATCACAGGGGGACGAGTGATGATCACCCTCATGCAAATCCCTTGTGTTACGTTGGAAGGGACGAGGTTCTTGAGGCTCCTCGTGTTACAAAATAAGTTGAATTAGTAATGGAATAACGAAATTGAAAGATAACAAATGAATGTGTGTGGCATTGCATTTATGAGATGTTGATGTGTGTTTGTGCTATTACCTTCATGCTAATTCATTACTGTAGCTAACAGTGTATACCGTGCTGTAGATGATCAACAGGTTAGGAAGACTGTAGAGTGAGTCAGATGGGGTGACCAGCCGAGGACTTCTGTACATTAGGGTTGCGTGGGATATGAGATATCTTTTGTATTTGATGTTTATGGATGTTGTTTTGTACACGGCTTTGTTATTGTAAAACCCTTTTGATGTATCTTATACAACTTTATGTATTTGGTTTTAATCTACCTGTGCCTTGTTGTATGATCTAGTGAACTTCTTTTCAGACTAGGGTTAGGATCCATTATGAGATCCTAGCCCAATGTGGCACTCCGAGTCCCGCGGATTCATGGTGTTACAGAGTTGGTATGAGAGCCTTAGGTTGACAACAATGGAACTTGCTATCTGCAATAAAGGTAGAGTGGATAAATAAACAGAACTCGGAAGGGGTCTGACTGTTTAAAAGGTTTTGGTTTTAAAGCGAGTACAGATGATTTGAGATAGTATGTACATAAGTCGTCACCCATCTGAGGATCTCAACAGTATATATATATATATATATATATATATATATATATATATATATATATATATATATATATATAAATATATATATATAGATATGTTCTATGTGCTTATGTGTATGCATGTAATATTAAGTATTATATATATATATATACATATGGCCTATATAGAGCCTTATAAGTTCGGTGTGCATATCGCGCAGATGGCTCGGACTAGAGTCACTACTGTTGTAGGTCGTGGTAGAGGTAGACCACCTCTTTCTCCAGGAGGGATAGGACAAGGACCAGCTCCCGCTGCTGATCCACCAGTGGTGGAGGAGGCCCCCAAGGAGGTAGGTTGTTGAGAGTGTCGTCCCAAAGACGAGGAGTGGTGGATCCAGGAGACAGCAGACACATCGAGCCCAGTCAAATGACTCGGATCCTGTCTCCATGGGGGGACTAGAGTTTAGAGAGTACCTCAGACGTTTTGAGGAGGCTGTCAGAGCTCGAAGACGGGCCCCAGATCTACCAGGGCGTGAGGGATCATCAGAGAGGTCCCATGGTGCCACTCGGGTGCCAGTAATGCCGACACATGCTGCTGGGACTTCTAGAGTTGTAGATGATACCAGAGGGCCTGGACCAGATACCTAGTTGAAGGCATTTCATGAGCAGGGAGTACCACCCTTCTCAAGATATATTGGTTTAGAGACCGAGGTATGGATAGGACATGTAGACTCAACTCTAGAGTCTATTAGATGTCCTGAGGATAGATGGATAGTGCTAGTTCAGTCTCTATTCGGTGACCTTGCACACCAGTGGTGGAGGACTATACGAGCAAGAGCCACCAGTTATGACCACATGCGGAGTATGATTAGAGAACAGTTCTACCCTGCCTCATTGAGGAGGGAGAAGCTGCATGATTTTGTGGAGGCCGGTTTTGAGGATGTACCCATTGTAGATGCCATCCGCCGCTTCCAGACTGAGATAGCCTTGCTGGGTCCAGTTGCACCATCTGAGGACCAGCATGTGTATTTGTTCTCCCGTCGTCTAAGGGAGAGTACCCGTTCTTATATGGCGGGGTTCCACTGTGAGACCTTGACAGACTACCAGGATCGGGCCTCTACTTATGAGCGAGAGAGAGCCAGTCTGAGAAGAGACTGCACACAGGACAGACTAGTGCTGGAGCATCTGGATACGGGCGAGGCCAGTCTCAGAGCCACTGGAGTGGTCCAGTGTCTGCATAGACGACTAAGAGAGGCTAGCAGTGTTACAACTACGAGGCTATGGCCATTTGAGGGCTGAGTGCCCGAGAGCATGATAACATGAAATATTACCATATTTTAGGCACTTATTTTTGTTTTTTTCCCCTTTAGTTGTGTACATGGATAAGAGTTTGAAGCATTTATGAGCACATTCACCTATTTTGTCGACATAGAGATCTACACATGCTTTGTTGTGTTTTTAGGTGAATAAAAGCTTGGATTGGAGCATATATGAGAGAGTAGGAGTATTTGATCATGCTAGGCATCGAGAGGATGTATTAGAGAAGCTAAGGAATGAGCATGATTAGAGAGCTTTGAGGGCGTGGAAAACAAGGTCGAGAGCAACAAAAAGGTTTTACAACCAATTTCACGGCCGTGGAAATTTGTACTAGACCGTGGTTTCTATAACGTTCGCCACGTGTCATATTTTCCACGTAAGCAGCATTGATTGGGCTTTCGTAACCCTATTTTTCCCTATAAGAAGGCAAAGGCAAGGAGAAAAAAGGGAGAGTTCGCATACATCCCGCATCGAGCATATTGAGGAAGCATTGCTTAGGAAGATCTTAGAGCGTACAGGGAAGATTCCAAAAAGGACGCATTTTGAAGATTGCGTACTTGGAGAAAGATCTTAGGGTTTTGATAGAAGGCGGATTGACATCCCGTTCTTCTTTGTTCCTTGATTATTGTGAGAGATTCTTATTTTATTCCTTATACATTGAACACATTGACAGATTATTGGTTTTATTGAGATTGATTTTGGTGTTTTTCATTAAGGTTTCAATGTTCTATCTTTTATTCCTTTCTTATTTGATTGTTGATTTTACAATGATAATTGTTGGCTAAAACCATTTAGCGATTCTAGGGTGAAGGGTTGATAGTTTTGGCATAGATGATGATAGATTGAACATAAATAGATTGGACCCTGAGAGTTGCGAGAAACCTCGTCGTCAACCTTTTCCATGGCCTATTCTTGAGTTCCACGGTCATGGTTCTTCAAGATCAAGCCGTGATTTCTTCTGTCGTATGACCTTTGCTTTTGCTTTGATCCAAAGTGAAAGATTCGCTTTAACCTAGCCTTGGTTTACCTTTTCTAGGTAGTAGTTAGACTCAACATCCTCTACTTCGGTTTCGAGTGTCACAACCTTAACTGTTTTGGCTTGTCTTTGATTCTCTTGGGTTTGGGCATGGGTATTCGAGAGTAATTCTTATCCTTTGATCCTTTCAATATTGCAGCCTCAACAACCTTTATAGAGAGAGCCCTTGGGTGAGACATATGGTTTTGGAACTTCATCGTGCATTACCTTACCTTAGATATACCTTTGCAATCCCGACTCTGTCCTTATATCCTTAGAATATCTTGAATCAATTTCCACAATAGGATACCTGAATCTTTAGAATCGTTGTTTTCCTTATCATCTTTACAGAAGCTTTTACTTGCTTCACGATCTTTATAAACTGAATTTGTTCCCCCAAAATCCCTAAGTTCAATACTCTGGAATTCTTGCTTTACTACACCGATCCGTACACTGCGGGTTCGCTTTTGCTTAATTTCAGTTTTATAATTTTTAAGACTTTGACGCACACACTTTTGAGCGAACAGAGCACCACTGGCTTTCTTCTCGTGTGGGAAGCCAGGACACAGAGGTATGTTTTGCTGTTAGGCCAAGGTATCATCACAACAGGGTTCTTCCCCTACATGTGTTGTAGGAGGTGGACAGAGAACGCCTCAGCATCAGGCACAGGGACAACAGATAGTTCCAGACACACCTGCTACTCAGGGATTAACTCCAAGACCGAGTAGCGGTAGAGGTAGAGATGCTGGTACTAGTGATGCCCGAGAAGATCGAGGTCGTGATTTTGAGTTGAGGAGTGCTAAGGAGCCATAAACACTAGTTGCTACAAGTACCATTCTTTTACATGGTTTACCTATTAGAGTTTTGTTTGATACGGCTGCTACATATTCCTTTATTTCTGATGCATGTGTTGAGCGTCTGAGTTTATCTACCATAGAGGGGAAACCCTTTACTATAGGGTTACCTGATCGTAGTAGAGTCAGAGGTACCCGTGAGATACGTAGTTGCTCCCTTTGCTTAGGGACTCGTGTGTTGCTTATTGACTTTTTTGTCATGCCTTTGATGCAAGAAGAAGTCATTTTAGGTATGGATTGGATGCGTAGACACCATGTAGTTTTAGATGTTGGTAGACGGACTGTTACAGTCTCTACCGAGGTTGGTCAAATTGAGGTCTTCCGAGGTTGGGACCTTGGGAAGACGGGATCTGTTATCAGTGCTGTACGAGCAGCGAGACTAATAGCACAGGGATGCGATGCCTTCTAGTGTTATGCCATGAAGGATAGAGATAGCCAAGCTATGGAGAACATACTAGTGGTTTGCGAGTTCACACACGTGTTTGCAGAGCCGTCTAGTTTGCTGCCTCAAAAGAGTGTAGATTTCGACGTCGAGTTGGATCTTGGCACGCGACCGATCTCGCAGGCCCTATATCGTATGGCACCTAACGAGATATTGGAGTTGAAGATGAAACTCGAGGAGTTGGCTGAGAAGGGCTTCATCCGCCCTAGCGTATCACCATGGGGAGAACCTATCCTCTTCGTGCGGAAGAAGGACTGATCCTTGAGATTGTGTATAGATTACAAAGACCTGAACAAGGTGACCATCAAGAACATGTATCCATTGCCTCGTATTGATGATCTACTTGATCAACTTCAGGGGGCGACAGTTTCTCCTGGATTGACTTGCGTTAGGGATATCACTAGTTGAGGGTGAGAGAGAAAGACGTACACAGGACGGCATTTCGTACCCGTTATGGACACTACGAGTTTGTAGTGATGCCATTTGGACTGACGAATGCCTCAACAGTTTTCATGGAGTTGATGAACAGTTTTCGTCGACTTCCTTGATCAGTTTGTAGTGGTCTTCCTTGATGAAATTCTGGAATACTATCTTAGTAGAGAGGAGCATGCTGGTCAGCTGAGGATAGTTTTGAAAATTTTGAGGGATGGAGAGTTGTATGCTAAGCTCTCTAAGTGCGAGTTCTGGATGTCTGAGATTGCTTTCCTTGGACATATCGTTTCTGCCGACGGGATTATGGTTGATCCAGCGAAGATTGAGTTTGTTGCTGCATGGACGACACCGACGAACGTCAAGGAAGTGCGTAGCTTTCTTGGCCTAGCCGGTTATTACAGACGCTTTTTGGAGGGATTTTCTGTGATTGCCCGTCCATTGACGAGTGTTCTGAGGAAGACTACTAGATTTGTATGGACCGACCAGTGTGCTCAGAGTTTTGAGGAGTTAAAGAGGCGTTTGAATTTTGCTATTGTCCTGGCACAGCTAGAGGGTTCTGAGGACTTCGTGTTTACAGTCATGCATCCAAGCTAGGCTTGGGATGTGTATTGATGCACAGAGGTAGAGTGATTGCATATGCGTCTCGACAGTTGAAGACGTATGAGTAGAACTACCCGACTCATGATCTGGAGTTGGCAGAGGTAGTTCATGCATTACAGATCTAGAGACATGACCTATATGGTGCCAACTGTCAGATCTTCACAGACCATAAGAGTCTGAAGTAAATTTTCACGCAGTAGGAATTAAATAACTGCCAGAGTCAATGGCTTGAGTTGATCTAGGACTTTGACCTTTAGATCTTGTATCATCCTAGAAAGGCGAATGTTTTAGCTGACGCCTTGAGCAGAAAGACGCCTCGAGAGAAGGCGATTCCCAGACTAACTGTACAACCTCAGCTTCAAAGGGATCTAGCTTGGGTAGAGATGGAAATCCATTTTCCTGATGAGGATGCCCAGTTGTTTGCTTTAGAGGTTCTACCTAGTCTGTTGGATGAGATCCAACAAAAGCAAGGGACCTGCTCGACCTTGATGAGCATTAAATAGAGGATATCTCGTGGTGAAGCACCTCAGTATTCCATTGGAGCAGATGGAGTGATGAGGCATCATGACCGTATTTGTGTACCGGCAGATGCAGAGTTGAGACAGAGGATCTTACAGGAGGCTCACTGCACACCTTACTCTGCACATCCAGGTACGTGTAAGATGTACCATGGTGTGAGATGCTCATATTGGTGGGGAGGGCTGAATCCCAATGTAGCAAGATTTGTGGCTCAGTGTGCGACCTGTCAGCATGTCAAGATTGAGCACTGTATACCTGGAGGAGAGCTCCATCCACTGCCAGTACCGCAGTGGAAGTGGGAGGACATCTCCACGGACTTTGTGACCGGATTGAGGGCTAGTAGGAGCTTTCATGCTATCTGGTTGATTGTGGATAGGCTGACGAAGACGGCACGTTTTATTCCCATCGGAGGGACGTGGCCGGTGAGCAGATTGGCTGAGGAGTACACACGACAAATAGTGAGATTCCATGATGCACCAAGGACGATCGTCTTTGATCGAGATGAACGGTTTAATTCAAGATTTTGGCAGCAAATTCAGACTACTTTGGGGACGAGTCTACACTTAACGATTGCGTTCCACCCCCATACAGATGGTAAGTTAGAGAGGAACATCCAGACCTTAGAGGACATGCTGCGAGACTATGTGTCGTATTGGGGACAAGGATGGTCTGATTACCTCCCACTTGTTGAGTTCTCATACAACAACAACTCGCATGCATCTATTGGGATGGCTCCTTATGAGGCATTATATGGACGTAGGTGCCGTACACCTTTATGTTGGGATTAGCCTTACAGTAGTAGTGGGATGGCGCCAGAGCAGATTCAAGATGATATGGCTCGAGTAGCGCTGATCAGAGAGAGGATGTTGGCTACACAGAGTCGCCAGAAGTCGTATACGGATAAGAGAGGTCGACCTCTAGACTTCAGGGTAGGAGCTCATGTATGGTTGAGAGTATCTCCGACGCATGGCGTCAGACATTTTGGCATAAAGGGGAAGTTGCGTCCCTGATATGTCGGTCCTTTCGAGATACTGGATAGAGTCGGGAGGGCAGCCTACAGATTACCGTTGCCGCCGAGGTTAGAGGGTGTTCACCTTGTGTTTCACGTGTCACAACTGAGGAGTACATACCAGATCCGAGGCACATTGTAAGTTATGATGATCTAGTGGTTGAGTCGGACCACACTTTTGCAGAGCACCCTATTGTAGTCCTAGAGCAAGGTGTGAAACGCCTGCGTTCGAAAGACATTCCTATGTTGAGGATACAGTGGTCTAGACGAGGACCACATGAGACTACATGGGAGACTGAGGATAGTATCCAGAGGAACTATCCAGAGTTTTACGTTGTGATAGATGCAGCAGTAGGATCCACGAGTAGGTCTTAGTGCCATCTTGGTGCGTGCATGTTATGCTATGTGTTTATGTGATATGATGTGCTTTCGTGTTAGTTGTATGTGCATATGATCTGTTAGATCTTGTTTGCTAGCACGCGATAGGTATAGCAGGAGATGGTTCCTTCCTCCATGCTATGATGTGTGTGTTAGGATTAGCTGGAGATGGTTCTTTGCTCCATGCTATTATTGATGAACATAGTGTAAGTGGAGACGGGTTTCCTCCACGTAGTAGTGTTATGTGTATGTTGTGGCTGGAGACGGCTTTCCTCCATGCCAGTGTGATGTGGTTAGTGTTAGGCTAGAGACGATATTCCTCTAGACCTTGTTTAGAGTTCATGATGGTGTTGTTGGAGTGAAGATCTCTCCATGATGCGTTTAAGGATATAGGATGTTATAGGTTATGATGATACTTCTGAGAGGGAGAGTTGTACCTCGGCTAATGGGTCCGTGAAGATTAGGGATCTTGCAAGTTTCAGGGTGAAACTTGGTTTTAGGGGAGTGTGATGTAAAAGCCTTAGTCCTTGGAGCCTTGGAGTCCTTAGCTGACCTTGGCTGACCCAGACGACCGCCCCTGGGGACCCAGGTGGCCGCACCTGCAGTTGGGCGCCCCTATGCCTCACATAATCCGCCCCTGCGGCTCTGTGTGGTTGCAGCCGCTTTCGTTGACCCTTTGACCCATGCTTTGCAGCTGGCTTCCTTTATAAGTCATCCTTGCTTCTCATGAAGGGTTTCTTCATCTCTCCCCAGCTCCTTATTCCTCCTTACGCTCTTCTTCTTCTCTCATTCTCCCTCTGATCTTGTTCTTGTTGGAATCAAGAGTTGAACTTGATTTAGGATTCTGTTGAGTCAGTTCTTGGTGTTGAGCTTGTTGTTGAGTATTGTTGTTGATATACTGAGGTGGTGAGGTGTGTTGGATGCTCTTTTTTGCTGCTTAGGGTTCTGTTGTGGTAAGGTTTCCATCTCCATCTTTATTCCTTCTTCTTCCTTGCTTCTTTCTTCCTTCTTCAGCTTAGGATCACAAGCCGAGCTTGTGTGGATCCCTTCTTGGATGTTTTGATGTTCATACATGTGTATATATGTATGTGTTATGCTGCTGTGTGAGGATGAGGTGAAGAGAGTGAAGAGAAAGATCGAAGAGAAGTCGGGGCCAATATTCTGCACAGATGGCCGCCCCTGCGCCTACGCTAGGCCGCCACTGCGCCTCACTGGTTCAACCATGCGTCCTTCATTGCTGTTGCTGCGTCCAGGGCATACCTTGTTGGTATGATTACTTCTTTCCTTTCCTTTGGCATTGGTTTAGATGTTGGCTAGGCTAGCTTGGTTAGAATGAGTATGATGAGTTGCATGATTGAGGATATGCCTTAGGCATCTGTGAGCATGTAATGATCTCGAGGTTTAGATTGACGTTGTAGGTTGGTTACGGTTATGGAGACGAGTCTCCTAACCCTTACAGTATGTGATGATGTGTGCCTTGCTATTAGAGGCTTTGATTACTTCCCCAAGGGGAAGTTGTGACGTGGTACAAGTTAAGAGTATATCAGGTAAGTCCATAGGATTTACTTAGCGTTCAGTTGTGAGTTTGTGTGATTGTAATGGTTGTGTGTGTTCATATGATTGTGCATTTATAATCTAATCCGGACAAGGATGACCATTTATTACATTAAATGTCTCAAGTGTATTATAACGGGTCGTGATCACTTGCCTCCGCCTGCTGGAAGGAGGATGTGCCCAGAAGATGATCTCACAGGGGGGACGAGTGATTATCACCCCCATGTAAAACCCCTGTGTTACTTTGGAAGGGACGAAGTTCTTGAGGCTCCTGGTGTTATAAAATAAGTTGAATTAGTAATGGAATAATGAAATTGAAAGATAGTAAATTAATGTGTGTGGCATTGCATTTATGAGATGTTGATGTGTGTTTGTGCCATTACCTTCATGCTTATTAATTACTGTAGCTAACAGTGTATACCGTGTTGTCGATGATCAACAGGTTAGGAAGACTGTAGAGTGAGTCAGATGGGGTGACCAGCCGAGGACTTCTGTACATTAGGGTTGCGTGGGATATGAGATATCTTTTGTATTTGATGTATATGGATGTTGTTTTGTACTCGGCTTTGTTATTGTAAAACCCTTTTGATGTATCTTATACAGCTTTATGTATTTGGTTTTAATCTACTTGTGCCTTGTTGTAAGATATAGTGAACTTGTTGTCAGGCTAGGGTCAGGATCCATTAAGAGATCCTAGCCCAATGTGGCAGTCCGAGTCCCGCGGATTCGGGGTGTTACAAAATCGATCACTCTTACCTCTACTAGTATTGCTCAGATTTTAGGGCTTCCCTCTTCTACCTTCTATCATCACCCTCCTAGTGCCGAAGCCGTTTGTTTGGCTAAAGAAAATTTTCTTCTTCCAAACTCCTCATCCCAATAAATTTCACATTCATCTATCACCCTTGAAGCAAAAATAGTGTTTAATGTGCTTTTGAGATTTGTTGTCCCCAGATCAAACAGTAGAAATCTGTTGATTGCCTAAGCTTTTGAGTTGTTGTACCAAGTGTTAAATGGCTTAGAAGCTAATCTCCCGAACGTCATTCTCAATCATATGCTTCAGGGTCAAAGGTATCACGATTCCAAATGGTACCAGGAGTAGATTTCAAAATCTTGAAATCAATTTCAAGGTCTTGAAACTGGATGTCAAGGCCTTGACATGCGCTTCAAATTTTCTTTGATTTAAATTTCAAGGCCTTAAAACACATTTGTGGGCTAATTTTAAAACTTTGTTTTGATACTTTTTGGGTGTGTAATTTTAATTCCCGTACTTTAATTATTTTGCTCCCTCGTTGAAAGACAAAGGGGGAGAAATTATTCGTTCGATCCGACATTACTGCATTATGCATTTTCGAAATATTTATTTGCATGCATATATCTAACATTGAATGCAGGTATGATATTTGTTTTGTCTTCCATCAAGGGGAGATTGATAACTCCACCTTTGATATGAATTGTATTTATTTAAATGATGGAAGACTTAACATATAAATGCGGTGTTGTAAACCAACAAATATCGATTATGTTTTTAGATTGCATGTCTTGGTTTGTGTGTTAAACTGTGTGTAGGTCTTGAAAAGCATTACAAGGGAAGATCAAGATGTTGACGCCTACAAAAAACAAAGGAAATCTAGAAGAAGATCTTCAAATATCTCGGCTGAAGGCATTTTGAAGATAAGATCTTAATCAACAATCTAGGAGAGAAGATCTTGGACAACGACTTTCGAAGATAAGATCTAAACCAACGCAAAGTTCTCGGCTGAAGACGTTTGAAGAGAAAATTACAGCGAAGATCTCCAACGGCCTTCAAAGTAAAGAAGAGAAGATTACGTTGAAGATCTCCAACGGCCTTCAAAGTGAAGAAGAGAAGATTACGGTGAAGATCTCCAACAACCTTCAAAGTGAAGAAGAGAAGATCTCTAACAACTTACACGTACGTTGAAGATGAAGATCTTGCAACGACTACTTCTCAAACAATGTGAGAAGATTTCGTTCAACCAAATAGTGGATTCTATGGAGAAATAAAGACGTTACAACGGATATGGGACAAACGGCTAAAAGAGGATCTCCATAGAAGATTATAAATGAAGAACTTCGATTGAAGACTAAAAACAAGAGATTACAGTGAAAGTAATCGAGCATTCCAAGCGTTCATCTTCATCTATCCTAAAGTTTATCTTCCCCTGGGCTTACTTTAGTTGATTCGATTAGAGCGAGATAAACACAAGAGCGTTATTGGCATATCATTATAGTGTTATACTCGAGTGTGTTACTGTGCGAAGTAACTAGACTATTATTACTAGAATAGAGTTGACTAGATCGTAGCATTGAGGCTACATTGAGAGAAGAAGGCTAGTTCTTCTAAGCTGTATCCAGGACTCGATCACAAACAGAAGATATTAGATAGTTAGAATCCTAGGGAAGAACCCTTAGGCGGAGAGTAGGATGTTAGTGCTGAATTTCATAAACATATCGTTGCATCGATCTTTTACATTCCGCACTTTCTATCGCGTTTTAATGTGACTAACAACTTTCTGCAGGTTTCGAAGTCAAGGCCTTGAGATCCACTTCAAAGCCTTGAGAAACAATTTTATCACTAGGTGCAAAGATCGACTTCAAGGCCTTGATAAACGATATTTCGAAAAGTTCTCACTCTATAAAACCCCCCTTCTAGAGTATTTATATCTTTATTATTCACCTATTCGGTTCTTCAACTAAGTATTCTCCAAAGAATTTTTCACAAATCTTTCTACATCTTCAATGTTGTTGTTGATCAATCAATGTAATCTCTCAATGTGTCTCCAATGTGTGTTCTGAATGTGTCAGATTCAGTCCCCTAATCCTTCATGCATCCATGATATGTTATAGAAGAATCTAGTGTTTGAAGCAGAGGGTTTGGGTTGTTTTCACTAAACCAAAGTCAAGCCAGTAAGAGCCTTAGTTTTCTTAGAACCCCGACCCTACGGTTGGACTTGGCCGTATATGCGGTTACCCGCGCTAGCGGTACAGGAGCCGCCAATGCGGCTATGGAGGCCTCAACCACTTTATTTGACTCCTTTGACCCGTGTTTTTCCCTTGTCTTCCTTTATAAGCTTCCTCTTCCTTCAAAAGAAGGGTTTCCCTTTCTTCTTCATCTTTCTTCTCCTTATCACGTTCTTGTTCTACTTCCTTCTTTCCTTAGTTCTTTTCCTTCTTTTTCTTGGAAGATCTTCATGTGAGTTTTGTATGTGTTGTTGATGGCTGAGATGATGATCTTGATGTTGTTGCTGGTTGTGGAGGATTGAGAGGCCAACTTGGGAGTGGTTGTGTTGAGGTTCTTCTGTGGTAAGTTCCTTTCCCTATCCTTTCTTCTTCTTTAGTTAGGAATTCCCATAAGGTATGCTTGTGATGATCTTTCCTTGACAATAATGGTGTATATGTATGTATATATGTATGTTGATTGCCTTTGGGGCAATGAAGAAGTAAAGAGATCGTGAGAATAATCGAAGAGAACTCTTAGAGGTACCCCTTCTACTATTCGACCGCCCCGCGGATTGGAACCGCCGCCCCCTGCGGCTGAGTGTCATCGCCCCTGCGGTGTGCTGCACTACTACGTCCAGGACATACCTAGTGCGGTATGTATCCTTCCTTTCCTTTGGCCTTGGCTTTAGAGTGTAGTTAGGCTAGTGATGTGTATGATGAGATATATGTTGAGTTAATGCCTTAGGCATTTGGGATCTATGATGTGATATCGATGTTAGGAGTCGAGTTATAATTTCAGTATGGGTATGAGGTTTAGGAGGGGGAATCTCCTGACCTTGGACAGTGTTTGATATTGTTGTGCTTTGTTGATGGAGGCACTAATCGTTTCCCTAATTGGAAATTGTGACCACTCGATATTGATTATGTTTGTGACAGGTAAGTCTTTAGGACATACTTAGCGAGCAGTTATGGGTTTGAGTGTTGGATTTAGTGGTGTGTGTGCATATGTATGTTGCATTAATAACCTAACCGGACTAGGACGTCCATATATGCATGTAATTGTCCCAAGTGTATGATAACGGGCGGTGATAACTTGTCTAGCTCAAAATTGGGCAGCTAGGGGGTTCTTTGCAAGAGAGTTTATGTGCTACTGCTTCATTCTTATTCATGTTCTGTTAGCTAACGGTTTTATACCGTGTTGTAATTTTTTTGCAGGATAGGAAGACTGTAGAGTGAGCCATATGGATGATCAGCAGAGGGCTTCCGTACACTGGGTTGTGCTAGGGTTTTGGGATGTTTTGTGTATGTATGGATATATGTTGCCATTTTATACTCGGTTTGGTTTTGTAAACCATTGATGTATATAGTTATACAGTTTTATGTATTTGGTTTTATATCTATCTGTGGCTTGTTGTAAGGTCCAGTGAACTTGTTGTCAGGCTGGGATCAGCATCCACTGTGAGATCCTAGTCAGTAGCGTCCCGAGTCCTACGGATTTCGGCTGTTACAAAGTTGGTATCAAAGGCTTAGGTTGACAATAATGACACTTGCAATCTGCGATAAAGGTCCAATAGATAAATAAACAAAACCCCAAAGGGGTCTGACTTTTCAAAGGAATTTTAGTTTTGAAAAGTTTATAGTTGTTTTGGGATAGTGTGTACAAAAAGCCATCACCCTTATGAGGATCTCGACAATATATATATATGTATGTATTGCGTGTTGTTGTGTTTGCATGTTCGCCTTAAGTATTATATATATATATATAGATTTTAGTTCAAGTGAGGAGAGAACTTGTAGATTAGAATTAGGAGGGCTGTAAGCCATTGGATGAATTTAAATCAAGGGCTCTCACACGCTCATCATTAATGGCATTTTTGTAAATTGACTTAAAATGTGAAAAAATATCGTTACGTTCAAAATAGTCATCGGTGTTCATACTTTTATATGTCATTGTTCATGTTTTTATACATCGGTGTTCATAGTATTTTTATTCATCAAAGTGTCATGTTCATTTATTATTTTGTGTTCATTTTATAATGCATAGATGTTCATTTACAATATAGAACCACAAAAAATAAAAAAACTCAACACAAAACTAAAAGATGATTATAATATGTTATGTATGTGTCATAGTTATAGATAACTCATCGGTGTTCATACTTTTATACGTCATTGTTCATGTTTTTATTCGTCAGTTTTCATACTTTTTATGTCATTGTTCCTATAAATATTATAAACTATTTTTCTAGAAGGCATTTTGCCGAACAGTTTGCGTGCACACTAAAAGAAGCATATAGATTATTCAACTGGAGCTATTAGACCAACTCAGCATATGTATATACATGTATTTTCTCAATCAAACTTACCAAACACAAATGATTTAAACAAATTTGATTTCGTAAACAAATATCAATCATAATGGAACCTAAACATTAAGAATGAAAATCTAAATAGTGAGAGTAGAAATTCGAATAAACAAAACCTGAATCGTCTTGTTCTCTTTGATTTCACAATTTTTTATGTAATCGTTCTCTGAATGTTATAAACACGATTTTAAAGAAAAGTATAATTTTCAAAAAAATGAACATCATATTTTATTAACACGATTTGAAAGAATAGCATAATTTAAAAAAACTAAAAACATGTTTAAAAAAATACAAAAATGAACAATTAATGTTAAAAAAATGAATAGTTAGTGTTGAGAAAAAATAAACATTTATTGATAAAATATGAACAATGACTCTTTTAAAAATGAACACATACTTATAAAAATATGAACACCAATTTTTATTTACAAAAAGAAAATCTGGAAAAAAAAAACGGTGATGTGGCATGCCACATGTCACCACCCCGGCTCTCCTCATTCCTATCTGCAAGGGTTCTCCTCACCGGAACTGGACCCTATATATATATATATATATGTATATATACATATGGCATATATAAAGCCATATGAGTTAGGTGTGCATACCCTGCAGATGGCTCGGACTAGAGCGACATGTGCAGTTTGTTGAGGTAGGGGTAGACCCTCTCTTCCTTTAGTAGTGATAAGATAGGGACATGTTCTCATTGATGATCTGCCTACAGCCGAGAACGTAAACGAGGAGGTTGCTGAGAGCGTCGTTCTTGACACAAGGAGCGTCTGGCAACGAGACAAAGATCTCAGCGAGTCCATTCAGATGACTCAAATCATGTCTCTATGAAAGGACCTGATTTCCACGCGTTTATCAAACGAGTCGAGGAGGCTGCTAGGGCAGGTAGACGTGCCCGGAATTTGCCAGCACAGGTGGGATTGACCGAAGGTATTTCTATTGTCGCCTATACTCAATCAAAAGTAAATCCCGACTTAGCACTAAGAACAAGTATAGTGATTAAGTAAGGGTCGAACCCAAGAGAGTTAAGGTGTTTTAGATGCAATTATCGATTATAATGACAAGTGACACAAGGGGGGGTTTGGTTGAATTGATGAACCAAAACTTTTGAAAACGATTAATGCGACGAATAAGACAATAATGGATGAATCTCCACTAGGTTGATTCTAGGCATGCAATTGCTACTTTGGTGCATTCCTTTTACAAGTTTTTAAGTAATCTCCCGTCTCGATCATACATATGTGCTGAGCCAACCGGCATCAACACAACTTAACCTATTAAAGTTCCGTAAACCTACAAGAACAAATAACAAGTTAGCATTCAAACAAAGACTAAGAGATATAAAGAGAAGATTAAAACCGTTAAACTTATCTTTATATTTGTGTTCCTTTTCTTTAAGTAATTACAACCTGTTATTACTTAAAGTTGCTACTAGATTAAAGACCCGAACCCGGAACCTATTAATCCTAGTTGTTTACATGCACTTTAGAACCTAAGGTGATCAATCTCAAGTAATAGTTAACATACAATTAAACAATGGAGATCAAGGAAACACAAAGCATTACTGAATAAAAACTTATATTAAAAGAACATACAACCAAAGTAACAAAGCAGCTTCAAACCAACCCAATGTAGCAAGGGAGTTAGCAACTCATTACAATAGAAAACTCAAGTCTAACATGGATTTTGTGGGGAAAAGCATGGATGATTCTAGCAATCAGCCATGGACTATTTATACTGCAAAAGACACTAAATTAGGAGTAAATAGCCGGCCTAAAACAGCCACCTTTAATGCCATAAAGGTGGCGTAAACAGCCGGAGTAAAGCTTCTGGCGTTAAACCGCAGGGGCGGCCTTCATGACCCGCAGGGGCGGTTTAGGCAGAATCGGTTGATCTTCTTCGGAACCGCTGGGGCGGCTACTCAACTCCGCTGGGGCGGATCTTTAATGCACTTTAACGTCTGACATTTCGCCTTCCTGACGTTTCTGATGTCAAGGCGCAGGGGCGCCTTAAGGCTAACGCAGGGGCGGTGACACAGACTCTTCGCCTTCCAGTTCCCAAGGCGAGGCGCAGTGGGAGGCGCAAGGGAGCTGGTCTTCGTCTCGTCAAGGCAAGTCATTGCAGGGGCGGCTGCAAGGGCCCGCGGGGGCGGTGGAGCAACAAAAACTTTGCTTCTTGATCGATCTTTACTCCTAAGTGCTTATAACTCCTTCCTTAGCTTCTTTTGATCTTCTTCTTCTGGACCAAGGAGTTAGTAGCATAAACCGACACTAATGCAATAAAAAGACTCTAAAAACTACCCTAAATGATAGTGATTCCATCACCTATCAAATTCCCCCATACTTAGACCTTTTACTCATCCCGAGTAAAACAAATGACAGCCATTAGACTCAAGGTCTCAGGAAGCAAGGGAAAGAAAGAAAAATAATGGAAAACAAGAGAAAAACCAAGAAAGAAAGAAAGGAAAAGAGAGGCAATGTGAGAAAAAGAAAATACTACCATCCTTATCGCTCCAAGAGTGGCCTACCGGACAACCTCCTTATGACTCCCCTTCTTATGTCGACAAAACGTCGGAAGGGAAACCTACACTCGGTGTCGCTCATCTTGCCAAGGCGCCCTTTCGGGTTTTCACCTTGCCACTCTTCTTCTTTTCTCACTTGAGTTCACATCCCTCAAGTCCAATTTTGCACCAACCTAAGGTTGGTCGGACTACCTTCTTTTCACCTAAACCGCCCTTTCGGGTTTTTGGTTTATCCATGGATTTTCATGCCTTTTTTTACTTCTTTGGCTTTTTTCTTTTTTTTTTCAAACTGATTCCAATGATGCAAAACAAAATGCCAAAAACAACTAACAAACTGTACAAGCAATGATATATATTCCTCCCCCATACTTGAAGTGCACTTTGTCCTCAAAGTGAAAATGAGTCAAAGATAAATGTGGGAGAAGGAAAAGAAATGTACCCCTCACTGGGGTGGTCCAGATGGACCACCAGGACCCTCCTCCGGCGGGTAAGGGAAGTGGTGGAAGAAGTGCTCCTGTCGCTGGTAGATATCATCGATGCGGTCCTGCTGGGCGGTCATCTGGCGACCAAAAGAGGTCTCAAAACTGTCCTGCCAAGCCAGCTGCTGAGCCTCCAGCTGCTGTTGCTGGGCTGCCTGTCATGCCTCCCGCCTCTGGTTGAAGTGTGAGGTCATGGAGGTGGCAAAGGTGTCCTGCCAGCTCTGCTGCTGCTCCAGCATAGTCCGTTGGTAGTCGGACTGCCAAGCCCGGTGCTGGGTCGTCATGGCCGCCATCTGAGCCTGAAGGCTCGCAAGGGTTGGGTCCTCCTCTGGTGCCGCTGTGGGCATCTCCTCGTCATCTGGGATGTGCAGATGCTCCTCCTGATGTGCCCGGTTGGAGCTGGCGGCATGCCTCTCCACAATGGCCACTAGTGGCCTCCTCGGCACGAAAGGATCTGCCGGTATGTAGAGCTCGGAGAGCTCACCTCCTAGTGGTAAAGGTCGGGGGAGGTAGGTGAGGTGGCTCCCATCTGCCAGGGATATCCAAAACAGGTTCTCCCCGTCCCTCCGGAGGAGCTTGCACCTCCTAAGCATCCCCTCAGTGTAGAGAGGAGCTACCATCCCATCCTCTAACTCGGACAAGTCCATCACTTGTGAGGCGATCAAAGAGATCTCCCCACCGCCGACAATATCCCTCGGCTCATTCCTCCTAATCCACTTCAAAGCGGCGAGGAAGAGAGAGGGCCAATCCATCACCTTCTCGCTATGTGGAAGGCAGGTGTAGAGTAGTGGGAGGTCCTTGAGAGCGACCTTATTTTCCTCTTTGTGGCCACAGAAGACACTCATAAGGATCTTGGAAATCAACCTCAAATTGGGGTGAGTGAGTTTGTTAGAGTACTCACCCCCAGCATGGAACTTCGACCCGGTAGCTGCTTGCCAGAATTCGCACAAGTCTGGGGCCGGGACAGGATCCCACCAGCTCTCAGAGGCGTTTAGAGTCACCCCAAAAGCTTCCCGTAGATCGGCGTAGTCGAGAGTGTACTTCACCTTGTTGAACTTGAAGGTGAGGCCGGTACACACGTGGTCTTCCTTCCCCATTGTGAAAGTGGAGATAAACTGTCTGCTGAGCTCCGGATATGTCGGAGCACTCTTCCGGAGGAAGTCTCCGAGCCCAGCATTCGCCAAAAATATTTGCATGCTCTCTAGCATGCCCAGTTTCTCCAAGGTCGGAATATGTAGAAAACGAGTTGCATACACAACTCGATCCTCCACAATCCGTTAACGGTCCTTCTCTATTTGGGTCATCTTGTATTTCCTTGGGGCTTCCATTTGTTCAAATATTCGAGCAAAGGATTAGTAAACTTTTGGAAAAAAGAAGAGAATCGACCTTTCTGTTGGTTTTTCCGCAGGGGCGGCTGTGCAGGCGCAGGGGCGGTGAGGCGCAGGTGCGGATGCTTGCAGGCGCAGGGGGGTCGAGCAGTAGAAGGCGATTTGTCGAATGCTTCGAAGGTGGTGGCGCCTTGGAGTGGCTCCGGTGGTTGGTTCGTTGGTGCAGGCGACTTTGAAGGTGGCGCAACAGTGGAGAGTCGTTGCAATTGAAGGGGGGTAGCGTTTGGCACGAAGGGGGGGGTTTGGTTGAATTGATGCACAAAAACTTATGAAAATGATTAATGCGACTAATAAGATAATAATGGATGAATCTATACTAGGTTGATTCTAGGCATGCAATTGCTACTTTGGCGCCGTTGCCAGGGAGTTTTTGTGTTTTATTATTATTATTGATTATTAGTTTCAACCATTTTTATGGTTCAAACCCGTGCTACTAACTCCGGCTTTGCTTCTTTTGATCCAGAGATTGAGAGGACGCACATCCGGCAACGAAGACAACAACTACAACAAGAGATGGCTGACCGTACTCTTTGTCAACTTACGGAGCCCACTTTGGCTCAAAACCCTCTGGCGGTCGCTATACCGGCACTAGGGAAAGTAGTCAACTATGAGCTCAAACCGGGCCTTATTCACTTACTTCTATCCTTCCATGGGCTAAGTGGTGAAGACCCCATCAAGCACGTTGGGAAGTTCCACACCGTTTGTATGAGCATGAAACCGGCCAACATTACCGAAGAACAGATCAAGATGAGGGCATTCGGCTTTACACTCAAGGATTCGGCGGATGATTGGTATTACCACCTTCCATCCAGGAGCATTGACACTTGGGAAAACCTTCACAAAGCGTTTTTGGAGAAATACTTTCCAGCTAAGAAGGCCAATAGCTTGAAGAAAGCTATAAGCAACATCGAGCAAGAGGCAACCGAAACTCTCTACGAGTACTTCGAAAGATTTGCACGCCTCCGATCCATCTGTCCTTTCCACGGATATTCAACTCAGGATCTAGTCTTGTACTTGTACAATGGCTTGCTAGACAATGAAAGGAGGATCGTCGATGCGGCTTGCGGAGGTAATATTCTTAACTCTACTCCTGACCTTGCTTTGGAAAAGATACAGGAACTAGCGGAAGGAACTCGGAACTTTGAAAGGACCCCGGCTAAGAAAGGAGTTCATGCCGTGAGTTCCGGGAAGAGCGAGATTTCCACCGAGCTTGCGGAACTGAAGGAAATGGTGAAGAGGCTAACACTTATGGGAACACCGCAACAGCTCAAGGCTTGTGGAGTTTGTGCTGACCCATATCATCCAACAGACATGTGTCCACAAGTTCAAGATGACGATGTTGAAGTAAACACAATGGGTTATGGATAACCACAGCAGCAAAGACCTAGGAACGATCCCTATGCCCAGAATTTCATGCCAAATTGGCATGACCAACAGAATTTTCGTTGGAGGGATCAACAAAACCAACAACAGCAACCCCGCCAAGGTAAGTATCACTCAACTGAAGATACGTTGCAGGTTTTGACTAAACACTTTGCTACTCATGTCCAAACAACAGAATCAAACATCAAGAAGCTCGAGAAGCAAGTTGGTCAAATGGCGGAAGCCATTACAATAATTGAAATTAGGGCCTCCGGAGGATTACCGTCGCAAACGGTTATAAACCCAAAAGTCATACAGGAAGAGTCCTTACGTCGAGCCAACGACGTAAAACAAAGGCGCTAATTCGGGAGGCACCCCG
The DNA here is from genome assembly GCA_033239045.1 of Fagopyrum esculentum. Classification (NCBI taxonomy): domain Eukaryota; kingdom Viridiplantae; phylum Streptophyta; class Magnoliopsida; order Caryophyllales; family Polygonaceae; genus Fagopyrum; species Fagopyrum esculentum. The sequence continues at coordinate 88,093,906 of BSUD01000003.1, read as the reverse complement.
AAGGAATAAGAAGAGGAGCTTTACTCCGGCTGTTGTCTTGACAGAAGCTCCTCTTCTTATTCCTTCGGGTTGCCTCCCAAATTAGCGCCTTTGTTTTAAGTCGTTTTCTCGATGTAAGGACTCTTCCTCTATGTTTGGACCTCTTCATGTATGCCTTTTGGGTTTATAACTTTTAGCTACGGTAATCCTCCGGAGGCCCTAGTTTCAATTATTGTAATGGCTTCCGCCATTTGACCAACATGCTTCTCGAGGTTCTTGATGCTTGATTTTGTTGTTTGGACATGAGTTGCAAAGTGTTTAGTCAAAACCTGCAACGTATCTTCAGTTGAGTGATACTTACCTTGGCGGGATTGCTGTTGTTCGTTTTGTTGATCCCTCCAACAAAAATTCTGTTGGTCACGCCAATTTGGCATGAAATTCTGGGCATAGGGATCGTTCCTAGGTCTTTGCTGTTGTGGTTGTCCATAACCCATTGCGTTTACTTCAGCATCGTCATCTTGAACTTGTGGACACATGTCCGTTGGATGATATGGGTCAGCACAAACTCCACAAGCCTTGAGCTGTTGCGGTGTTCCCATAAGTGTTAGCCTCTTCACCATTTCCTTCAGTTCCGCTAGCTCGGTGGAAATCTCGCTCTTTCCGGAACTCACGGCATGAACTCCTTTCTTAGCCGGGGTCCTTCCAAAGTTCCGAGTTCCTTCCGCTAGTTCCTATCTCTTTTCCAAAACAAGGTCAGGAGTAGAGTTAAGAATATTACCTCCGCAAGCCGCATCGACAATCCTCCTTTCATTGTCTAGCAAGCCATTGTACAAGTACAAGACTAGATCCTGAGTTGAATATCTGTTGAAAGGACAGCTGGATCGGAGGCGTGCAAATCTTTCGAAGTACTCGTAGAGAGTTTCGGTTGCCTCTTGCTCGATGTTGCTTATAGCTTTCTTCAAGCTATTAGCCTTCTTAGCTGGAAAGTATTTCTCCAAAACGCTTTGTGAAGGTTTTCCCAAGTGCCAATGCTCCCGGATGGAAGGTGTTAATACTAATCATCCGCCTAATCCTTGAGTGTGAAGCCGAATGCCCTCATCTTGATCTGTTGTTCGGTAATGTTGGCCGGTTTCATGCTCATACAAACGGTGTGGAACTTCCCAAGGTGCTTGATGGGGTCTTCACCACTTAGCCCATGGAAGGATGGAAGTATGTGAATAAGGCCCGGTTTGAGCTCAAAGTTGACTACTTCCCCTAGTGCCGGTATAGCGACCGCAAGAGGGTTTTGAGCCAAAGTGGGCTGCGTAAGTTGACGAAGAGTACGGTCAGCCATCTCTTATTGTAGTTGTTGTTGTCTTCGTTGCCGGATGTGCGTCCTCTTTATTATGGATCAAAAGAAGCAAAGCCGGAGTTAGTAGCACAGGTTTGAACCATAAAAATGGTTCAAACTAATAATCAATAATAACAATAAAACACAAAAACTCCCCGGCAACGGCGCCAAAACTTGACCGAAGGTATTTCTATTATCGTCTATACGCAATTAAAAGTAAATCCCGACTTAGCACTAAGAACAAGTATAGTGATTAAGTAAGGGTCGAACCCAAGAGAGTTAAGGTGTTTTAGATGCAATTATCGATTATAATCACAAGTGACACAAAGGGGGGGGGGGGGGG
>BSUD01000003.1:87918168-88091938 GCA_033239045.1 Fagopyrum esculentum | reverse complement strand
GGGGGGGGTTGGTTGAATTGATGCACAAAAACTTATGAAAACGATTAATACGACGAATAAGACAATAATGGATGAATCTACACTGGGTTGATTCTAGGCATGCAATTGCTACTTTGGTGCATTCCTTTTACAAGTTTTTAAGTAATCTCCCATCTCGATCATATATATGTGCTGAGCCAACCGGCATCAACACAACTTAACCTATTAAAGTTCTGTAAACCTACAAGAACAAATAACAAGTTAGCATTCAAACAATGATAAGTTTAACGAAGAGGGCTGGTGGCGCAAGGGCGTTGGGGGTGTGCGTATTTGTGTGTTGGTGACGCAAGGGCGTCGGAGAGGGTGGTTGGGTGGGTTCTCTGAGGGCGCAGGGGTGTTCGCAGCTTAGAGAGAGAGAGGGTGCGAGGAGTTGTGGTTGTGTTTGGTGAGGAGGGTTGGTGGGTGGTGCGTGGTAGGTATAGGTGTTTTTTCGAGATCCTTTTTTATTTCTTTTCTGGGTAAACCCGCAGGGGCGGGGGTCTGATACCGTAGGGGCGGCGACAAGGGAGTGGAGCACGCAGGCCCAGCGCCGGGGGCGGCGCAGGGAATTTGTGTCATAGATTGCCGCCGCAGGGGCGTGGGGATGTCACTGCGGGGGTGATGACCGGCGTTTTGCAGGCGCAGGCCCAGTACCGGGGGCGGTGTTGGCCTGAGTGTCACCGCAGGGGCGGTGTATCAAACCGCAGGGGCAGGTTTCTTGATAGAAGCTCCTCTTCTTATTCCTTCGGGTTGCCTCCCGAGAAGCGCCTTTGTTTTACGTCGTTGGCTCGACGTAAGATCTCTACTTCTCTGATTGTGCCTCCTCTAGTACCATCTCGTCGATCGGGTCGTCCTTGACTCCTTCAAGGTAAAGCTTTAGCCTTTGGTTGTTTACCTTAAACACCTTGTGCGTCTGCGGGTCATAGAGATCCACATCCCCTTGAGGGTATACTTCGGCTACTATGAACGGCCCTGTCCATCTTGAACGCAGCTTACCTGCAAAGAGTTTCAAACGGGATTGAAAAAGAAGTACCTTATTACCTACCTTGAAGTCCTTCCGGAGGATGTTCCGGTCATGCCATGCTTTGGTCATTTCTTTGTATGTGGTAGCATGGTCATATGCATCTAGCCTTAGTTCCTCCAACTCTTGCAATTGGAGTTTCCGGAATTCTCCTACATCTTCTATGTTCATGTTGCACTTCTTTACCGCCCACCAAGCCTTGTGCTCTAACTCCACCGGTAGGTGACAAGCTTTCCCAAACACGAGCCTAAAAGGAGACATTACGATGGGAGTTTTGTAGGCTGTCCGATATGCCCATTGGGCGTCATTTAGCCTTGCACTCCAATCCTTTCATCCGGGAGTAACCGTCTTTTCAAGGATGGTCTTTATTTCCCGGTTGGATACCTCTGCTTGGCTGTTTGTTTGAGGATGATAGGCTATTGATACTCGTTGGTGAACACGGTACTTCTTAAGGAGAGCCGTGATCGTCTTGTTGCAGAAGTGGGTACCCCTATCACTGATTAAGGCTTTCGGAATTCTAAATCTAGCAAAGATATTTTCCTTAAGAAATGCGGCAACAACTTTTGAATCATCAGTTTTGGTGGCCTTTGCTTCCACCCACTTGGAAACATAGTCCACCGCAAGTAAAATATATGTGTTCAAGAATGACGTAGAAAATGGCCCCATGAAATCAATTCCCCAAACATCAAATATTTCACAAAATATAAGAGAGGTTTGGGGCATTTCATGTCTCCTTGAAAGATTTCCCACCCATTGGCATCTATCACACACTTTACAAAACGCAAAAGCGTCTCGAAAAATGTGTGGCCAAAAGAAACCGGCATCCAAAACTTTTGTTGCAGTTTTGTTTGCTCCAAAGTGCCCCCCCCCACATGCTTCAGAATGAAACAAAGTTAGGATGGATTGTACCTCATTGTCCGGAATGCAACGCCGGATCACTTGATCACTACAATGTTTCCAAAGGTAGGGATCGTCCCAAACGTAGAGTCGAGCCTCATCTTTGACTTTCTCTCGTTGTGCCTTGGTGAAGTCTGGAGGATACTCTTTCCTGACAATGAAGTTCACAATGTCAGCAAACCAAGGCTCACAAGATTGAAGCTTAAGACAATCCCTCTGTCGACAATTCCGCAGGGGCGCCTAGACAGAGCCGCAGGTGCGGCTGGCCACTAGGGCGGCTGGTGCGAGGGACGGGGGCGGTTACACAACAGAGAGTTGTGTAGAATGTATCGTCTGGAAAGCTTCCAACTATCTCTCTTTCTTTTCTTGGTTCTTCCTCCTCTTGCACTAGTCTGCTCAAATGATCTGCCACCAGGTTCTCAGCTCCCTTTTTGTCCCTTATTTCTAGGTTAAATTCGCTTAGAAGGAGCACCCAACGGATTAATCGTGGTTTCGCCTCCTTCTTTGTGATGAGGTACCTAAGGGCTGCATGGTCAGTGAAAATAATTACCTTCACCCCAAGTAAGTATTGCTTGAACTTCTCAAGGGCAAAAACTACTACCAACATCTCCTTCTCGGTGGTGGAGTAATTCCTTTGTGCTCCATTTAGTGTCATAGACGCATAATGGATCACATGAGAGGCCCTTCCGTCTTTTTGTCCTAAGACAGCTCCGACAGCGTAGTCACTGGCGTCACACATGATTTCAAAAGGCTTCTCCCATTCCGGAGAACGGATGATCGGAGCGGTGGTGAGACATGACTTCAGAGTGTCGAAAGCCTTCTTGCAATCCTCATAAACTATGAAGGTTACATCTTTCTTGAGCAATTCACACTGGGGAGCTGAGATCTTTGAGAAGTCTTTGATGAATCGTCGGAAGAAACTTGCATGACCAAGAAAAGATCGGATTTCCCGAACATTAGAAGGATAAGGTAAATTTTGAATAACATCAACCTTTGCCTTATCTACCTCTATCCCTTTTGAGGATATTACATGTCCTAGCACAATTCCTTGTTCGACCATGAAATGACATTTTTCCGAATTAAGAACTAAGTTGGTTTCAACACATTTTTCAAGAACAAGTTTTAAATGCCCTAAACATGCGTCAAAACTGTCTCCATGGACGGTGAAATCATCCATGAAGACTTCAATGAAATTTTCTATGTATTCGGAAAAAATACTTATCATGCACCGTTGGAAAGTGCCCGGCGCGTTGCAAAGTCCAAAGGGCATTCTGCGATATGCAAAAGTGCCAAATGGGCAAGTGAACGTCGTTTTATCTTGATCTTCTGGTGCGATGGCTATTTGGAAATAGCCCGAATATCCATCCATGAAACAATAGTATTTATGACCTGCAAGACGTTCCAACATTTGATCAATAAAAGGTAATGGGAAATGGTCTTTTTGTGTTACCTTATTGAGCTTGCGGTAGTCAAGGCAAACTCTCCATCCAGCTTGTGTTTTGCTCGGGACCATCTCTCCATGTTGATTTTCCACCAAGGTGATGCCTCCCTTCTTTGGAACTACTTGGGTTGGGCTAACCCAAGTGCTATCCGAGATAGGAAAGATCATGTCCGCTTGGAGGAGTTTCAACACTTCCTTTTTGACCACATCCATCATTGGTGGGTTCAACCTCCTTTGAGGTTGCCTAGAGGGCTTGGCTTCGTCCTCAAGTAAAATCCTATGCATGCAAGTGGAAGGACTTATCCCCTTGATGTCCGCAATAGTCCATCCGAGGGATGTCTTGTGCTCCTTTAGTACGTTTACCAACTTATCTTCTTGTCCGGTGGTCAACTTATTGGAGATGATCACCGGCAAGGTATTGTGTGCTCCAAGGAAAACATACTTGAGGTGTGACGGAAGATCCTTCAATTCTATTTCCGGTGCCTGCACTATGGACGGAACAAGCTTTTTGCTTGGGGTTAGTAAAGTGGGCCCAATGGCCAAATTGGAGATAGGTAGCCTTTTATGCCCATGTAATTGGGCTAGGACCTCTTTCATGCTAGATGTTAACACATAATCTGATTTGAAACCATCAATGTCATGCTCAATCACATTTCTCAATTCATCCACATCAGAGTCATCAAAAACATCTTGCACAAAAGGTTCAACAACGTTAATAGCACATAGAGAATGATCATCGCTAGGAAATTTCATTGCATCATAAATGTCAAATTCCACTACTTCTCCATCAAACTCCATGGTCAATTTACCACTAACATAATAAATTTTAGTCCTAGCTGTTTATAGAAATGGCCTTCCTAACAGAATCGGTCCAGCATGCGAGTCATTTTCCATATCCATTACAAAGAAATCAGCAGGAAAAATTAGGTTGTCTACCATTACTCATACATCTTTAATTATCCCTTTCGGGTACACATTAGATCTATTAGCAAGTTGTACTACAATCCTAGTTTCCATGAGTGGCCCAAGGCCGAGTGATTTGTAAATTGAATATGGCAAAACATTAATAGAAGCACCGAGATCAAGCATTGCTTTGTCAAAGCGGGTTTCACCTATAACACAAGGAATGCTTACCATGCCCGGATCGCTGCATTTCTTGGGCATTCTCCTTTGGAAAACTGCCGACACATTCTCACTCACTTGCACTTTCTGTTTCCCCTTTAGCTTTTGATTTCTCTTGATAGTGCAAAGTTCCTTCAAAAAACGAGCATACTTAGGGATGCTTTTCACCAGTTTAAGGAGAGGAATGATTACCTCGCATTTAGAGAAAGTCACAAAAAAGTCCTTGTCCTCTATGATTCTTCGCTCCTTTAATACTTCAATAAAAGGGGTTGGTGGCTTTTCGGAGTACAGCGGTGGAAAGTTTGGTCGGACGTAAGTATCCTTTTCAACAGGACCTTCTGTTGTGTTTTCCGCAGGGGCGTCAGCTTGAAGGTGCAGGGGCGGCTCAGGGGCTGTCACCGTAGGGGCGGGGGCAGCCAGCCGCAGGGGCTTCCTTTCTTCGGGGTTCGGCGCAGCTGCAGACACAGGGGCGGCTGTGGGTGCGGAAATAACGATAGAGGGTTCGCTTTGTGGCTCTTTTGTTGGTTCTTGTCGAATTTGCTTCCCACTCCCTAATGTTAGGGCACTAACATTCTCCTTGGGTTTATAAACATTTGGGAAGGCAATCCCCCGGAAAGCCTTGATTCGGTCCTTGAAATAGCTTCCGCCATTTGACCAACTTGCTTCTCAAGGTTCTTGATGCTTGATTCTGTTGTTGGGACATGAGTAGCAAAGTGTTTAGTCAAAACCTGCAACATATCTTAAGTTGAGTGATACTTACCTTGGCGGGGATGCTGTTGTTGGTTTTGTTGATCCCTCCAACGAAACTTCTGTTGGTCACATCAATTTGGCATGAAATTTTGGGCATAGGGATCGTTCCTAGGTCTTTGCTGTTGTGGTTGTCCATAACCCATTGCGTTTACTTAAGCATCGTCATCTTGAACTTGTGGACACATGTCCGTTGGATGATATGGGTCAGCACAAACTCCACAAGGCTTGAGCTGTTGCGGTGTTCCCATAAGTGTTAGCCTCTTCACCATTTCATTCAGATCCGCTAGCTCGGTGGAAATCTCGCTCTTCCCGGAACTCACGGAATGAACTCCTTTCTTAGCCGGGGTCCTTCCAAAGTTCCGAGTTCCATCCGCTAGTTCCTGTATCTTTTCCAAAGCAAGGTCAGGAGTAGAGTTAAGAATATTACCTCCGCAAGCCGCATCGACGATCCTCCTTTCATTGTCTAGCAAGCCATTGTACAAGTACAAGACTAGATCTTGAGTTGAATATCCGTGGAAAGGACTGCTGGATCGGAGGCGTGCAAATCTTTCGAAGTACTCATTGAGAGTTTCGGTTGCCTCTTGCTCGATGTTGCTTATAGCTTTCTTCAAGCTATTGGCCTTCTTAGCTGGAAAGTATTTCTCCAAAAACGCTTTGTGAAGGTTTTCCCAAGTGTCAATGCTCCCGGATGGAAGGTGGTAATACCAATCATCCGCCGAATCCTTGAGTGTGAAGCCGAATGCCCTCATCTTGATCTGTTCTTCGGTAATGTTGGCCGGTTTTATGCTCATGCAAACGGTGTGGAACTTCCCAACGTGCTTGATGGGGTCTTCACCACTTAGCTCATGGAAGGATGGAAGTAAGTGATTAAGGCTTGGTTTGAGCTCAAAGTTGACTCCTTCCCCTAGTGCCGGTATAGCGACCGCAATAGGGTTTTGAGCCAAAGTGGGCTGCGTAAGTTGACGGAGAGTACGGTCAGCCATCTCTTGTTGTAGTTGTTGTTGTCTTCGTTGCCGGATGTGCGTCCTCTCAATTTCTGAATCAAAAGAAGCAAAGCCGGAGTTAGTAGCACGGGTTTGAACCATAAAAATGGTTCAAACCAATAATCAATAATAACAATAAAACACAAAAAAATCCCCGGCAACGGCGCCAAAATTCGACCGAAGGTATTTCTATGGTCGTCTATACCCAATCAAAAGTAAATCCCGACATAGCACTAAGAACAAGTATAATGATTAAGTAAGGGTCGAATCCAAGAGAGTTAAGGTGTTTTAGATGCAATTATCGATTATAATGACAAGTGGCTGTTCGCTCCAAACGGTGTGTGCAAGCTTTAAATTTATAACCCTAGACGTAAGCTTAAAACAAGGATGCGAACCCGCAGTGTACGGGTCAATCGTAGTAAAAAGTAAGGAATTCCAGGGGTCGATCATAGGGACTTAGTAAAAAAAGTCCAATTACGGTAAGCTTTAGCAATCACTAACCACAAGCAATTAAAACAATCAAAGATGATAAAAGTCAAATAAGGAAATATGCAATTCTAGGGATTAAAGCATCTAGTTGTGGTTCCAACTCAAGATCTAAAGATAAGCGGACAAAGTTGAGATTTTTGCATGGGGAAGGTGTTACTAAAGTGGAATAGATCACCGAGGATGTCTCACTACTCACTAATCCAAAACCGTAACTCCTATTACCGGGTAAGTCTCAAGGAATTAAGATAAAGAACTATATCCTCAAACTAACACACCATCTAAGGGAATAGAATCAACCTTTACCGGGTAAGTCTCAGGCTAACTCACAAAGATGGGATGAAAGCACACTCAAACCCCAATAAAGGATAAACCTTTATTACCTACACTTATGATCTTAGGTACACAAACTAAGGAATTACCGGGTAAGCCTCATCCTAAGCTTGCATTGAACCAGGAAAGGTGTAATAAGAATAGGATTTGGCTAACTCTAACACTTAACTCTCAGTTTCGGATCAGATAAATCACCTCGGTCAGAAGAATTCCACCCCGGCCGAGATGTTCATTGACTGAGCGAGATGCTTAGGGTTAAGGTTAAAGACTCGAACTTTCAGGGTCCTACTGTGATTAAGATTATTCTATCATTGTTTTTCCCACAACCTTCAGCCAATCACCCTAGAATCACACAAAGAGATTAGCCACTCATCATCATGAAAGTATTAATCAAGTATATGGGAAGAAAGTGAATATTTGAACAAGAAGAATTTAATGAAAAGACTTCAATAACTGAATCAAATATCACAACAAAGCGTTCCTTGGATAGAAATCCAACAAGACAAGACAACAATGAAGGGAATCTAAGATGATCTTACAAAAACCCTTCAAAAGCTATAAAAGCTACAATCTTCCTTCTTCAACCTTCAAAAAGGTTCTTCAAATCTCCCAACTGGAGTATGGCTGCAGCGGTGTATAAACCCTGATCGGTGTAAGCGGGATATTCCGGGTGATAGCGGATGTAAGCACGATCTCTAACTGTATGCGGATATAGCGGGTCTTCAGCCGTTAGCGGCTTCTGGATTTGTGGGAAATCCGACCCTTTTTAAAGGAAAATTACTCTCCAAAGATAAGATATCTTAGAAAGATCTTTCCCATAAAAATAGGTAAAATATATGATCTAGCATATCTTTTTCCTTCCAGGAGCCAAGCCCAAAAATATAAGATCTCTTTCCAAAGATAAAAGATCTCAGCCAAGAATAAAATATTCTCGCCGCGTCCCAGGTGTTCGCCTCGGTCGAGTCGACTCCTCTGGATCACCTCGGTCTAGGTATTCACCTCGGTTTAGGTGACACTGTAGCTGACCTAGGTGAATTTCAGCTGCGTGTAAATCTCTTAAATCTGGTCCAAAGTGAATCTCTAATCCTTGGCTATGCTTCATGGATGATTCCTTATGTTCCTGAATGTAGCTCCAATGACTCCTTAGCTCTTTTTGCTCCTTTTTGATGCAAAATGTGCCATTTTACCTACGATTACAACAAAACTAGGTGTAGACCTCGATTCCCGCAAAGGTAGATGAAATGGTAATATTATCACATAATATACATACAAACATGCAGATTATTAAAGATAAAACGTCCAAACAAACCCCAAAATATAGACTATAATTCATGCTATCAAAATACCCCATACTTAGCCCTTGCTTGTCCCCAAGCAAGTTTTGCATATAAAAGGCAAGATAGAATGGATTATAAGTCAAGAAAATCAATGAAAAAGTCCTTCAAAAACATTTTATGGTGTGCTACAATCATAGATCACTCTAAGAGAATACTTCATGGAGTTTAAAATCAAAAATATGATCAAAACATTTTATAAATATAAGAAAGTTGTTCATCTTTGCATAAAATCATAGAATGCATAATAAGTCATAATTATCGAAATTAATCATGCATAATCCAGTTTAAACCACTAAGTCAATCAACAAGCTCGAGGTCTCAAGGGCTTCCCAAAAGAAAGGTCAAGAAACGTGTAGGGTAGGGATGTATGTAAGGTAATGTGGTGCTAGAATCCGGGAAAAGGATATACTTCACTTTCACTTTGACTTTCAACATCTTCCACCAATAAGCTTTGCTTATTTCACACTTTTTCTTTTACTTTACTTTTTGGGATGCATGGACAGAGGTGCACAATAACCGAAGCCTAGGAAATCAACAATTTTCAATTTCTTGAGATGCATCAAACCCTTGATGCACATACCATGACCCGTTTGGAATATCGCTCAATCCGACTTTGGCAAGACACAAACACCCGGCTATGTGAATGGTGCCGAGTTACTCATCATCATGATTGACTTCCCCAAACCTATTATTACTTTCTAACACTTTCACTTCCAGCCAACTTCTCAACTTTAACTTCACTTGCTTTCACCACTTTGCTTGCTTCCAAATTCCCGGATATGTAAAGGGAGGCAAAAATGTATATGAGGGGCTAAGCATGATCAAGAAGAAGAAGAGAGAAGAATGAATTGCCCTGGTCTTTCCAGGAAGAAAGTGAGAGAACTCATAACGTGGTGTCAACCTTCAAACTCAACATAATTTAGATAAAAACAAAGTATTAAACATGCCAATAATTTCAAACAAAGCATTTAGCAACTTAAACATATTATAAAACCTTTCAAACACATAAAGATTTCAAAACCAGTCATTAAGCAAGATCTTCACTGAGATCATATCCAGATAAGAAGCACAAAAATCGTTTTCGAAAACTCTCAGTTAAACCACCTCGGTCGAGGTGTTCTTAGGTCAACCGAGGTGAAACACCTCGTTCGGCCAGAACTGCCCCGGTCGAGGTCAAAAATTTTTTTTTTTAAAACCAGTTTTTCTCAATCAAATAACCTGTATGTATGCATGTAGTCTCAGATAAACACATAGAAGCAAACTGAAGCATAAATATAAATAAATATCCGATCAAGTAGAGTCATACATCACATAAGTGTCAAATAATACATCAATAAACACCCCATACTTGGGACACACTGTCCCAGTGGGTCAAAATAAGTCTAAGGAATAAAATACTCACCGGACAATAAGCTGAACTACATAAAAATAAGAAAGAAAATCCTGCAGCTCTCAATAATCCTGATCCGGTGGTGGTGGTGGTGGCACATATGGATACTGGGATGGGTCAAATGGATAACCCATAGCCTGCTGGAACTGGATCTCCATCATCCTGCGCTGATAATGCTGGCTCTCTAGCATCTGATGAGTCCAGCTGTCTATCTGTCGGTGCTGGGCAGCAAATCTCTCATGCATGTCCACAGTAAGGGTGGCATAAGAGTCTATCATCTGATCCGTCAGATCATCGATCCGACGGTGAGCCTCTGGATCTCTATGTCGGCGTGCCCTATGCCTAGCAGGTCTCAATGGTGATGCAGCAGGTGCAGGCTCAGTATCATCATCATCCAGATCAATAACCGGTGCACTCGTCCCGGCAGTATCTGTCCCTGTATCCATCGGGACTCCACCATCCCTGTCATCAGCAGTCTCCTCATCATCTACCTCCTCCTCCTCAGCTGGGGCAGCTGCTGCCTCTCTATAATCCTCCATTAGTGGGGCCCAAGCGGTCTGCCAATAATGAGGGTCATAAACTGTAAACTGTGCTGACCACCTGATCCCTTGCGGTGCAGTCAGCTCCCATGGCATAGCAACGTATGGTGTAGTCAGTCCTAGGGGAACCAGAATCCGCCGAGTGATCATCTCCTATAGCCCAAGCGGCTTGGCAGCCGCCACCATAGTGCAAGCGCTGAGATCCATATCCTGGTAGCTGGCGATGTGGGTCACAAGTCCTCCGTAGCAGATTTCCCCCTTCGTCTTGGCCTTGATCTTGTGCAGATCCTCTGCCAACATCAAGCCAAAGTCGGGGATCCCTCCAGTCACCATGCAGTATAGGTTGAAAAGCTCCCCCTGTCGGACCTTTTGGGGCGTCTCAGTACGCGCCAGAAGCGTCTTGCTGAAAATGCGGTGGGCTAACCTAAAAGCTAAGTGAAAAATGACCTTCTCCCTGGAGTCTCCAGGGCGCCACCTGTCTGCGTGCTCAACCACGTGAGCAATCTGTCCCCAAAACTCCCTAGCTACAGACCGGGAAGGGAAATCAACGGCTGTCGGGGGATGAAAACCAAAAATATCCCTCCAATACTCTAAAGGCACTAAGAAGTTCCGGTTCATCAACCTGTACTTCACAGAAACGCTCTGTGGGGAGGTAGGTAAAGGAGCTAACAAACTCTAAGGTGGGCTCCAAATAGGCAGGTGCACGGATCCCAGTAAACTGATCCAGCCCTACCGTCGATATCATCCGTCTAAGGTCTCCATCCACATGGAGACAGTCAAAGGCTGACACGTCCAGAAAGCGAGGTGCTATGACTGGACGGGCTGCTATACGGTCGTAATCGACCCGGTGTCGCTCGTGGATCACCGGTCGATAAGGTCGGGAAGAAGAGGAGGAAGGGGAAGGGGAGGATCTATCCCTAATGGCAAGGCGTCTCTCATAACTCATTTTAAAATTCTCACTGTCAGGTCACCTCGGTCGGTTTGACAACACTCAAGAACACCTCGGCCGAGGCACAGCACGTCTGGACCGAGGCGAAAAACTGCGTACTAATTTCTTCAAAAATTCCAGTTCTTTTCCCCCAAAATCACTACAATTGGTTCCTATGGGGTACTTAATCCGTTTCTCAGCAAATGCAGGGCAATCCAAGCCCGAATCGAAGCGAAATCAGCGAGGTTAGGGTTTCGGTTCGATTTACCTCGTTCGGCCGTTTCGGTTCGATTTCTTCGCACATCGACGTTGCACTGGGATCCTCTACGCTTTAATTGCAGTTTGGAAGCGAAAATCTTGGAAAACGAGCAAGATTGAAGGGCGAGGTGAAGGAGAGCGCCGCGATCGAGGGGGGTTGGCAAAGAGGATAAAAGAATTTTTTCCCCTTTTTATACCCTTTCTGGAACTACTGTCACCTCGGTCGAGATGGTCTCGACTGGACCGAGGTGGTACGGAACGAGGTGGTTCTTCAGAAACCCTAGTCGCCTCGGTTGCTCAAGAATCATCTCGGTCGAGGTGCTCTGACAGCAACCGAGATGTGCCTCAGTCAAACTCCGTCTTCTCAAATTCTCGAACTTCTGTCCTTCCAGTTATGCTCCTGGTTTGTTCTCCTTCCTTAGATGTCACCTGTTATCTGTCTAGGACGCCAAAAACAAAACAAAGCAAAGCAAAAGAAAAACTATCTAAGCTAGACTAGAAAAAGGGAAAAGAAAGCAATACCTTGGGTTGCCTCCCAAGAAGCGCTTGGTTTAAGGTCGCTAGCTGGACCATTCTCCATAGAATTACTCAATGTACCTTGAACACCATGGAGTGCTTGTCACATCCATCATAAAATTCTTCCAAAAAGGTTCCGGTTCCTAATTTCACCGGCAAATGGTAAGATCTCGCACGTACAAGCTTGTACGGTTTGATTCTCACCGGAATCCTTCTAGCCTTCCTGCACTTCAATGGGACATAATCTATCCTTGCGTCCCATCCTTTCCTTGATCGAGAAAACAACTTCTCGAGAATCCTAGTAGCTTCCCCATCTTTAGCATGGGGATGGTACAAGGTCCTTAGCATGCGAGGGACCCCATACTTGAACAAGAGACACTTCATCGCCTTAACGGTGTAGTGCTTGCAATCTCCACTCCTTATAATCCAAGGAGTATCTTCTTCCAACAATTTCAAGGGAGGTTTCATCTTGATCTTAGGAGGTTCTTTCGGAAGAGACCTCCAACTCTCCGGTGCATTCCTGAAAAATTCAGAAATTTTAATAGGGATTTCAAATGAAGTAGGAGAATGTACCTCGTAAAGTTCTTCAAAGCTTGAGACAAGTTTCATGTTGGGTTGATATTCCACACACGAAATCCCTCCCAACTCAGCTGGTCTTTCTTCCACCTTGACTACAGTCTCAGTAATTTGGCCAAGGTTCTCCGTATCTTCCAGTTCTACAGATTTTTCCTCCACCTCGGCCGATCTCTCTTTCACCTCGGCCGATGTCTCAACAGTTAGATCGAAATCTTCCAAATCTTCTTCTCCCTCAAAAGCTTCAGGAGAAACTTCTGGTTTGATTGGAGGGGTTCTTGGAACTTGCAGCACTTCCTTATGCTCCTCTTCCGGCTTAGCATAGGATAGGTTGCTTTCCTTGAGCTCCTCCACCTTCTTCATCAACCTCTCCCATCTTGATTCAAGAGAATCTTCAAGGGGTTGCTCACAAATCTTTTTAGGGACATTTAGTTCATCCCACATCGCAAGTTCATGCTTAATGGCCTCTTCTCTTTCCCATTCATTGTTGAACCAATAGAAGGAGTACTTCTCCTCCAAGTATTCATAATGGTCCGCCCTAGCACTTTGTCTTGCTATCCAGGCTGGATCAAATGTAGTCATCGGAAATCCTAAAAACTACAAAACTCATAGAAAGAGTAGTTAGTAGCAACAGGGGCAAGTGCCCCGAAAGCAAACCGCAACCAGCTCGGTCTAGACCAAGTCCCCGGCAACGGCGCCAAAAACTTGTTCGCTCCAAACGGTGTGTGCAAGCTTTAAATTTATAACCCTAGACGTAAGCTTAAAACAAGGATGCGAACCCGCAGTGTACGGGTCAATCGTAGTAAAAAGCAAGGAATTCCAGGGGTCGATCACAGGGACTTAGTGAAACAAAGTCCAATTACGGTAAGCTTTAGTAGGAATTAAACCCTCCCTATGCATGCATAAGATATTAATGGAGGAAGACTTTAGAACTTCAAGACAACCTCAAAGGCGGTTGAATCCGACCATGAAGGAGGTTGTCAAGAAGGAAATTCTTAAACTTCTTGATGCAGGTATCATCTACCCTATTTCCGATAGTAAGTGGGTGAGTCCGGTTCAAGTAGTTCCGAAGAAGGGAGGAATGACGGTCATCACCAACAAGAACAACGAACTCATTCCTACCCGAACCGTGACTGGATGGCGGATGTGCATAGACTACCGCAAGCTCAACAACGCAACGCGGAAGGATCATTTTCCATTGCCATTCATTGATCAAATGCTTGAAAGGTTAGCACAACATTCACATTTTTGCTACCTTGACGGTTATAGTGGTTTCTTTCAGATTCCGATACACCCGGATGATCAAGAGAAGACCACATTCACGTTCCCTTGGGGTACGTTCGCCTATAGAAGAATGCCGTTCGGGCTTTGCAACGCCCCAGCCACCTTCCAACGGTGCATGATGGCCATCTTCTCCGAATACGTAGAGGAAATCATGGAAGTCTTCATGGACGACTTCTCCGTATACGGTTCCTCTTTTAACGATTGCCTTTCTAACCTTTCTCTTGTTTTGCAAAGATGTGAAGACACTAACCTAGTTCTTAATTGGGAGAAGTGTCAATTCATGGTTAAGGAAGGGATTGTATTAGGTCACTTAGTCTCTAGTAGAGGAATAGAAGTAGACAAGGCTAAGATAGAGACCATAGAGAAACTTCCTCCCCCAATTTCGGTGAAGGGGATAAGAAGTTTCCTAGGACATGCTGGATTTTATAGACGTTTCATTAAGGACTTTTCTAAGATATCAAAACATCTCACTAATCTATTGATGAAGGATGCGGTTTTTGAGTTTTCGCAGGAATGTTTGGATGCGTTTAACACCATTCGGCAAGCTCTAATTTCAGCACCTATTATCCAACCTCCGGATTGGACTCTTCCCTTTGAGATTATGTGCGATGCTAGTGACGTAGCAATTGAACTGTTCTTGGACAACGAAAGGAAGGGCGAACCCACGCCATATACTATGCTAGCAAGATACTAGATGAAGCGCAACTCAACTACGCCACTACCGAAAAAGAGTTTTTAGCCATTGTCTATGCTATTGACAAGTTTCGCTCTTATCTTGTAGGTGCAAAGGTGATTGTCTACACGGATCATGCTGCGATCCGATACCTCCTTGCAAAGAAAGATGCGAAGCCAAGGCTAATTAGATGGATTCTTCTCCTACAAGAATTCGATCTTGAGATCCGCGACAAGAAAGGCTCGGAAAATTCTGTTGCGGATCATTTGAGTCGCCTAACACATCTAGAGGACGACCATTTACCCATTGATGACTCCTTTCCGGACGAACACTTACACATCATAGAGGAGTGCATCAACGTGATCTCCAAAGGTAACGAACCATGGTTTGCTGATTTTGTTAACTATTTGGTTTGCCAGGAGATACCGCCCGGACTATCCTACGCACAAAGGAAGAAGTTCTTTAAAGACGTCCGGGAATACTATTGGAACGAGCCTCTCCTCTTTAAGAGAGGTCCGGATGGCATCATTCGGCGATGTGTGCCGGAAGATGAGATACAAAGTGTCATCCGCCATTGTCATTCACTACCTTGTGGAGGACACGCTAGTTCGAACAAGACTAGCGCAAAGGTATTGCAATCTGGATTCTATTGGCCTACTTTATTTAGAGATGTGCAATCCTTTGTTTCTTGCTGCGATGCTTGTCAAAGAACAGGCAACATTTCTAGAAGGAATGAGATGCCCCTCAACAACATCCAAGAGGTGGAGATTTTTGACGTTTGGGGAGTTGATTTCAAGGGACCATTCCCATCTTCTTGTGGAAATCAATACATACTATTGGCAGTAGACTACATTTCTAGATGGGTGGAAGCAATTGCCTCTCCCACAAATGATGCCATGGTGGTGGTTAAGTTCTTCAACAAGACCATCTTCCCGCGATTTGGGACGCCAAGGACTATCATTAGTGATGGAGGTTCTCACTTCATAGCCCGTCGCTTTGAAGCTCTTCTAGCTAAGTATGGGGTTACTCACAAGATCGCTACCCCTTATCATCCACAAACAAGTGGACAAGTTGAGATCTCAACTAGGGAGATCAAAGGAATTCTAGAGAAAACAGTTTCAAGGACTAGGAAGGATTGGTCCTTGAAGCTTGACGATGCATTATGGGCGTACCGGACTGCGTACAAGACTCCCATAGGAACCACGCCATACAATATTGTGTATGGGAAGTCTTGTCACTTGCCGGTAGAGTTGGAGCACAAAGCGTTTTGGGCTATCAAGTGGCTGAATTTCGGCATGAAGGAAGCGGGAGAGAAGCGTCTCCTAGACATCAATAAGCTGGATGAACTCCGCTTGAACGCTTATGAAAACGCTAAGATCTACAAGGAGAGGGCAAAGCGTTGGCATGATAAGCATATCATTCCAAAGGACTTCAAAGAAGGAGATCAAGTTCTCCTCTTCAATTCAAGACTTCGCCTCTTTCCAGGTAAGCTTAAATCTCGTTGGACCGGACCTTTTCTAATTAAGCGCATTTTTCCCCATGGTGCAGTTGAAGTATGGGGTGAAGCGAGCGGAAGTTTTAAGGTGAACGGCCAACGACTCAAGAAGTATACGCCGGAACTCCAAGCTGAAGAGTTCGCGCCTACCGCACTCGAATAAATGCAAGATTGGTCTAGCTACGGACCTTAAACAAAGCGCTTCTTGGGAGGCAACCCAAGGTATTGCATTTTCGCTTTTGTTTTCGATTCATAGTTTAGCTTAGTATAGACGTTTTCGCTTTGTTTTTGCCTCGATTTCTTCCGGTATGTTCGTGTTTTTGGTTGAAGGATCGATGGAAAAGGAAAAAGGGAAGATAATGTTGAAGAAAAGCAACGAAATTTGGACTTTGGTGCTTTACAGAGACTTCCACGGTCTAAATTACGGGCGTCATAGCTACAGTGCCCGTAATTTCCAAAAGCCTTTGAAAAATCACCAAAACCACGGTTCCGTACACTTCCACGGCCGTGGAACACCCCGACAGACCGTGATTTTCAAAAAATTTTCCTGTGACTATATAAGCCACATTCTTCACAAAAACCACCCAAAACCCATCTTTCCACGACCTAAGTGCCGAAACCTCACGACCCCCTCTCAAATCTTCGTTTCCTAATCGTTTTCAACGATTCTTCGTCCTAAACTGCAGCAAATTCAACCACAAACAAAATTCAAGCGACGAATCAAGCGGAAATTCATCAACAAACGCACAATTCGGATTTTTCAATCCGAAAAAGAGGTTTATTCTCTCTTCTTGATTCTCGCCAATTTGGTTCGTTTTTGCTATAGATTTTTAGGAAGAACTGATTGAGACTGGAAGGAATTAGACTAGGACTGCTTGTTGTGGTGATTGATTGCTGATTTGCTGAGATTTGAGATTTTCTGAGACGAATCACGGTCTCTGGGTAAATCACGGCCGTAATTCCTGAAGAACAGACCGTAATTTTGAGCAGAATGGATTTTGTGAGAAGAGTTTCGGGAAGGATAAAAGAGAAGAAGAGTGGCCAGAATAAGAAGAGGAAGGGTAATCCCTCCTCCTCCTCATCCTCTAGGGCACCACCACCCTCTTCCCCTTCACCTCCATCCTTACCTTCACCTCCATCTTCACCCCCTCACCCTAGAGTCCCGACCATACACGACGACCATCTTGATGCACTTGATAGGATCAAGGAAAGGGCAGTGATTGGCCCTAGATATTTATTGTTGGAGGATCTAGCTCCTCTCAACATTGTGGAGGATCTTACTTGGCTCTTGGATAGAGCCGGATTAGTTGTCTTCTCGGCTATCCGAGAAGACGCATATGAGGAGATTACACGGGAGGTTGTGACATCCTTTGAGCACAGCCACGTAGATAGGACCGTCTATTTCCGTCTCATGGAAAGAGACTACCATTTGAGTATCCGTGAGTTTGGGACCATTTTTGGGTTCCATGAGACCTTCAATGGTCGATTTCCGAGTGGCGTTTACGCCAAAGACTTTTGGAAGGAGGTTGCGATGATATACGCCGACGAGGACCGTTGGCAACCCGCTGATACCAAGGCTAGATTGATGTACCATCTAGCCTTGAAGATAGCTCACCGTGTTCTTTCGGAGTGTCTCTTTCCTAGGACGGAGACGCCCCAAAAGATCAAGACGGATGAGCTATTCTTGCTTTACTCCATGCTTTATGGACGCCGTGCAGATTGTGCTACTCTCTTGGCTGCTACGATGAGCAAGCTCAAGAACAAGAAGAAGGGAAACATCGGATATGGTGGGATAGTGACCCACATTGCTAGGAGCTTTGGTGTTGATTTTTCTACCTGCACCCGCATACCGGCCGTACCTTTAGGACTCCATGCCTTCATGGTTAGGGGTCTCATCTTCCCCACACATAGAGGTCCGCCTTATGCGGGCATGCCTTGGGAGAGTAGGATGGGCAGGGGTATTGAGTGGCTGCCGGAGTACTCCATTATGGCGGGACGCCATAATTGGAAGGATACGTTCGCTGCTATGCATGCGAACAGGATAGTAGCTCCCCCTTATGTCCCACCACCGGTTGTCGAGGAGGAGGATATGGGAGATCAGTTTGAGAGTGGAGGAGGAGCCGAGCAGGAGTTTGGCATGTTTCCGGATCAGCCGGAGGCGGCCCCAGATGTACCTAGACGCTCTCCACGTCTTACTAGAGCCTCAGGCTCGTCTTCTCGCCGCGCTAGCGTGAGTGAGAGGCCTACGTGGATGACCACACCTCCCACATGGTATGGCATTCCCCCTCCTTGGTCCACAGAGCAGCCAGCAGCACCACCACCACCAGTACCAGCACCATCCGACACCCCTGCATGGTTTAGTCAGGCCCCGGGATGATACGAGTAGATGCCGGATTGGGCTACCGGACTTTCAGAGAGAGTAGGAGCATTGGAGATCCGAGCCGATGCCAGAGACGGACGCATGGATGATCTTGATCACATGATGAGGGACGTCTACCGCCAGCAGTTTGGACGGCCCTACGACTCCAGCTTCTCTCCATTCCCGCCTCCACCAGCGCCGCAGTGATTTGATGCATGACCGTTTGCTTTAGACATTCCGCCACCACTTTGTGAGTTTCTTTTTCTTTTCTTTCTTTTCTTTCTTTCTTTTGAACATTAGGGACAATGTTCGTCCTAAGTATGGGATGGGATGTACTAAAAGTTTGTAATAACTCTACTTACTATGTTCGCTTTCATTCGAGACTATCATTGCATGTTCATTTTGTGTTGCACGTTTCCTTATTGCATTGCATGAAAAATAACTTGAAAAACCCATAAAAATTGAAAAATTTTGAAAAATTTTGTGCTTCTAATGAATTGAGATGATTTCCATGATAATCATTACTTGTGAATGGAGTTTGATAACAATTGCATGCTAAAAAAAAAATAGTGAATCGAAAAGAATTTGAATGAATGAATTATACCTCTTTTGCAAGTTTCATAATGTGATTATATTACCTAAATCATGTTAAGAAATTGAAGTTGAAATCACATTATAAGTTCCTATACTTCTTATTGAGATGATTAAGGCAATTCGATTTTTCTTTCTTCTTTCTTTGACCATTTAGCTCCTCATTGAAATATTGACCTCCTTTACCTATCCGGGAATTTGGAGAAGTGAATGAAAAAGGCATGTTTGATGTGGGAGGGCCATGAGAGCAATTGTTTGCAATCAAAAGAATAGAAAGAAGTTGTAGGTTTGGGGAAGTCAATCATGACGATGAGTAACTCGGCACCATTCACATAGCCGGGTGTTTGTGTCTTGCCAAAGTCGAATTGAGCGATATTCCTAGCGGATTATGGTATGTGCGCTAAAGGTTTGAGGCATCTCATGAAAATTGAGAAACGCCAATCTCCTAGGCTTCGGTTTTTGTGCACCTCTATCCATAACTCCAAAAGTAAAGTCGGAAAATGAAAGGAAAAAAAGAGCGAAGCTCTAAGTTGAAGTGTGGCGGAAACCGCAAAAGAAGAAGAAGGTAGTTGTCCACTTTTCCGGATTGACGCACCACATTCCCTTAAAGTCTCCTTCCCTTTCCATATTCTAGACCTTTTCTTTGAAAGTCCTTAAGATCAAAAGAATGTTATATGACTTTGTGGTCTAAGTTGAAGTTCTTATGATTGATTTTGATAATGTTTGAAGGTTATGATGCTTGTTTAGAAGCTTAATTGATTCATGAGTTTTCTTTGCTTTTTACTCTTTGATTAAGTATGTGAAAGTTTGATAAACGATTGAAGCAAGGTTTGAGAATGATCTATTCTTTAGAAGGCACATTCATCCAAAAGAAGGTACACATATTTCATTCTAACTCTTGTTTTAAAAGCTTTTGAGAGACCTTGCTTAGGGACAAGCAAGTTGCAAGTATGGGGTTATTTGTTAGCATGAAATATTGTGATACTTTAGGCACGTTTTCTAAACGTATTTGATTCATATTGATAGTCTATGATTGAACATTGTTGCATAAGTGAGCTAGTTTTCCTATATTGTCGATATGGATGTCTACACTAGTTCTATGTTGATTATAGGTACTTAAGAGCTATTTCCAAACGAAATCGAGCAAAGAAGAGTTGATTTGATATGTCCATGGATTGAGGGCATTCTTAGGAGCAAATTGGAGTTCAACTTAAGGAATGCACGAGGCTAGGGAAGAATCACGTTCTTGCCCTAAACCACGCTCTAAAATACGGCCGTATTACAAACCACGTTCAGTTCCACGGCCGTGGATCCTTGCAAAGAGAAGCGTGATGCATTCCAGTAACTATTACGGTCGTGGAACACATGGTTCAAACCGTGACACTTTTCCACGCTCTAAATTACGGTCGTGGAAACTTCCACGACCGTGATCTTGGCGATCTTTTTCGCCACACTTTGAAGCCACGATCTTTTGAAGATTGGGCCGGGCCGATATTTCATCTTGCCCTATAAAAAGACGGACGAAGAGAGATTTCGTCATCCGCGCTATCCACGCTATCACCGCTATTGGCGCTACCATTGCTTATTGACGGCATCCTAGCTTACCCTCGTTTAGAAGCATTTGGAGATCTCGTTGGAGATCAAAGTTCGTGCTTGGATTTGCCCTAATCTCGCACTTGGTGGAGATTATCGTTGGGATTTCCATATTTTCTGGATTGACGGAAGATTCGGAAGATTTCTTACAAAAAGACTTCTCTTCTTGTTTAGGTTTGATTTAGAAGACGGATTGACATCCCGTTCTTCCTTCTTGCCTAAGATTGTGTTAGTTTGTTCTATTACGGATCTTGTGACGATATTTGTTCTTGATTGTGACTTTCAGATTGGTTTGGAGTTTATTGAAAGTTTTCGGAAGTGTTCATCTTTCTATCTTTTAATTCTTGAATTGATATCAACATGACTGTTATTGGCTAAAAACCCTTAACAATTCTAAGGTGAAGGGTTGATAGTTGTGGCTTAGATGATGATAGATCGATCGCAAATAGATTAGACCCTGAGAGTTCGAGAGAATTGTCGACGAACCCTAAATTACGGGTTGTTCTTGAGTTCCATGACCGTGGAGTCTCAAGATCCAACCGTAATTTCCCTTAAGTTTACGAACCTGCTTTTACTTTAATCCAAAGTTAAAGATTTGCTTTAACTTAGTTTAGACTTGTCTTTTCTAGGTGGTAGTGAAGCCTCAACAACCTCTACCTCGATTGTGAGTGTCACAACCTCAATCGGTTAAGTTAGTCTTGATCCTTGGGTTACAAGTTTGGGTATTTGACATTAATCCTCACCTTTAGAATCTTTCTATATTGAGCCTCAACAACCTGTATAGAGAGTGCCTTGTAGGTGAGTCATATAAGGTTTTTGGAACTTCACCGTACGATTACCTTACATTAGCATACCTCTGCATATCTCAACTCTGTCTTTATATCATTAAGTATATCTTGAATCGATTGCCACAGCTGGATACTTGGATCTTTAGGATTGTTATTTTCCCAATATTTGCAAAACTCTCATACTTACTCGCTTGATAATTTGCAATTGAATTTGTTCCCACCCAAATCCATGTGTTCGATACTCTGGAATTCTTGCTTAACTACGTCGATCCGTACATTGCGGGTTCGCTGCTTGATTCTAGTTTTATAAATTTAAAGCTTATTTGCAAACACCTTTAGGGGCGAACAGTAAGTCTCAAGGAATTAAGATAAAGAACTATATCCTCAAACTAACACACCATCTAAGGGAATAGAATCAACCTTTACCCGGTAAGTCTCAGGCTAACTCACAAAGATGGGATGAAAGCACACTCAAACCCCAATAAAGGATAAACCTTTATTACCTACACTTATGATCTTAGGTACACAAGGGGAGGGGGGGTTTGGTCGAATTGATGCACAAAAACTTATGAAAACGATTAATGCGACGAATAAGACAATAATGGATGAATCTACACTAGGTTGATTCTAGGCATGCAATTGCTACTTTGGTGCATTCCTTTTACAAGTTTTTAAGTAATCTCTCGTCTCGATCATATATATGTGTTGAGCCAACCGGCATCAACACAACTTAACCTATTAAAGTTCCGTAAACCTATAAGAATAAATAACAAGTTAGCATTCAAACAAAGACTAAGGGATATAAAGAGAAGATTAAAACCGTTAAACTTATCTTTATATTTGTGTTCCTTTTCTTTAAGTAATTACAACCCGTTATTACTTAAAGTTGCTACTAGATTAAAGACCCGAACCCGGAACTTATTAATCCTAGTTGTTTACATGCACTTTAGAACTTAAGGTGATCAATCTCAAGTAATAGTTAACATACAATTAAACAATGGAGATCAAGGAAACACAAAGCATTACTGAATAAAAACTTATATTAAAAGAACTTACAACCAAAGTAACAAAGCAGCTTTAAGCCAACCCAATGTAGCAAGGGAGTTAACAACTCATTACAATGGAAAACTCAAGTCTAACATGGATTTTGTGGGGAAAAGCATGGATGATTCTAGCAATCAGCCATGGACTATTTATACTACAAAAGACACTAAATTAGGAGTAAATAGCCGGCCTAAAACAGCCACCTTTAATGCCATAAAGGTGGTGTAAACAACCGGAGTAAAGCTTCTGGCGTTAAACCGCAGGGGCGGCCTTCAGGACCCGCTGGGGCGGTTTAGGCAGAATCGGTTGATCTTCTTCAGAACCGCTGGGGCGGCTACTCAACTCCGTTGGGGCGGATCTTTAATGCACTTTAACGTCTGACCTTTCGCCTTCCTGACGTTTCTGAAGTCAAGGGGCAGGGGCGCCTTAAGGCTAATGCAGGGGCGGTGACACAGACTCTTCGCCTTCAAGCTCCCAAGGCGAGGCGCAGGCAGGGCGCAGTGGGAGGCGCAGGGGAGCTGGTCTTCGTCTCGTCAAGGCAGGTCACCGCAGGGGCGGCTGTAAGGGCCCGCGGGGGCGGTGGAGCAATATAAACTTTACTTCTTGATCGATCTTTACTCCTAAGTGCTTATAACTCCTTCCTTAGCTTCTTTTGATCTTCCTCTTCTGGACCAAGAAGTTAGTAGCATAAACCGATACTAATGCAATAAAAAAACTCTAAAAACTACCCTAAATGATAGTTATTACATCACCTATCAGGGATCTTCTTATATGTCCTAAGGAGCTACTCAAGTGCCAGTTATACCGGCACGTGCTACTGAGGTTGTTAGAGTTCCACAAGAGTCGAGAGGACCTCGATCAGACACCTAGTTGAAGGTGTTTCACCTTATTGGAGTACCCCCTTTCTTTAGAAAGGTGGGGTTAGAGGTTGAGGTATGGATTGGGCATGTAGACTCAACCCTTGAGTCTATTAGATGTCTAGAGGACAGACGGATAGAGTTAGTGCAGACTCTATTCCGTGACCTCGCTTAGTAGTGGTGCAGGGTCATGCGGATTCGAGCCACCAGTTATGATCAGATGCGAAACATGATTAGAGAGTGTTTCAACCCTGCCTCATTTACGCGGGACAAACTGCAGGATTTCGTTGAGGTTGGTTTAGAGGACGTGCCGATAGTAGCGGTGATTAGCAGATTCCAGTAAGAGCTGGCACTCTCGTCGTCTGCCAAAGAGTACCCGTTCTTCCATGGCAGGTTTCCATTGTGAGTCTTTGAAAGACTATCACGGTATAGCTTCAGCTTACGAGCGTGAGCGGGCTACCTAGAGGAGGAATTCTCAGACAGGACGGTCTGAGAAGAGACATCATACTAGGCAGACTGTTGCAAAAGCATCTAGGTATGGGCGATGCTAGATTCATGGCCGCTTGAGTTATCTCGTGTCTTCACAGACTTTTGATAGAGGACGGTAGTGTTACAACTACGGAGGAAATAGACATGTGAGATTGGATTGTCTGAGAGCACCAATGACATGCTTCTCTTTTGGGAAACTAGGACATCGGGCTACGTTTTGCCGACAGGGCAAGGCTTCGTCACAGCAGGGATCTTCCCTTGCTGGTGTAGTAGGAGGTGGGCAAAGGCCGCCTCAGTACTAGACGCAAGGACAACAGAGAGTCCCAGATTATCCTGCTACTCAGGGTTCTGCTCTAGGACCGAGTAGAGGCAGAGGTCGAGATGGAGGTACCAGTGATACCAGGGGAGCTAGAGGTAGAGTTTTTGAGTTGAGGAGCGTTGAGGAGCCGCCAGGCTAAGTGCTACGTGTACCATTCTAATTAATGGTTTACCTGTTAGAGTTTTGTTTGATACGGGTGCTACACCCTCTTTCATTTATGATGCATGCGTTGATAGACTAACCTTACATACGGTAGAGGGTAGACCTTTCTTGATAAGGTTACCGGATAGGGGTCAGGTTAGAGGTACCCAAGAGGTACACAGTTGTCCTATACATTTAGAAAACCGTGATTTGTTAGTGGACTTCTTTGTCATGCCAATGGTGCATGAGGAAGTCATTTTGGGTAAGGATTGGATAAATAGACATCGTGTTGTGTTAGATGTAGGTAGGAGGACCATGACGGTCTCTACCGAGTCGGGTGAGATCAAGATTTTCCGAGGTTGGGACCTTGGAAAGACGGGCATGGTTATTAGGGCAGTACGAGCAACGAGATTGATCGCACAGGGATGTGATGCCTTCTGGTGTTATGCCATGAAGGAGAGCGAGAGGCAAACGTTAAAGGATATCCCCATGGTCTGCGAATTTCTGGATGTGTTTGCTGAGCCATCCAATTTTCCGCCTCAGTGGAGCGTGGACTTCGGCATTGAGTTGGAGCCAGGGACGAGACCAATCTCGAAGGCCCCATATTGTATTGCGTCTATCGAGTTATTAGAGCTGAAGAAGCAACTCGAGGAATTGGCTGAGAAGGGCTTCATATATCCTAGCGTATCCTCATGGGGTGCACCTTTCCTCTTTGTGAGGAAGGACGGATCGTTGAGATTGTGCATTGACTACAAAGAGCTGAACAAGATGACCTTCAAGAACAAGTATCCTTTGCCCCGCATTGGTGACTTGTTAGATCAGCTTCAGGGAGCGACTGTGCTCTTCAGGATCGACTTGTGCTCGGCGGCTAATCGGTAAATATATAGAAGAAATGAAACTAACCCCAAAACAAGGTTAGTCCGAACCACAAATGGAATGCCCCCTAACAACCATTCCTCCCCACACCACCTATCACTTGCCCAACATGGAAAGGATCACAAAACCACAAAACATACAAACCCAACAAGGCATACCCTAGCTACAAAAATAACCAAGTGTGAGACATGCATACAAAAAGAAGGTACAAGACCACAATCAAAACTAATGCAGGGATAAACATATGCCATGCCTTCAATCCACCGTTGGTCCCCCTTCCGTATGCCTCCACCTTTGCAGGGATAGACATATGACATGCCTTCAATCCACCGCTTGATCATAAAATGCCTCTAAGTCTGCAGGTATAGACATACCCATGTCTTCAATCCATTGTTGGCCCATAAAGCATTATTTCACGTAATTGGAAACTCATCAAATAAAATCCTATAAACATGTCTTTGAATAAGATTGGCAAGGCGTGCTACCTCCACATAATCATTCTCAAAAACCATCAAATTACGGGATTTTCATATGAAATATATTGTACTTGTGACTGCTAGTCCTTGCATTTGGCTTGCCAACTTTGAATCCTTGGCATACCTCCTTATCCATGCAACAACTTTTTCCATAGCACTAAACTTAAATTTCATTCATATCCATCTATGAATTGCATTCCACACACATTTAGAATAGTCACACAAGAAGAGAATGTGGTTGCGAGATTCATCTTCCATTTGACACCACCTACAAATAGGATCCATCTCAATAAAATAAAGTGTATCCCGTGTACTAAGCCTGTTCTTTAGAGCAATCCAAGAAATAAAACAATGCTTAGGTATGTGCATATAACTCCATATAACCCGCCCCAAGTTCACTTTATCTCATGTATCTCTAATTTTTGTTGTACATTGCGAGGACAGACAATTTTCCTGCATGCTCCTAGGTCTCAAAATCTACAATAGCAACGGAGGCATCTGCGTACAATTCAAGCAACTCATCTTGAGCAACCATAATTCTTTTAACAAGGCCAAGATCTCTCAATTTTTTCAGCCGTTCAAGAGCAGTTTGCCTTACCCAATACTCAGCATGTATCCACTTTACCCATAGATTGTCATGTCCTCGATGAATAACCCAAAAACACCTACACATGAAAGTAGTACTCCATTTCTGCAGCTGTATCAAACCCAAACCACCCCATCCTTTGGCAAGCACAAAGTAGCCCAAGCCACTTTAAGCCATTTCCACAAAAAGTTCCTGCACAAAATGATAATCTGCTCTATAATAGTAGCCGGGACAGGTAAAATAGCAATCTAGAAAGCTTCAACACCTTGCAATAAAAATTTTATTAACTCTACTGTTCCTACAAAGGATAGACTTGCCCTGTTCCAGCTATTAATCTTGTCTAATATTTTCTTGATCAAAGGAAAGTAATGAATAACTTTCAATTGCACTGGAGATATACGGACACCTAGATATCTAAAAGGAAATTTACCCATTGCATAACTAGTAAGTTGTTGTAACTACTGACCCCCCAACTGATCAACTAAAGCTAGATAAATTCTAGACTTGTATTAACTAACACACAGCTCAGAGATATCTTGGAACTGCTGCAAACAGGCCAATAGAATTTATACAGACCTCTTATCACCTTTACAGAACAGAATTACATCATTAGCATATGCAAGATGAGTAATCTTTAAACTTCCACATTTTTTATGAAATTTAAAATCAGAATCTATGGCTCGTGCCTTCAGCAACCTAGACAAAAACTCCATACAAATAACAAACAATAAAGGAGACAACGGGTCAACTTGCCTCAAGCCCCTCTTCCCTTTGAAAAAACCATGTATACCCCCATTAAATCTCTCAACTATGATGCACGAACACTTCTAGAAGGCGGCGTGTCCCGTGTCCTGCCGTGTCGAAAACGGGGACACAACCGGACACGGCTAAATATGACCGGACACGGTCAAGACACGTTTCCAAGGTAGGACACGTCTAGGACATGGTGAGGACGCGGATTGTGTCCGGTCAAAACATGATCAATGAAATAAAAACTTATATATTGTAATATTTTTTTCTTCTTTCCCATTTTTTCCGACTAAACCTATCTCCACATGACCACCTGCGAGATTGTGGTTGTTGGAAGTAGGACACCGATCTTCTTCTCCGGCTCTAATGTTGAAATGTTATTCCGCCGGCCGACTCCTCTCCATTTTTCTTATGATTTTATAAATTAATTTTGAATCTTTGATTATTAATTTAATTTGTAAATTTTATTTGTTGAATGTTGACTATGTTATTCTAATTCTTTCACTTTTTATAATTCACAAATATTTATTATTATTTTCCTTTGTTGATCATGTTGTTCGGTTATTGTTTATTTGCAAATGAATGATTCATTCTTCAATTTTGATACTAAGTATGATTATTTAAGATTATAAAACTAAATATGTTTATTTCTATTTTTTTAAGACTGAAAATGTTTGTTTCTAAGCTTTTGTTTCGATTATTTTATCATCATGTTAATATTTTTATCAACTCATATATCATTGATTTTTTTCATATATATGTATCGCATTATGATATAGTAATTCTATATTTCAATATTTTATAAATAATATATTAATTATTTTACTCGCCTTCTCCCCGTTTCCTATACTTTTGAGGATTGTCACTTCCCCGTTTCACGCCGTTTCCGTTTCCCGTGTCCGTGTCCGTGCATCATAGATTATCAATGTATAAGTTACAGTCTCCACACATTCCATGCAATGAATTTCTCAAGAAATCCCAACTTCACTAGAGCAAATCCGAGAAAACTCCAAGAAACTGTATCATATGCCTTTGCAATATCAATATTCAACATACATCTCTTCGGCCCTCTCTTGACTTCATATGTTCTAACAATCTCTTTTACCAACATTACTTGATCTAATAAGTGACAACCCTCAATAAACCCTGGCTGAGCAACATCTATAACTGAAGGCAACATCCCTTTCATCCTTGCCACCATTATCTTCGAAAGGGCCTTATATATCACATTACATCATGATACAAGTCTATACTGCTCCACCTTCATTGCATATTCTATCTTAGCAATTAAGGATACAATAGTGTGATTCAAATTCTTGAGTAACTTTCTTGTACAAAAGAACTCTCTAACTGCTAAACAAATCTCCTCTCCCGTATATTGCCAAGTATCCATAAAAAACTTAGCAGTGAAGCCATCTGGCCCAGGTGCTTTACTATCCCCTACACTCCACAAAGCACCCTTTATTTATGCATTAGAAACTTGCATGAGCAATACATTACACTCATCCATTGTCAAGCATGCTCCATTATCTACAAAAACTCTACAAGCATCACTAACAGTAGAATTAGTTCCCAGCAAATTCATATGAAACTGAAGGAATTTATCCACAACTTGCTGACCATCCTCTGTGCGAAGATTATCATTACCAATCACAAAAGCAATGTAACTCTTCAAGTTACTTCTCACGAGTCTGTGAAAGAATGTAGTAGGTCTATCACCTTGCAAATCATACTTAGCTTTAACTTGTTGAGACAAAAACTGAAATTCCCATCTCTTATAAGGCTTTGCCTTCTTTGTAGCTTCTTTAAATTATCCTTTGATGACTTCAGAATCAAGCTTATACTGTAAATCCACATGCATCCTGTTAATGACCTCAACAACTTCTTTTGCTCTAGAAGAAATGTGAGAGAAATGCAACCTATTTAGCTGATTAAGAGGCTTCTGCAAGCCTTTCAACATACAAGATACCTTATACTACTTAGTACCTTTCTCCTTGCACTACCATGATGCTCTAACAACTGATTCAAACTGCAGATGCTCACTCCACATATTAAAGTACTTGAAGCATCTTTTCCCCATAAATTGTCTAACACCAAAACTAACCACTGCTAGCTTGTGATCAGATAACTCCAATATGTCCAAAAACTGTGTTGTACATAGATAATTCGAGGCCACCCAATCAGCATTAATCATGACTCTACCAATACGACTCCATGTAATACCATCACTTTTAGTAAACATGGTTGAATTAGATGCTTGCAAATCCGGTAGTTACAGGCATTGACAACAATTAAACAACCCTTGGCACTCATACATGGTGACGTGCACTCCATTGACTCTTTCACTTGCATTCAGCACATTATAAAAATCCCCCATCACCATCCATGGCCTAGGATATGCCGGTAATAATCTGCACAACTCAGTGCACAGTTAATTTCTATGTGATACTATGTGTAACCCATAAACAGACGCAATACCAAACTGAAAACTGGTAATTCTGCAAGTAATTAAACATCCAATGCATTGAGTAGTAATCATCACCACCGTCACATCATACAATTGTGGGTTCTAGAAAGTCACCTTTCTTACAAACTCATGCAAATGAAATTTGGATACAACCTCCCATCTAGGAAAGATACCCTTCACAACTTTCTGAATATCAACATTAGCACTATATAGTCTAGTTTTAAAATTACTACAAAAACTAGCAGGATACTTTCCAACCAACAGCCTTACACTATTTTGTTTCAAAGGTGTAGCAAAATCCCTTATATTCCAAGAAATGATACTCATTTAGAATGAGATGCAGTAGCTGCACTTCTTGTCATTTGCACTCTCCTGACTGAAGCCCCCTTGCCAATCTCACCTTCAGTCATACCCTTCTTTCTAACCACAGAAGATTCACCACCATCTGTACTGGCTCTCTCTTGTTGCTATATCAAACTATTAATATGAGGAACTTTACTAACATGCTCCTGTTTCTCTATAGTTTGCATACCACTTATATCCTGCATCACATGTCTATCTCCTTCATTTTCTTGCTCTTTACCTTCTCTTGATCCATGCAAAATTGGCCAGTCAATCTCAAATCTTGACATACCTCCCAAACCCATGACTAAGGAAGGCTCACCTTTATCCACAATACCAGAATTTTCATCTACAATAACAGTATCATTATTCAAAATATGATTACTAACATCCAGCCGTTCCTTCTCTATATTCACCTCCACTGTAACACTCTTATCATTTATAGCACTTCCAACCTCCCTCACCTTGTACAAGAGTAACAGAAGGCTGACCTTGCACATCAGGAACAAGAGGTTCACCTTGTACATCAGGAACAGAAGGCTCACCTTGTACAAAATGCTTAACTTGTCCAAGATACTGTGTATTACCAGTTTCTGGAGCCTTGGTAATTCTAGGTTTAGCAATCTTTGTCATAAACCTGGACATACATCAATCTTATGACCAAAACCATAGCAATGCCTACAAACCTTTGGCTCATTTTCATACAAAACTACACTATCAAAACTATCACCATCTTCATACTTAACATTGATGACCCTTTGAACATCTTTAGCAAAATTCACTTCCACCAGAACCCTAGCATAAGTCCCTTTTTTCCTTTTCTCAATGATAGGATCCATGTACAAAGGTGTCCCTAACCGTAATCTCACCCATATTGGCATTATAGCCATACTCTCCTTACTAAAACCAAATCTCTATAGCATTAGCTTTACTAACAAAGGCCTATTAAACATAAAATAAGCCCCTTCGAACAACACCTTATCTCGATCCTGTGGGGAATCAAAGGTGAAAAACATTAGACCAGCTTCATACTTATAATAGGCTTCACACCCCAAGTTCTTCTAAGGTCATTAACATCCTTATGCTTTGGAAACCTCCCTACATATCTTCCAGTCAGGCAGTATCCCCACACCTTCTCCACTAGAATAATATCAGTTCTCTTCAAAACAACAAGCTTGTCTTTAATAAACCTCAACTTTGCCCCTACTCCTGCATTCATGAAAACTCTACTTTGCAACTTAGGGAAATCCTTCTTATATACTTCTTGTTCAAGTACAACCTTTCCCATATCCTGAGCAGCAACTGAAGCCATATATTGAACTTTCATCTCTACAACCACATCATCTTCCACCTTTTTAAGAGTACTGCCCTCCTCCATTACCATCAACTCTCTACCAGCAATCTCCTCAACATCAGAATCCGGCAAATTCGCAACATACTCAACATTAAAATCCATAGGTTCTCCTTCCACAACATGTGCCACAACAGCCTCAACACTTAAATAGACACTCTACACAGCCTGAATCTGCCCGTCCAAAGCCTCAACACCCTCCATTGCAGACGGAACACATACAATATCCATATCAACAAGCCTGGTTCCTCTTCTAAGTAAACGTAAACCTAAATCTCAAGTCCACCATGAGAGAAACAAACAAAAGATATAGAAAACTTACTTGAAGGCCGTCAACTCTCGCAATCTCCTCCTTGAATGAATCCAAATCCAAACGATCGACCAAACGGTTTATAATTCAAAGCCTCTCAAGAAGCTCTAGATAACGTTTGATTTCAGCTCGTTAGCAGACTAGTGCTATATCAGAAGAAACACAATCAAGCTCAACTTTGAACATGCACCTTCACCTTAAAAATTCAACCAAACTCTTCTCTCTTGTTCAACGACTATGCGTAACAATCCCAACAAGACCAAAATTACGATGAACAACAATGTTCGCTCCCTCCAAAAGGTGTGTGCAAGCTTTAAAATTTATAACCCAAGAAGTATCCTTGAACAATATGCGAACACGCAGTGTACATATCAATTGTAATAAAAGCAAGAATTTCAGGGGTCGATCACAGGGACTTAGGTGAAACAAAGCACGAAATCAGGTTGTAAAATATGGCAATTAAAGAAAAGAAATTAAAGCAAACAAAGATGATGTATAACTCAAGTAAGGGGAAATGCGGATTCTAGGATTAAAGCATCTAGTTGTGGTTCCGACTCAAGATCATAAACGATAACACGGACAAAGCTGAGGTTTGCAAAGGGAAGCTGTTTCTAAGGTGGGAATAGATCACCGGGTAAGTCTCACTACTCACTATCCCAAACACAAGTTCCTATTACCGGGTAAGTCTCAAGGTACTAAGAAAAGGAACTATAATCTCAAACCAACATACCACCTAAGGGAATAGAATCAGCCTTTACCGGGTAAGTCTCAGGCTAACTCACAAATATGTGATGAAGGCACACTCAAACACCAATGAAGAAAAAACTTTTATTATCTACGCTCATGATCTTAGGTAAACAAACAAAGGAATCACCGGTAAGTCTCATCCTAGGGTTGCATTGAACCAGGAAAGGTGTAATAAGGATAGGATTTGGCAAACTTAAACTTTTAACTCATATAAGGTTCAGGAAAGGTCACCTCGTTCAGTAAGATTCCACCCCGGCCTCGATGTTCAACGACTGAGCGAGGTGTTCTAGGGTTAAGGTAAAGACTCGAGCTTTCACGGTCCTGCTGGGATTAAGATCATTCTATCATCATCTTTCCCACAACTTTCAATCAATCACCCTAGAATCGCATAAGAAACTTAGCCAACAATCATCATGATAACAATAATCAAATTAATGGAAAAGGAATCAATATTCGAACAAGAAAACCTTAAGAAAAAGGTCTCAATAACTGAATCAATCAATCAACAAACAAGTGTTCCTCAGTCAACAAATCAGAAAAGACAATAACCAAAAGTGATCTAAGAAGATCTTACAAACTCCTTCAAAAGCCAACTCCAACTATGATTCCTTCCTTCCTTGAACTTCAATCATTCAATACTTCCTTCAATACTTCCTTCAGTTCTTCCTTCAAACCTATAGAAAAATCCCCCATTTGCTGGATGCTCCAAGCATGGTCGAACTTCTGGAAAATACAACCCTTTATATAGGAGAATTATCTTCCAAAGATAAGAATATCTTAAAAAGATAATTTCCTACAAAATATATCTCTATCTCTAAAAATAAATCAGCCTATAATAATATCTTCCTTCCAGAAATCCATCCAAGAATATAAGATATCTTCCTTCCAAAAATAAAATATCTTAGCCAAAAGATCTCGCCGGCGACAGGGTGTTCGTGTCGGTCGGGATGCTCCTCAAGCTCACCTCGGTCGAGGTGGTACTATAGCTGACCGAGGTGAATCTCAACTGAATGTGAAATCTCTCAAATCTGATCCAAAGTCAATTTTCTTAATCATTTCCATGCTTCCTGAGATCTTCTTTAAGCTCCAAAATGTAGCTTCAATGACTCCATAGCTTCCTTAGCTCCATTTCGATGCAAAACGTGCCATTTTACCTACAATTAGAACGAAAGTAGGTGTAGACCACGATTCCCGCAAAGGTAGACAAAACAAAAATATAATCAAAGAATATATATTCATACATGCAGATTTATGAAGATAATGTAACACCCCAAATTCTGATAACTCGGGGAGCTACTGGTTAGGACCTCACAATGGGTCCCGACCATAGTTTGACAACAATTTTACATGGATATTACAACAAGGCACAAAAGTATTTAAAACATTTGAAAACTGTAAACAATATATACATGGAGAATATGTATCAGCCTTACAAGAAAAGCTACTAAAATGATGCATATGAAGAACAGAAGACATCCCCGTCCCCAACTAAATGAGTATGTGGACCCGGCTGACCATTTCCTCAGGATGTCTCTACAACTGTCTTAACCTGCAAGGCATCTACAAGCGGTATAAAACCGTTAGCTAACATTCTATACATAAGTATAAAGGTAAAAGCACAAACACACAACATACACAATCAACATGCAACACTCAATCCTTTTATTATCTTTAATTAGATGATAGGTTATTACTAATGATACTTATTTTGTGACACGAGGGATTCCCAAACCTTGCCCCTGTCCCCGTTTACCAACGCGGAATGGTACTAATGCATCTGACCGTCTACCGGACTGGGCTGGTCGCAGGGAACCTCCTAGACTCTCGCAAGAGCTAGGCAGATGATGTCACGACCCGTTATCATACACTTGGGTCAATTACGTAAATAATAAAGTCGGCCTAATCCGGTTTCGTTGTTTATCATAACTAACAAACACCACTCATACACATTACACTCATACAAGAAGCCAGCTAAGTAAGTCCGTGGACTTACCTGAATCAGATCTCGACTCCTTATTCGCAAATCGATCTGTACAATAGGAATTCAGTGGCTTGTCAAAGGAGGCAAGTGTGTCAGCACACTTTCTGGGTGGTTAGAAGTCTAAGACTTCTAAGATAGTAGGTCTTAATAGAACGGAATTGATTACAGTATTAATTTATGGTAAAATGACTATTTTACCCTTGGTCTCGAAACTTCCAAAAATTCCCTAATTCATGCCTAAACTCTAATTTGAGACTAAAGAGTCATATTCTAACTCCTAAAGATGAGTTTGGTTACAAACTGGCAATTTACCCATTTCCCTATTTTCGGAAAGATCGTTAAGGTCCAACTTCGGCTTAAAATATAAAATTCGAATAATCTTATAAAAATTCCAAAATAATTCCCTAGATCATCTATGATATCTCATCTACTCCTAGGAGCAAGAATTTCTTAAAACTGTTCAACCATCACTTCTACAAAAATTTCCACAGTTGGTTACAACACTTAACAAACAACACATTGTCTTAACTTTGAAAAATCATAAATCCTAAACTACTCGCTGGATTTATCCCAAATTTTGATACGTTCTACTATAAAATCTTATCTATAATATATCCAAAATTCAGCCGCAAAGGAGATCAAAATCCTATTTAAAACTATCTCACAAGACCGAATTTCAGCACAACAGAAAAACTGCTTACGACTCAATCTTTTAAAAATCATAAATCCCCAACCACTAGCTGGATGCTTCTCAAATTTTAATATGTTCTACAACAATATGTCAACTATATCATATCCAAAATTCAAGCCCAACGGAGATCAAGATCTTATTCAAAACCATCTCACAAAACAGCATCACTTGCTGTTTTCCCCAACACTCAGCACATATATACAAAACACAATAACTCTCAAACCGTAACTCCGATTCCTCTAAAATTCTAGTATGCTTTACTATGCAATACCGTCTATGACATATCCGAAAATCAGCAGTAAAGGTGGAGTCTAACCTACCTAAAACTGGAGCCGAAGTTGACTGTTCTTCACTTCATGCAAACTCAGAAAAGACCTTTATCCTTACTGCTCTTCTTAGGCTGGTCCGGGTAGGCTTAGGAGACATAAAGGTCACTCGTTAAGCATGAATATCATGGATGGAAGTGCAAAGAAGGAAGGGTATAAGCTTACCCGACTCCGAGGCTCGAAGGCACGAGGCAGAAGACACAAAGGCTGCTGCTGCTGAGTGGATCTGTTTCGTAGGTATCCTTGGTCTGCTGGAGTCGACAGAAGGGAAAGTAAGCCATCTCAGATGCCGGTTCTGCGTTCCCAACCGCCCCAGTGGCTAGGGCAAGATGCGCCCATGGTTCCCTTGCAGAGGTGCGGTTCGGTGTCCTCCCTGACGGTGCTGTGCGCGAACCGAAAGAAGGCTGAAGGCCATCGCTGTTGCTCGACTGCAGACAAAGGAGGTGTTGTCCGGTGTCCTCCCTGGCGGTGCGGTCCAGTTGTTGTTCGCAAGGAAGGAAGAGGGAGGCGGTGAGCGAGGCACGTCGTCTTCGATGGTTATACGCAGGAGGCCGGGGATGGGATGATTGTTTCTTCATGTGAAATGAAGGAGAGCGTAGGGTTAGGCGCTGCAGCTGGGCTGGCTAGGAGATGGGCTGAGCTGTTCTTGGGCTGGAGGCAAGGAAGGCTGTAGCTGGCATGTAGTAAGGGGCTGGGCTGCAATAAAACAAGAGAGAAAGTGGGCTGAAGTTGTAAAAACAAAAGGTGGGCTGAGTTGTCAAAACTTGTCAAAACTCGTCATGGCTTTGTCGAGCCCATGCATGACCTTGTCATAAAGTTTTCGGGCTTCGTCATGACCTCATCTCAGCTTTGTCATGGTCTCGTCACAGCTTTGTCATGGTCTCGTCAAAAGTCGTCGTTAAGGTATGAATTATAAGATTAGGGTTTGATATAATTCTATCATTTTATGTGAATTAAATTCTACATAAAATGATAAATAATTATAAGAACTAGGGTTTGATATAATTCTATCATTTTATGTGAATTAAATTCTACATAAAATGATAAAATTTGTGAAGAAAGAAATACTAGATAGAATGGGAACCGTTAACGGCTCGAATTCCAAATTGATTCGGAATTAAACGGAAATAAAAATTCCGGATATTACATCAGTACCCCCTTAAAATAAGTTTCATCCCGAAACTTAGAACAAGATACTTAATTAAACGACTTCCATAAATAAACTGGTATGTCCAAGTCTCACTAAATTTTTATTCGTTTCCTAAACTTCTCTAACCCTACCAAAGCGTAACGAAAAAAAACTGGTCGTTACATCAGATCCCCCTCAAAATAAGTATCGTCCCGAAACTGAGGGTAAGACAATTCTGATCGGCCTTTAAGGCACCAAATTGGTGTATTTGATCGCTACACAAACGTCTCGTCGTTTCCACATCTAAGTATCCCGCACATCAAGGTTATCAAAGGCACACATCACTGACTAAGCATTCAATCATGAAATAAACAAGTAGTCAAACAATATCACACATACAAGGTCAAGCCCTAACTCGTCACTTCCGAGGTTACAACTATCGCTATAAAGGTCGTTGAAAGGTTACGTCTTTTACTATCCCCCATATCTTAGGTAGCCTTATCGGCTTCTCATAAAACCACTTAATCATAAATCTTTTTAGGTACTTAGATCACCAGCGCCTGCTACCACGTTCTAGAGTGGTTAGCGGATATTTCACCGGTATTATCCGGCTCAACTGTCTGATCCTCTAATCTGATGACCTAACTCGTGTCTGGTAGGTATTTATCCAACTGAAAATCTCAAACTCAGTTCCCAAACTTAGTCTCCATGGAAAACTGAAGCTGCACTCTCCAATAGGGTGAGGAATACTAGTCCACCAGACACTTTTAAACCGCTTTAAAACTTCCAATGGTTGCCTTACACAACTCACTTCCAGATCCTTTGATGACCCTACGGAAAATAATCTATTCAACTTTCTTCCCTTCGTTATGACCACTTGCTTCCGGCCTTCTGAAAAGGTTCTCACTACACACTCAGGCCAAAGGTCTTGGACATCCACCAACACTTACCAAGTACCCAATGCTCTTCGCATCACGGCCCACTTGGTCTTCTCTTTTAATATTACTCAGTCATCTTAATCTTCCGGTAAGGAATCGTCACCTTTACCCTTTTCTGGTCTAACACTCGGGGCAACTACGAATCAAATCTAGTGGTCATCCTCTTTGATCACTTGGCATTATTATATTATTTATAGATCTCTAATATATCGTTAGCTCAAACTTAGGTTTTTCACACATTTTCCAAGATCTTAAGTAAAATAGAATTTGTCC
This sequence comes from Fagopyrum esculentum, assembly GCA_033239045.1. Classification (NCBI taxonomy): domain Eukaryota; kingdom Viridiplantae; phylum Streptophyta; class Magnoliopsida; order Caryophyllales; family Polygonaceae; genus Fagopyrum; species Fagopyrum esculentum. Next base: position 88,054,470 of record BSUD01000003.1, on the reverse strand, counting down.
TAAATGACGGCATTAGACACAAAGTGATCTCATATCACCGTTATTTGATAATAACTGCCCAATAAATGTTGATATACCATTAGCAGTGCACTATTTTATCCACCATTGTTACCAGCCCGATGGTATCCCTTTAACTCAAAGCGCAACTCGACCCGTTCCGATATAACATTACACATAAAATCTACTCCGCGATTTTGCTTTCTTTACGCACAGTTACTAGGTTATAAGTATACTCCTGTCGCTTCTCTTTCTTATGTATCTTTGACTCAAAATGGTAGTTACTCACTTTAAGCTTTCTAGTGCAGACCATGCACAATACTTTAATTACATCTTTAATTTTTTTTTTCCTCAACCCATCAAGAAAACTCACTTTAACGTACTCCGTTAGGTATAGAATTCCAAAACTACTTGTCTGGTAACATATAACAAAGCCATCACTCTTTACCCGGATCCATAATAGGGTACCAGTCTCCTTCTATTACCTCTACATGCACATAAGTTTCCGTACAATATTTCTAGTCACTCACATAGCCTAACCTACGTTTCTTCCAACTAGAATACATTTCACGAACTATCACCATCTTAAACTCGACACGACATCCATCAGTACCCTTGAGCTTCTTGCTTTGTGGGTTAGGTCCCACCACGCTTCCGCTGCGCTACTTGATAATTCTGTTGTCACTCATTAATCCTAAGGACCTTTTCTGTAAGTATAAAGTGATTGACCCCAAAACTCTTTCTTCCAATTACACCATGAGTCTTATACGGATGAAGTACCAAGTACCTTCTTTACTTGCCTTAAGAAAATAAAACAACGATTGAAAAACAACTTCTTCCGCTTACTTTCTTAATTCTTCTACCACGGATCCAAACTCCCTGACTTGACCGGAGTTTGATCTTAACTAGCCAAGAAGTAACCCTTAAAACATTTCTCTTTGTACCTTTAATTCATCCAAGAAGGTTGTCGTTGCCTACTTGAGGAAATCCTCTAAGCCGTCGGTAAAGCTACTCCATAGATTCACAATCACAATTATCTCTTCTTAACGGAAGATAACTCATCAATACCAAACCATACTTGCACGTCCTTGGTTGACATCGGTCAGTCTATAATTAACTTATCTCAATTTCATACCTCTACTGGTATTAAACTTTTGGTGCACATCACCTACTACACTAATCCTTTTATCCTTCTTTAGTTCGTCTTATCTTTCACTCTTCTGCTTCCTTTGGGACAACTCTCTTTCTCTAGTCCGATTATTTCATTCATCTGGCACAAATAGTCGTTTCAAGTTTCCATGATAGCTTGCAAGCGTCTTTGAAATTCTTATGGTAGTAATGACCATCCACTTGCAGTTCCTTTTGCATGGACCATCTGTGTTGATGGCTTAGGTCCCGCGATAATTCGGGTTACCCTGGACTCTCGAGTCTAGCAAGGCCGTTCTCTCATACAGATTTCTTTACTGGTGTTGGTGGTAATATCGCCTTCCTGCAATTCCGTTGACCCTACTACAGGCTTCCATTCTTTGGATATTGGCGTCGCGGTTTCTTTCAAACTTCTTATATCTTTGAGGAGGTCAAAACCTCCCCACGCTTGTGGGGTCTGCCTTTTTGCTTTTACACTCAATTGTAGGTCTTCATTCCGTGCACCTTAGATTCTCATTTCTAGGTCGACACCCAATCTCTTCAGATCTCTCATGCCCATAATTGTCTATGGGAAATTTTCCACGATTGTAACGTCCTTTATCTCGCCCTCTTGGTTGTACTCTGTTCTACTTGGTTCTTGTTCTAATGTTGTTATCTCCACTCGGAGATTTTCTCGTCTCTTGCATGATTCTTCTAATTCCGTCTCTCGGCCTCGTATGTCCAAGTTCCTTGTACGACCTTCTATTCCTTCTAATTGAATTGACTCAGGGATTTCTTTGGATGATTTGTAAGGATCACCAAGCAGCCTACCCGAGTATAAAACTCAATTCAAGGTCCGATTTCATTGCCTCGTATTGGAGATTCTTCAAGTCCGCAGTTGATTTATCATGAGGCGATAATCGCTTCGTGATATCACGACTAAGGGTATAAAATATCCTTTAGGATACTAACAAGCTAAGCAAACACATGTATATAACATATTATAATAAACATCATTACAAGTCTATAAGCTAACTCCTATCGATCCAAGTTGTAGAGACCCACGGAAAGCGATGGTGGTCCGACGTACTACTAACCCAACAACCCGACTATGCGTGTGTGTAAAAACAAGAATCCATATTGAAAATTTTAGACCCCTTTCGGGTTCTAGTTATTTTATACAATCGGTCTTTCAGAAGATTTCAAGTTCCATTGTTGTCAACCCAGAGCTCTGATACCATATTGTAACACCTCAAATTTTGAGAACTCGGGGAGCAACTGGTTAGGACCTCACAATGGGTCCCGACCATAGTTTGACAACCATTTTACATGGATCTTACAACAAGGCACAAAAGTATTTAAAACATTTGAAAACTGTAAACAATATATACATGGAGAATATGTATCAGCCTTACAAGAAAAGCTACTAAAATGATGCATATGAAGAACAGAAGACATCCCCGTCCCCAACTAAATGAGTACGTGGACCCGGCTGACCATTTCCTCAGGATCTCTCTACAACTGTCTTAACCTGCAAGGCATCTACAAGCGGTATAAAACCGTTAGCTAACATTCTACGCATAAGTATAAAGGTAAAAGCACAAACACACAACATACACAATCAACATGCAACACTCAATCCTTTTATTATCTTTAATTAGGTGATAGGTTATTACTAATGATACTTATTTTGTGACACGAGGGATTCCCAAACCTCGCCCCTGTCCCCGTTTACCAACGCGGAATGGTAATAATGCATCTGACCGTCTACCGGACTGGGCTGGTCGCAGGGAACCTCCTAGACTCTCGCAAGAGCTAGGCAGATGATGTCACGACCCATTATCATACACTTGGGTCAATTATGTAAATAATAAAGTCGGCCTAATCCGGTTTCGTTGTTTACCATAACTAACAAACACCACTCATACACATTACACTCATACAAGAAGCCATCTAAGTAAGTCCGTGGACTTACCTGAATCAGATCTCGACTCCTAATTCGCAAATCGATCTGTACAGTAGGAATTCAGTGGCCTGTCAAAGGAGGCAAGTGTGTCAGCACACTTTCTGGGTGGTTAGAAGTCTAAGACTTCTAAGATAGTAGGTCTTAATAGAACGGAATTGATTACAATATTAATTTATGGTAAAATGACTATTTTACCCTTGGTCTCGAAACTTCCAAAAATTCCCTAATTCATGCCTAAACTTTTGTTTGAGACTAAAGAGTCATATTCTAACTCCTAAAGCTAACTCCTAAAGATGAGTTTGTTACAAACTGGCAATTTACCCATTTCCCTATTTTCGGAAAGATCGTTAAGGTCCAACTTCGGGTTCAAATATAAAATTCGAATAATCTTATAAAAATTCCGAAATAATTCCCTAGATCATCTATGATATCTCATCTACTCCTAGGAGCAAGAATTTCTTAAAACTGTTCAACCATCACTTCTACAAAAATTTCCAAAGTTGGTTACAACACTTAACAAACAGCACATTGTCTTAACTTTGAAAAATCATAACTCCTAAACTACTCGCTGGATTTATCCCAAATTTTGATAAGTTCTACTATAAAATCTTATCTATAATATATCCAAAATTCAGCCGCAAAGAAGATCAAAATCCTATTTAAAACTATCTCACAAGACCGAATTTCAGCACAACAGAAAAACTGCTTACGACTCAATCTTTTAAAAATCATAAATCCCCAACCACTAGCTGGATACTTCTCAAATTTTAATATGTTCTACAAAAATATGTCAACTATATCATATCCAAAATTCAAGCCCAACGGAGATCAATAGCTTATTCAAAACCATCTCACAAAACAGCATCACTTGCTGTTTTCCCCAACACTCAGCACATATATACAAAACACAATAACTCTCAAACCGTAACTCCGATTCCTCTAAAATATTAGTATGCTTTACTATGCAATACCGTATATGACATATCCGAAAATCAGCAGTAAAGGTGGAGTCTAACCTACCTAAAACTGGAGCCGAAGTTGACTGTTCTTCACTTCATGCAAACTCAGAAAAGACCTTTATCCTTACTGCTCTTCTTAGGCTGGTCCGGGTAGGCTTAGGAGACATAAAGGTCACTCGTTAAGCATGAATATCGTGGATGGAAGTGAAAAGAAGGAAGGGTATAAGCTTACCCGACTCCGAGGCTCGAAGGCACGAGGAAGAAGACACAAAGGCTGCTGCTGCTGAGTGGATCTGTTTCATAGGTATCCTTGGTCTGCTGGAGTCGACAGAAGGGAAAGCAAGCCATCTCAGGTGCCGGTTCTGCGTTCCCAACCGCCCCAGCAGCTAGGGCAAGATGCGCCCATGGTTCCCTTGTAGAGGTGCGGTTCGGTGTCCTCCCTGGCGGTGCTGTGCGCGAACCGAAAGAAGGTTGTCCTCCCTGGCGGTTCGGTGTCCTCCCTGGCGGTTCGGTGTCCTCCCTGGCGGTTCGGTGTCCTACGCAACAATCCTAGCACACTCAGTCCAATAGCGGCTTGTGAAGCTCACTACTACCTAGAGTTCATCATCATTGGTACCTAAGAGCGAGAGTTACCGGGTAGGTCTCTCCTCTCACTTAGTTTCTAGCATGAGGTCACCCTAGGCTAGATTATGCTTAACAAACACTAGGATTTCAACAATCTAACATCATAACATTCAGATTCATCAATACAAGCACAATAGAGAAAACCACGGGCTGATAATCAGGAACCACGACCGTGGTTAGGCAAGAACAAACCTTGGTTTGTAATAGAGGTTAGGTTCGAGCAAGCAAATCATCCAAGGATACATTTAAGTCTATTCTATCATAGTCCAAGCCATAACCATCATTCCATTACCCTAGAATCGCAACTATTTAGCCAACAACATGCATTTTAACATTCAAACTCAACAAGCAAACATCCATGGCTTCCATAGCAAGAAAACCAAATGAAAGAGAAATGAAACAAGTAAAAACAAGAAACTTAGCTGAATATAAGTTTAAGAAAGACTTACAACCCTTCAAGAGAAGGTCCAAATCGTTCCTTACAATCCTTGCAAAATGTCTTCAACAAAGATCACTTAAAAATCACTCAAAAACTCTAAAAACTCTAAGTTGATGTTGTTCTTCTTCTTCCCCCAAAATGAGAGTATATTCTTCCTCTCCAAGAGTAGCCTCCAATAGAAATGATGTGTTGTGAGAGAGTGTGGGAGAGAATCCCTTAGCAACAGCCTACAAGACCACTTTTATTCTCCATCAAGGGCAAGAGTCGGTTATGGAGATCGTGGGACAGATGTCACAGCTGTCCAGAGAAAACCACGGCCAAAACAACGGGCGTGGAAATGGCCTCTGGGCCGTGGTTTTGGTTGTTCAGCTTCCTATGTGTTCTCCTTAGCTCCTAGCTTGCTTCTTAATGAGTCCGGAAGTGTGTCATCACGAGGAATGATCCTCGAATGTATCAATTAAGCTCCAAAAGCTCCCCAAAGTATCTACAAAACCGACAATAGTTCGTGTAGACGTCTATCTCGACAATATGCATGAAATAAACGTAAACGTCATGAACTAATGCCAAACTATGCATGAATAACGGGAAAAACTATCTAAATGGATGCTTAAATTAACGTCATAAATCGTGCTATCAAAATACCCCATACTTAAGATTTTCTCGTCCCCGAGCAAGGTTCAAATATAGGCTAAGAAATGACATGATTTATGAATGCTGGAAAACAACATAAAATCTTTTTGGAAATGTGCTTCTAAAATTGAATCACCTTCATAGTCATGTTTCATGGCAATGGACAAGCAATCATGTATCAAATGAATGAAGGCATGGAAAGACAATTATACTTAACTCGAAAGCATGCATGAAAGGTGAAAATGAAGAAGTCAAGATGATCATAAGAATATCCAATCTAGATCACTAAGTCTTACACATATGCAAATAGGTCACAAGGACTTAGGAAAGAAGAGGCCAAAAAACGTTGTGATAAGGTGGGAATTTTTCTAGGTCATGTGATGCTAATCCGGGGAAGGAACTAACTCCACAATTTCATTTTCGATCAACTTCCCCACAAGTGTATATTTTTCTCCATCTTTTCTTTCCTTTTTTTTTTCATTTTCTTTTTCTTTCACTTACTTTTGAGACAATTGCATTGATGTACAAAAGCCAAAACCTTGGTGATTAGCGGACCTCGGGATTTTTCTAAGGTGCCTCACACCGGGCACACATACCAAGGCTCGTTAGGACATTCGGTTTATCCGACTTTGGCAAGGCACAAACACCTGATTATGTGAATGGTGCCGAGTTACTCGTCATCAAAACCATAGTCCCCAAACCTATATTTTTTTCTACACTTTTCACAACAAATTCAGCACTTCATTCACAACATTCATTCATCAACAACTTCACCCCACACTTGCTTTTCACACACTCAACACACTAGCATTCTCCTATTCCCGGATGGGTCAAAAGAGGTCAAATTTTTAATTAAGTGAGGTGCTCAAACAACATGATCAAGAGGAGAAGTAGAGAAAGATCAATTGCCTTAATCATTCCTAGATGTGCAAGAACTAGCATGTAATTTTGACCATCAATCCTCGTTTCAATCAAGGCTAGCATCATGATCACATTTATACGTGGGATTCAAGATAAGTATTTCAAGTCCACATATGCATGCATCCATTCAACACACAAGGCCATCCATAGCCAATTCACAAAACAATCTCATCATAAGGGTCATATCCAAACTTAGAAGCACTAAAATTTTTAATTTTTTTGATTTTTTTTATTTTTCGAAATATGTATGTGCAATGCAAAAGCTAATGAGACATGTGACAAAAAGAAACTATCCTAGATGCAATCATGCAAATGATCATGAAAACCCCACCCCATACTTAGAAACACATTGTCCCCAATGTGCAAACGAGTAAAGAAGGGTGAAAGAGAGTCCTCACAATATAAAAATGGTGTTGCTTTGGTATTTTGGTTCACTCATGTGGAGTGATGGTGGATGATCAATCAAAGGTGGTAGAGAGCTCTTGATATTCATTGTGGCGTCGGGACCCGCGCTAAGCACCGCTAGCCTTCCAAGTCCCACGTCCACTCCACCCACGTTTGGTGCGGGATCATCATCATCACCTTCCTTATGCCTTGCAAGGCTTCCATGCTACTTAGATTCTAGCACACAAACACCAAACACACACAAACACACTAAAACAAAGACAAAAGCTAAATGCAAAAACGAAAACAAAAACGAAAAGGGAAAAGACATGTACCAATGGGTTGCCTCCCAAGCGCTTTTTAAGGTCATTAGCTTGACAAAATTCGGGAGCGTTTCTCTCAAGGTGAAGTGGGGCAATCATATCCACCGGAGCTTTCGGGATATACTTCTTCAAACGGTGCCCATTCGCCTTAAAATCTCCACAATGCTCCCCACCTATTTCAACGGCTCCATGGGGAAAGACCTTCTTCACCACATAAGGACCCGTCCATCTTGACTTGAGCTTTCCGGGGAAGAGCCGCAGCCTTGAGTTGAAGACAAGGACTAAGTCACCTTCACTCAACTCCTTTGTGATGAGACGTTTGTCATGCCAACGCTTAGTCCTTTCTTTGTAAATCCGGGCGTTTTCATAGGCATCCAACCGGATCTCCTCTAGAGCATTAATGGCTAGCAACCTCTTCTCACCGGCTTCCTTGAGGTCAAAATTCAGCCACCTTATGGCCCAATACGCCCTATGCTCCATCCCCACCGGAAGGTGGCAAGACATGCCATAAACTAGCTTGTAGGGAGTGGTGCCAATCGGTGTCTTGAAGGCGGTTCTATAAGCCCACAAAGCATCATGAAGCTTCATAGCCCAATCTTTTCTTGTCCTAGAAACCGTCTTCTCAAGTATCCCCTTTATCTCCCGGTTTGAGATCTCCACTTGGCCACTAGTTTGGAGATGGTAAGGTGTTGCCACCTTATGAGTCACCCCATACTTAGCCAAAAGTGTCCCAAAGTTCCTAATGGTGAAATGCTTCCCTCCATCACTTATATGATCCCTCTTGGTGTTCCAAACCTAGGGAAGATGACTCGATTAAAGAACCGCACCACAACTATGGCATCATGTGTGGGAGAGGCGATTGCCTGCACCCATCTCGACATATAGTCCACCGCCAAGTGAATGTATATGTTGCCACATGAAAAGGGGAATGACACCATGAAGTCCACTCCCCAAACAACAAATATCTCAACCTCTTGTATCTTGTTCAAGGGCATCTCATTCCTCCTTGAGATGTTGCCCATCCTTTGGCAAGCATCACATGCCACTACAAAATTCTGCACATCCTTAAACAAGTTAGGCCAATAAAAACCGGATTGCAATACCTTTGCACACGTCTTGTGTGAGCTAGCATGGCCTCCACATGTCAAGGAGTGACAATGGCGGATCACACTCTCCACCTCATCCTCTGGAATGCACCTCCTAAAGACTCCATCCGGTCCTCTCTTGAACAAGAGAGGCTCACTCCAATAGTAATGCCTCACATCCTTGAATAACATTTTCCTTTGGGCATATGATAGACCGGGTGACACCTCTTTACACACAAGGTAGTTCACTATGTCCGCATACCATGGCTCACTCCCTCTAGACACTTGAAGTAAGAACTCCTCTATCATTTGCAATTTCTCATCCCGGAATGAGTCATCAATCGGGATGCCATCTCTTTCAATCTCCAATGGTGGTAGCTTACTAAGATGGTCCGCCACTGAATTTTCGGAAACCTTCTTGTCCCGAATTTCCAAGTGAAACTCTTGGAGGAGAAGGATCCACCGAATGAGGCGAGGCTTGGCATCCTTCTTTGTGAGGAGGTAACGGATCGCAACATGATCTGTGTACACAATGACCTTGGCTCCCACAAGATATGACTAAAACTTCTCAAAGGCATACACTACCGCTAACAACTCCCTCTCAGTTGTGGCATAGTTGAGTTGGGCGTCATCTAGCGTATTGCTAGCATAATAGATGGCATGTGTTATCCCATCCTTATTTTGTCCTAAAACAGCCCCAACGGCCACATCACTTGCATCACACATCACTTCCAACGGTAAGCTCCAATCTGGAGGTTGCATGATAGGGCGGAGATCAAGGCATTCTTCAACCTACAAAATGCTTCAAGACAATCTTTGGAGAAAACAAACTCAACATCTTTCATTAGTAGGTTAGTGAGATGCTTAGAAATTTTAGAGAAATCTTTTATAAACCTCCGGTAAAAACCGGCATGCCATAAGAAACTCCTTACCCCCTTAACCGAGGTAGGTGGTGGCAACTTCTCTATCGTTTCTATCTTTTCTCTATCAACCTCAATGCAACGTTGGGAAACCAAGTGTCCCAATACTATGCCTTCACTCACAATGAAGTGGCATTTCTACCAATTCAACACAAGGTTAGTTTCCTCACACCGCTTTAGCACCAAAGACAAGTTAGCTAAGCAATCATCAAATGAAGATCCATACACCGAGAAATCATCCATAAACACTTCCATAATGTTCTCAATATATTCATAAAAAATAGTCATCATACACCTTTGAAAGGTGGCGGGTGCATTACACAACCCAAATGGCATTCTCCTATATGCAAATGTTCCCCAAGGATATGTAAATGTTGTTTTCTCTTGGTCATCCGGTTGAATAAGGATTTGGAAGAACCCACTATAGCCATCTAAGTAGCAAAAGTGTGAATGTTGAGCTAATCTCTCTAGCATTTGGTCAATAAAGGGAAGAGGGAAGTGATCTTTCCTAGAGGCAACATTAAGCTTCCTATAGTCAATACACATTCTCCACCCCGTAACCATCCTAGTTGGGATTAGTTCATTGTTCTCATTAGTTACTACGGTCATACAACCCTTCTTAGGAACAACATGTTCGGGGCTAACCCATTTACTATCCGAAATCGGGAAAATGATTCCCACATCTAGCAACTTAAGGATCTCCTTCTTGACTACCTCTTTCATTATAGGGTTCAATCTTCTTTGAGGTTCAATTTAAGGTTTATAGTTGTCTTCCATCAAGATTTTATGCATGCACAAGGAAGGTTTAACGCCAACTAAATCATCAATAGAGTAACCTATAGCTCTCCTATGCAATTTCAACTCATTCAACAATCTATCAAGCTCATCATCATTCAAAGATGCATTCTCAATAACAGGATAAGTAGAATTCGAACCAAGGAAAGCATACTTTAAATGAGAGGGAAGGGGCTTAAGATCAAGTTTAGAAGGACCTTTATCGGTTGGAGACGATCCATACAATGTAGGTTGAGATGATTCCAAATCCATGGAAGACTCCCCAAGACTCCTTGAAGCTTGATCCACAACTAAGGCACTTTCTAGAGAAACCACGGGCAAAACCACGACCTCTGGCACAACCACGGGCGTTGAATTGGAAGAGTTGGCACTTCTAGACATTACAGAGAGTTCCACGGGGAGAATTACGGCCGTGGTTTCTGGTGCCAGGCCGTGGTTCCTACAGTGATTCAGCACACCTTCGTGCACTTCAAATTCAGCACTTGTCTCCTTTTCCAATGCATCCAAAGCCTTGATTTTCTCATTACAATCATCCTCAACTCATTCCTTCATCAAACTCAAGCTAAGAACCTTCTCAAGTGGGTCCTTGATCAAGATCGAGCACACAACTTCTCTAGACTCCTCTTGCTCAACAATGTTGAAGACATCTTCACCAAGGGCTGGCCCCTTCATCATTGTGGACAGCTTGAACATGATATTCTCTTTTCCTATGTTGAAAGAGAGGATTCCATTTTTGTAATCCACCAAGCATCCGGATGTGGCTAAGAACGGCCTCCCTAAAATGATAGGAACCGGGTAGTCCGCCGGGATGTCTAAGATAACAAAATTGATTGGCACATAGAACTTCCCAAGCTGAATCGGTATGTCCTCTAGGATCCCTACGGGGTGAGTGATTGAACGGTCCGCCATGTAGAGGGTCATCTTGACCGGCCTTGGCTCTCCTAGCCCAACCTTATTGCAAAGTGAAAGCGGGATAATGCTTACACTTGCTCCAAGATCACATAGGGCTTCATATTGCACTTCTCCAACCCCAATTGTCACACAAAATGATCCCAAATCACGCAGCTTAGGAGGCATCTCCTCCCTCATATTTGTATCAACTCGGAAGATCTCTTTGTCATCCTCACTTCTCAATACTCCTCCAACTTCCTTTTGTTGGAGAGTATCTCCTTCAAAAACTTTCCATATGCCGGCATACCTAGAATAGCATCCATGAACGGAATGTTAATATGCATTTTAGACATGAGTTCAAGGAATTTACCGAAGTGTTTATCCAAGCGAGCTCTTGCTCGTGATTGTGGGAACGGTAGTGGTGGTTTGAACGGAGGTGGTGCCACATATGTTGTCTCATCCTCTTTGCTCTTGCTTCCTTCTTCTTGCAATGGTTCTTCTTCCACCACTACTTGCTTTCCCTTGTCATTCCCCTTTGGTAAGGGATCCTTCATGCTCAGCCCACTCGTTGTGGTAATGGCCAACACTTGGCCTCTTGGGTTGTCCTCGGTTCTCCTGGGAAGCTTTCCTGGATCCCTTTGTGCTTCACTCGCCTTTTGGAAAACTTGGGCTTTTAGCACCTTTTGAGCCTTAGAAATGGATGCCACCGTGCTCTCAAGTCCACTCAACCTTCCAATCATTTCGGTTCTATCCTTTGGAGGTTGAGCAAAACCGGGTGGAGGCTCTTGCGAAGCCTTAGGTGGTGGGGCTGCGCTTGTGGAAGCGGGAGGGTTCAAGGCACCATCCCGGTTAGAATAGGAGAACCCGGGATGGTTGTGATTAGGCCGGTAATTATTGTATTGCCGGCTGTTGTTGTTGAAGTTCCTAGGGCCTTGATAATTGTTGAAGTTACCCCTTCCCATGTAGTTAACATCCTCCTCCTTGGAAGCCAAGTTGGCTTGCACTTGCACTTGACGACTTGCTTGATTCTTCAAGGTTGTAGCACACAACTCCCTCAAAGACTTTAGCTCGTTGTTGATTGCATCGAGTTTGTTGTTGCTCATGGTGACTTCACTCACTTTATATACTCCCGGTTTCCTCCCATCACTCTTTCTATGGGAGTACTTTTCTATCACCAAGTCTTGCTTCTCTACAAACTCCCAAGCCTCATCCACATTCTTCTCCATGAATGTTCCTCTGGAAAGTGATTGGAGCTTGAATTGACTATCCTCATCAAGTCCCTTGAAATATATCTCCAATTGCTCTATCTTCGGTATCCCATGGTGTGGTCAATCTAGGAGGAGGTCCTTGAACCTCTCCCAAGATTTGAATAGGCTCTCTCTATCCTCCATCACGAAGGCATTGATCTTCCCACTTAGCTCGGTTGTCTTGGAAGGTGGGAAGAACTTTGTCAAAAACTCGGTTGTCATCTCCTCCCAGTACTCACACGTCCTAGTGGAATGGATTGGTACCAAGCCAAGGCTTTATCCTTAAGTGAGAAGGAAAAATCCCTAAGCTTGTGGTTGTTGTTCTCCAATCTAGGCGGCCTTAGAGTCTCCATCAAGATCTCATAATTCATCAAGTGTTGATGAGGAGACTTTCCTTCCATCCCTCCAAATTGATTGTCCCGGATCATTTGTAGCACTTGAGGGCGGAGCTCATAGTCATGGGTTGTAGGATCTCCTAAGTTTACACCCGGATGGTGGACTCTTTGGGCTGGATCCATACGTTGCCCTAACGTTAGTAGATCCTCAATGATGATCGGATCAAACCGAACATTGACCGCCGGATGCGATGGTGGTGGTGGAGGTTGATGACGATTAATGTCTCTTTGCACAAGAGCTTGCCTAATCACTTTAATTTCCCTCCTAGTTGCTTCTTGCCTTTCATTGCAAGTCTCCTCTCATTCTCCAAGGCCTCATCCCTTAGCCTAATTTGCTCTAAGGCTTCATCCAACTCAGCTTGAAGATCTAGCCTTAAGGGTTTTCTCCGGTTCAGGATACAAATGGAGCTAAATCCTTGCCATATGATCTTCGCATGCACCTAAAGAGTGAGAGAAGTCCTGAAAATTCAAAGACACAAACCAAACAAGATCAAAAGCAACAAGAAAGACCTACACTATAAACTATCACAAACAATGATTCAATCTAGACCTAGTCCCCGGCAACGGCGCCAAAAACTTGTTACGCTAAGATTGTATAGCACAAAAGTCTTAAATTTATAACTCGATATATTTTCCTAACTCCTAGCGTACCCACAGTGTATGGGTCATTTTGTAGCAAGGATAGTATTCCGAGGTCGAACACAAAGACTAAGGTGAAATCGAATCAAATAGGTGATTATGGATAGTGCAAATCTAGTCTAAGAAAAGAGAAAGGAATAAAGAAATGAAAATCATAATGTTTTTGGGTTGGTTTTGTCGTGATCAAACAAGATCACAATTGATGCAAGATAATAAAACAAACTAAAAAATCTAGCTAGCAACACAAACAAAGAACACAAACACGAGATATGTGATCAAAGAGAGAAAAGCGGATTCTAGGGGTTAGGACTTCCGGTTATGGCATTGGACTCAAGCATCTATTCCATCCTTGGATTAGCTATGGTATGTTGGGAAATGGTGTTTCTCAAATGGGATGAATCACCGGGTAGGTCTCATGGTCCACTAATCCCGCACCAAAGGTCCTATCACCGGGTAAGTCTCTAGGAGCCTAAGGTTGAGAAATCTACACAAACCGGATTGTTATCTAGGGGTCAAACCTCTCCTTACCGGGTAAGTCTCGGGAAGGCTAGTCCTAAGCAACAATCCTAGAACCCTCAGTTCAATAGCGGCTTGTGAAGCTCACTACTACCTAGAGTTCATCATCATTGGTACCTAAGAGCGAGAATTACCGGGTAGGTCTCTCCTCTAACATAGTTTGCTAGCATTAGGTCACCCTAGGCTAGATTATGCTTAACAAACACTAGGATTTCAACAATCTAACATCCTACCATTCAGATTTATCAGTACAAGCACAAAAGAGAAAATCACGGGCTGATAATAAGGAACTACAGCCGTGGTTAGGCAAGAACAGACCGTGGTTTGTAACAGAGGTTAGGTTCGAGAAAGCAAATCATCCAAGGATACATTTAAGTCTACTCTATCATATTCCAAGCGATAACCATCATTCCATTACCCTAGAATCGCAACTATTTAGCCAACAACATGCATTTTAACATTCAAACTCAACAAGCAAACATCCATGACTTCCATAGCAAGAAAACCAAATGAAAGATAAATGAAACAAGTAAAAACAAGAAACTTAGCTGAATATAAGTTTAAGAAAGACATAAAACCCTTCAATAGAAGGTCCAAATCGTTCCTTACAATCCTTGCAAAATGTCTTCAACAATGATAACTCAAAAATAACTCAAAAACTCTAAAAACTCTAAGTTGATGTTGTTCTTATTCTTCCCCCAAAATGAGAGTGTATTCTTCCTCTCCAAGAGTAGCCTCCCATGGAAATGATGTGTTGTGAGAGAGTGTGGGAGAGAATCCCTTAGCAACAGCCTGCATGACAACTTTTATTCTCCATCAAGGGTAAGAGTCGGTTATGGAGATCGTGGGACAGCTGTCACAGCTGTCCAGAGAAAACCACGGCCAAAACCACGGGCGTGGAAATGGCCTCTGGGCCGTAGTTTTGCTGGTTCAACTTCCTTTTGATCGTTAAGCCACGAGTTGGTGCAAGGCATGCACCAACAAGGTCCTATGTGTTCTCCTTAGCTCCTAACTTGCTTCTTAATGAGTCCGGAAGTGTGTCATCACGAGGAATGATCCTCGAATGTATCGATTAAGCTCCAAAAGCTCCCCAAAATACCTACAAAACCGACAATAGTTCGTGTAGACGTCTATCTCGATAATATGCATGAATTAAACGTAAACTTCATGAACCAATACCAAACTATGCATGAATAACGGGAAAAACTAAATAAATGGATGCCTAAACTAAATGTCATAAATCGTGTTATCACTTAGATACAAGATAGAATGGATTATAAGTCAGAAAAATCAATGAAAAGCATTTCAAAACATTTCTGGTGGTGTGCTCCACTCATTGATCACTCTAAGAGAATGCTTCATGGCAAATAAAATCAAGACATGATCAAAACATTTTATAGATATAAGAAAGTTGTTCATCTTTGCATAACATGATAGAATGCATAATAAATCATATGTATCGAAATTAATAATGTATAATCCAGTTTAAACCACCAAGTCAATCGACAAGCTCGAGGTCTCAAGGGCTTCCAAAAGAGGTCAAGAAACGTGTGAGGGCGGGATATATATAAGGTATGTGGTGTTAGAATCCGGGAAAAGGATCTTACTTCACTTTCTTTGAATCTCAACATCTTCCACCAATAAGCTTTGCTTATTTTTACTTTACTTTTTGGGATGCATGGACAGAGGTGCACAATAACCGAAGCCTAGGAGATCAACATTCATCAATTTCTCGAGATGCTTCAAACCCTTGATGCACATACCATGACCCGTTAGGAATATCGCTCAATCCGACTTTGCAAGACACAAACACCCAGATATGTGAATGGTGCCGAGTTACTCATCATCATGATTGACTTCCCAAAACCTATTTGTTTTTTTCTAACACTTTCAGCCAACATCTCAAATTTACTTTCACTTTCTTTTCTTTGCTTGCTTCCAAATTCCCGGATAGGTAAAGGGAGGCAAATATGTATATGAGGGGCTAAGCATGATCAAGAAGAAGAAGAGAAGAGAATGAATTGCCTTAATCATCTCAGGAAGAATGTGATAGAACTCATCATGTGGTGTCAACCTTCAAATCCAACATAATTTTTATAAAAACAAAGCATTAAACATGCTAAAACTTCAAACAAAGCATTTTGCAACTTAAACACAGCATAAAACCTTTCGATCATATAAAGATTTCAAAACCAATCTGCAAACAGAATCATCACTGAGGTCATATCATGAGAAGAAGCACAAAATCGTTTCGAAAAACTCTCAGTTAAGAACCTGCCTCGGTCGAGGTGTTCTGACGTCATGCGAGGTGTCAACCTCGTCCAGTCAAGAGCATCCCGGTCGAGGTCATAAATTTTTTTTTTTCAAACCAGTTTTTGACGTTTTTCTCAAACAAAAACCTGTATGTATGCATGTAATGGCAGCTAATCACATAAAGCCAAGAAAAGCAGAATAAGATCATAAATATCCGATAAAGTCATACAAACATACACATAAAATGTCAAGTAATACATCCAAATACCCCATACTTGGGACACATTGTCCCAATGGGTCAAAATAGAAGTCTAAAGAACAGAATACTCACCAGACCTAGCTGAACTGCATAATAAATAAAGAAAGAAAATCCATGCAGCTCTAATCCTCGTCAGCTGGTGGCGGTGGTGGATGTGGAACGTAGGGGTGCTGGGATGGATCAAAGGGATATCCCATCATCTGTTGGTGCTGGATCTCTATCATACGTCTAGTATAGTGTTGGCTCTCTAGTATTTGATGCGTCCAACTCTCAATATCTCGGTGCTGGTCCTCGAAACGCTCATGCATTTCAACGGTCAGGGCAGCGTAAGCATCGACCATCTGATCAGTGAGGTCATCAATCCTCTGTTGTGCCTCCTGATCTCTGAACCTGCAACGTGACCTGCGCTGAGGTGGTGGTGGTGGTGGTGCTGCCTCCTCCTTTGTCGCCTCGTTATCAAGGTCGACAACTGGTATGCTGGGACCGCCGGTATTAGTACCGGTCTCCATGGCAGCTCTTCCCTCATCATACTCCTCCTCATCATCAGCAACAACTGTAACACCCCAAATCCGCGGGACTTGGAGTGTCACATTGGGCTAGGATCTCACAATGGATCCTAATCCTAGCCTGACAACAAGTTCACTGGATCTTACAACAAGGCACAGGCAGATTAAAGTCAAATGCATAAAAGCTGAGTATGATACATCAAAAGAGTTTACAAACTCATAGCCGAGTTCAAAACAACAACATAAACCACAACCACAAAAGATCCCACATCCCACGCATTCTAATGTACAGAAGTCCTCGGCTTGTCACACCATCTGGCTCACTCTGCAGTATTCCTAACCTGCAGAACACTACAACACGGTATGTAACCGTTAGCTACAGCAATGAAAAGCATGAAGGTAATAGCACAACCACACATCAACATCTCAAACATCCAATGCCACACACATTCATTTATTATCTTTCATTACGTTATTCCATTACTAATTCAACTTCTTTTGTAACACAAGGAGCCTCAAGAACCCCGTCCCATCCAACGTAACACAGGAGTTTTGCATGGGGTGACCCTCACTCGTTCCCCTCCATTGAGATCATATTCAGGGCACCTCCTCCTAACTAGCAGGCGAAGACTGGCGGTTACCGCCCGTTATAATACACTTGGACCAAATAAATGTAATGAATGGTCATCCTAGTCCGGTTTAGGTTATAAATGCACAATCATATGAACAAACACAACCATCATAATCATACAATCCACAACTGCACGCTTAGTAAGTCCTATGGACTTACCTGATATACTCGTAACCTATACCACGTCACAGCTTCCCCTTGGGGAAGTAATCAACGCTTACAATAGCAAGGCACACACAATCACATACTGAAAAGGTTAGGAGACTCATCTCACTAACCCCAATCAACCTATATCTCAAATCTAAACCTCTGATCCTCAACACATTCATAGATGCCTAAGGCATATCCTCAACATAACATCTCATCGTACTCGTACACATACTAAACCTTAAAGCCATTACCGATATCCCATAACATCATCATGATCCTCAACTCATTCTGACACCTAGCACGCATCTAATGAGTATTCCTCAATCTCAAATTTAATCCTAATTTAATTAATTAACCTTTAATTAATTAATTAAATTTCACTAGAATAGCGTTTTGCCCGCAGGCCATTTCTAAACCCACTTGTCATCAGATTTCATCAAACAAAGGACCCATAAACACAAGAATAATATAATGATCATAATGAAATTTCTAATTATCCATTTTGAAAAGACTAAGGTCAATTTAGGCCAAATCGTAGTACGGAAAACGAATAAAATCATAACTTATTCGTTACTAACCCGATTGACGATCTAAAAGAAGATTCGGAATCACAACGACGCAGGCTATGCATGTACAACATCAAATTCACCGGAATCTGATTGACGGAACTGTCCTGGAGACATATATGCTCGACCAGGTCCTTATCTGCTCGGAAATGCAGAAACTCGGTACCGATATGAAGAGAATGAAGAGAGGAATCCAAAAATTCAAATAGAATTGAAATCGGATTAGAAACGGAGAGTAGATCTGAGTTTGAAGTTTGAGAGAAACCAGAGCTTTTACGAGGAAACGTGAGAGGAAATGAATTAATAAACGATTTTCCGCTATTTATAGTGAAGTCGATAATTATCCTTTAGCAAAGTCGATAATTATCCTTTTATCGATCCAATGGCGGGTTGAACCCCCTTCTCCAAACTTCTCGAAATTGGAATAATAGATCTTGAATATTGTAGGGATAATTATTCCACAATTGCCTCGGAAAATGTGTATTCCTAAGCCGTCTTTCTCAGCCGTTAAGAAACGAAATAGCGACTCTTTTGTCCGTTTTGCCTTTCCATGTTATTTCATATCTAGGACATGTCCGATGTCCTGATCATTTCTCTCAACTTCATTTTTATTAATTGGGGCTCTCAAATTCTCCAAATAATACTAGAGGGTAAAAATAATTACTCGGGGAAAAAAGTGAAAATTTCACCATAAGCCCACAATTACGCCAGGAACATAACAGTGGGACTTATACTCAATACTTACGCAATCTTCGCGAGTTATATGTCAATTACTATCACTGATTAAGTTAATCAACATTAATTAGAATTCAGAAATCCTAGCTATTACAGCAGCGTCTCCGGCATCCTGCATGTAAGGAAACAAAGTAGAAGACCACTACTGTCGGTCGAATACGGAGAACTGGGATGACCATATAATGCCATGTGGAGTTGTTGTCTCCCAAGGCATAGCG
Source organism: Fagopyrum esculentum (assembly GCA_033239045.1). Taxonomy (NCBI): domain Eukaryota; kingdom Viridiplantae; phylum Streptophyta; class Magnoliopsida; order Caryophyllales; family Polygonaceae; genus Fagopyrum; species Fagopyrum esculentum. The sequence continues at coordinate 88,035,296 of BSUD01000003.1, read as the reverse complement.
GCATATGGCGTGCTAATACCACGAGGGATGAGAATACGCCGCGTGATCATCTCCTGAAGACCAAGCGGCTTCCCAGCCGCAACCACTGTACATGCAGACAGATCTAAACCCACGGCTATAGCAATATGGGTCACCAAGCCTCCACACCAGATGTCTCCCTTCGACTTGCCCTTTATCCTGTGCAAGTCCTCAGCTGGCATCCCTCCAAACTCTGGAACTCCCCTTGTAACTATATAGAACATGCTCAAAAGCTCCCCCTGCCGGATCTTCTAGGGCGTCTCAGTACGTGCCAAAAGAGGCTCGCTGAATTTCCGGAGAGCTAGCAGGAAGGCTAAGTGGAAGATGATGCCATCTCTAGAGTCTCCAGGTCTCCATCTATCGCTATGCTCCACTACATGGGCTATCTCGCCCCAGAAACATCGAGCCACGGCTCGGCATGGAAAAGCAGTAACGGTGGGGGTCAGGAAGCCGAAGATCTCTCTGAATTGGTCCTTCAGCACTATATAGTTCCGGTACAATAACCGGTACTTGCTGCTGTTGCATTCCGGCACGTGAGTGACAAAACTCACAAACTCCATGGTCGGCTCTAAGTAAGCCGGCGCTCGTATCTCCATAAACTCCTCCAGTCCCACCATGGAGATAATCTTCCTCAAGTCCTCCGCTACGTTGAGGCACTCGAAAGCAGCAATATCCAGAAACCGCGGGGCAACAATGGGACGCCCGCATATCCTATCAAAGTCAGCCTAGTGACGCTCATAAATCACCGGTATAGTAGGATGAGATGCAGAAGAAGGGGAAGAACTGTTGTGTCTATCTCTCATAACAAGCTCGCGATCAGATCTGCTACTCATGACTTTTGGCAAATGAACACCTCGGTTGCTCTAACAATCCCCCCGGCCGAGACACAACCGACTAGACCGAGGCAAAGGGTTGTTTGATCGAACTCTCTGATTTGCAAGTTATTTTCCCCCAAATCACTACCAATTTCTTCGTATAGAGTACTTATGTCCTTTTCAGCAAGAAAATTTGGCAACCAAATCCAGATATGTCCTTAATCAGTGGAAGAAGAGAAGTTAGGTTTTTGGAAGAAATACCCAGATTCTGCAAATTTGGTGCGTTTTTCCCGTTGTTTGATGCTCGAAAACCGATCCTCTTGCTTCCTCTAGTGAAATCGAACAAAAAAAACACAAGAAACGAGCAAGATTTGAAGATTTGAGGGAAAACCACCGCCGTAGTCAAGGTTCGGTTGAGAGGGAAAAGTGAGTAGAGAGAAAAACCGTCTCGCCTTTTATACCCCTCGCTGAAATTTGATTTCACCTCGGTCGAGGTGGTCCCGAAAGGACCGAGGTGTCTGACTGGATGTCAGACCTAGTCGCCTCGGTTGCCCCAAGAACATCTCGGTCGAGGTGTTGTGACAACAACCGAGATGTGTCTCAGTCAAGCTTCGTCTTCTCAATTTCTCGAACTTTTGTCCTTCCAGTGTAGCTCCTGAGTTGTAATCCTTCCTTAGAAAGTACCTGGTTTTTGTCTAGAGGACGCCAAAAGCAAATCAAAGCAAACTATCTAAAACTAAGCTAGAAAAAAGGAAAAGAAAGCAATACCTTGGGTTGCCTCCGAAGAAGAGCTTGTTTTAAGGTCGCTAGCTGGACCACATCATCCCTAAATATGCTGGAAGGTGTCCTCACCTCATACTTCACCTTCATCATGGGGTGAGATAAAGAAGTCTATCAATTGTTCAAGCAAATGCAAGTGCTCATCGGGGAATGAATCATGTATGGGTAGGTCGTCCTTCTCGAGCGAGGAGGGAGGTAGCCGGCTGAGGTGATCCGCAACAGAATTTTCGGATCCCTTCTTATAGAGAATCTCTAGGTCAAACTCTTGAAGAAAGAGATTCCAACGAATAAGACGTGGCTTTGCATCCTTCTTAGCAAGGAAGTAATGAATAGCTGCATGGTCAATGTAAACAATAACTTTCGCTCCCACTAAGTAAGAGCGAAACTTCTCAAAAGCATATATAACCACCAAGAGCTCCTTTACGGTGGTGGCGTAGTTCAGTTGAGCTTCATATAGCGTCTTGCTAGCATAGTAAATGACGTTGGTCCGGCCATCCTTCTTTTGTCCAAGTACCGCTCCTACGGCCACATCACTAGCATCACACATGATCTCAAAGGGCAAAGTCCAGTCGGGAGGTTGAATGATGGGAGAGGTGATCAACGCTTCCTTTATCCTATAAAACACATCAAGGCATTGCTGCGAATACTCAAAAACAACATCCTTATTCAATAGATGAGTGAGTGGTTTAGAAATCTTCGAGAAATCCTTGATGAACCTCTTGTAGAAACCTGCATGCCCGAGAAAACTCCGCACACTCTTAACAAAACACGGGGGAGGAAGTTTCTCAATAGTCTCGATCTTAGCTCGATCGACCTCAATACCTCGGTTGGAAACGAGGTGTCCTAGAACAATTCCTTTGCTAACCATAAAGTGACACTTCTTCCAATTCAAAACAAGATTAGTGTCTTCACAACGTTGTAATACTAGAGAAAGGTTAACCAAACAATTACCAAAAGAGGAACCATATACCGAAAAGTCATCCATGAATACCTCTATGATCTTCTCAATGTACTCGGAAAAGATATCCATGAATACCTCCATGATCCACTTTTCATGTGGCAACCTCTACATTCTATTGGCGATGGATTATGTGTCGAGATGGGTAGAGGCAATCGTCTCTCCCACAAATGATGTCAAAGTAGTGGTGCGGTTCTTCAACCGAGTCATCTTCCCTAGGTTTGGAACACCAAGAGTGATCATAAGTGATGGAGGGAAGCATTTCACCAATAGGAGCTTTGGGACACTTTTGGCTAAGTATGGGGTGACTCATAAGGTGGGCACACCTTACCATCCCCAAACTAGTGGCCAAGTGGAGATCTCCAACCGGGAGATCAAGGGGATACTTGAGAGGACGGTTTCTAGGATAAGAAAAGATTGGGCCATGAAGCTTGATGATGCTTTGTGGGCATATTGAACCGCTTCAAGACAACAATTGGCACCACTCCCTACAAGCTAGTTTATGGCAAGTCTTGCCACCTTCCGGTGGAGATGGAGCATAGGGCATATTGGGCCATAAGATGGCTGAATTTTGACCTGAAGGAAGCCGGTGAGAAGAGGTTGCTAGACATTAATGCTCTTGAGGAGATCCGGTTGGATGCTTATGAAAATGCCCGGATTTACAAAGAAAAGACCAAGCGTTGGCATGACAAATGTCTAATCCCAAAGGAATTGAGTGAAGGTGACATAGTCCTTCTCTTCAATTCAAGGCTGCGGCTCTTCCCCGAAAAGCTAAAGTCAAGATGGGCGGGTCCTTATGTGGTGAGGAAGGTTTTCCCCCATGGAGCGGTTGAGATAGGTGGGGAGAATTGTGGAGATTTTAAGGTGAATGGGCACCGTTTGAAGAAGTATATCCCGGAAGCTCCGGTGGATATGATTGCCCTACTTCACCTTGAGTGAGACGCTGCCGGATTCGGTCAAGCTAATGACCTTAAAGAAGCGCTTAATGGGAGGCAAACCATTGGTACATATCTTTCCCCGTTTGGTTTTTTTTTGTTTTCGTTTTCGGTTTTGCTTTTGTTTTTGTTTTGGTGCGTTTTGTGTTTTGTCTTTGTGTGCTAGAAGTCTTGCAAGGCACGAGGATGATGATGATGATCCCGTATCAAACGTGGGTGGAGCGGACTTGGGACTTGGACGGCTTGCGATGCTTAGCGCGGGTCCCGACGCCATAATGCACATCAAGAGCTCTCTACCACCTTTGATTAATCATCCACCATCACTTCACATGAGTGAACCAAAATACTGAAAACACCATTTTTACATTGTGAGGACTCTTTCACTTCATTATTTAATTTGCACATTGAGGACAATATGGTTTTAACTATGGGGTGGGCTTTTCATGATCATTTGCATGATTGCATCTAAGATAGTTTCATACTATTGTCACATGTTTCATTAGTTTTTGCATTGTACATATTTATCACAAAAATTCTAAAAAATCAGAAAATTTTAAAATAATTTGTGCTTCCTAGTTTGGATATGACCCTTATGATGAGATTGTTTTGTGAATTGGCTATTGATGGCCTTGTGTGTTGAATTGATTTATGCATATGTGGACTTGAAATACTTCTCTTGAGTCCTATGTATGAATTGTGATTATGATGTTTGCCTGGATTGGATTGAGGATTGATAGTCGAAATTACATGCTAGTTCTTGCACATCATCTTGGATGATTAAGGCAATTCATCTCTCTTCTTCTCATCTTGATCATGTTGTTTGATCACCTCACTTAATTAAAAATTTGACCTCTTTTGACTCATCCGGGAATAGAAGCATGCTAGTGTGTTGAGTGTGTGAAAAGACAAGTGTGGGGTGAAGTTGTTGATGAATGAATGTTGTGAATGAAGTGCTAAATTTGTTGTGAAAAGTATAGAAAAAATATAGGTTTGGGGACTTAGGTTTTGATGACGAGTAACTCGGCATCATTCACATAATCGGGTGTTTGTGTCCTAACGAGCCTTGGTAAGTGTGCCCGGTGTGAGGTGTTAGCATGAAATATTGTGATATTTTAGGCACGTTTTCTAAACGTATTTGATTCATATTGATAGTCTTTGATTGAACTTTGCGCATATGTGAGCTAGTATTACCTATATTTTCGATATGGATGTCTACACTAGTTCAATGTTGATTATAGGTGATTTGGAGCTATTTCCGAACGGAATCGAGCAAAAGAGAAGTAGAGTGAGTGAGTCCATAGATTGAGGACATTCTTAGGAAGCAATTTGGAGTCTTAGCTTGAGGAATGCACGAGGCTAGGGAAGAATCACGTTCTTGCCCTAAATTACGCCCTAAATTACGACCGTATCACGTTCCACGTTCAATTCCACGACCGTGGATTTGGAGTCAGAAATTGATGTTCATTCCGGAGGATACTACGGCCGTGGAACATATGGTGCAAACCATATTTTGTTTCCACGCCCTAAAATTACGGTCGTGGAACACTTCCACGACCGTGATCTTGGCGAATCTTTTCGCCACACTTCGAAGCCACGATCTTTTGAAGATTGGGCCGGGCCGATATTTCGTCTTGCCCTATAAAAAGACGGCCGAAAAGAGATTTCGGCATCACCGCTTAGCATTGCATAGATCACTGCATATATCCTCGCTTACGCTCGCTTACCCTCGTTGAGGAGCATTTGGAGATCTCGTTGGAGATCAAGGTTCGCGCTTGGAATTTCCCTAATCTCGCACTTGGTGGAGATTATTGCTGGGATTTCCTTATTTTCCGTATTGGCGGAAGATCGAAGCTTTTGGAAGATTTTGCAAGAAGATCTCTCTTCTTGTTTAGGTTTGATTTGGGAAACGGATTGACATCCCGTTTTTCCCTTCTTTCCTAAAGTTGTGATTGTTCACTTTAGTTTGAATCCTTTGATAATACCTGTTCTTGATTGTGACTTTGAGATTGGTTTGAAGGTTATTGAAAGTTCTTGAAAGTTTCCATCTTTCTATCTTTTAATTCTTGAATTAATATCAACGTGAATGTTATTGGCTAAAAACCTTTAACAATTCTAAGGTGAAGGGTTGATAGTTGTGGCTTAGATGATGATAGATCGATCGCAAACAGATTAGACCCTGAGAGTTAGAAAGAATCGCCGATAGACTATAAATTACGGCTTGTTCTTGAATCCACGGCCGTGGAACACCAAGAACTAACCGTAATTTCTCCTAAATCTACGAACCTGCTTTTACTTTGATCCAAAGTTAAAGATTGGCTTTAACTTAGTTTAGACTTGTCTTTTCTAGGTGGTAATGAAGCCTCAACAACCTCTACCTCGATTGTGAGTGTCACAACCTCAATCGGTTAAGTTAGTCTTGATCCTTGGGTTACAAGTTTGGGTATTTGACACTAATTCTCGCCTTTAGAATCTTTCTATATTGAGCCTCAACAACCTGTATAGAGAGTGCCTTGTAGGTGAGTTACATAAGGTTTTTGGAACTTCACCGTACGATTACCTTACATTAGTATACCTTTGCATATCTCAACTCTGTCTTTACATCATTAGTATATCTTGAATCGATTGCCACAACTGGATACTTGGATCTTTAGGATTGTTGTTTTCCCAATATTTGCAAAACTCCCATACTTATTCTTGACAATCTGAAATCGAATTTGTTCCTACCCAAATCCCTGTGTTCGATACTCTGGAATTCTTGCTTAGCTACGTCGATCCGTACACTGCGGGTTCGCTGCTTGATTCTAGTTTTATAAATTTAAAGCTTATTTGCACACACCTTTAGGGGCGAACAAGTTTTTGGCTCCGTTGCCGGGGATTTGGTTTCGGCCGAATTCGGTAACCGGTTGTCAAGCTTGGGAGCTTGCTCTCGTTGTTTGATATTACTTTAAGTGCATGCGCAGGTCTAGGAATACCAAGGATCTCTTACCTCTGACCAAGAGCTAGGGAAAACCTTAAGGCAAAAGCGCAAAGAAAAGAAGATGGCTGAAGAACACGAACGTGATCTTCAAGCGGAATTAGCGGAGAAGGAAGCTCAACTCCATTGGAATGAGAACCTCCGCCGGGATGAGATGGATCGCCATCAATCCCAAGTTAACAGTCTACAGGATCAGATGTTCCAACTAAGATTAGAAATAAGCGACCTTAAGAGTAAAGAAATCAAGAAACCCTCAAAAAGGACATCAAGATCTAGAAGAAGGAGAGGTCATTCATCCGCTGATGATAGTGACTCTTCCATGCCACCATTAGAGGAGATTGATCCTACGATCAATGTGAATCCTTTCCATCCACAAGGAGCCACTAACCGCCGCATTCCACCTAGGAATGTGAGAGTCGAACGTGTGGATAATGAGCCAAGAACTCTTGGCCAGCGGATGGATCCAACACAACAACCACGCCGCTTGGGCGTGAATTTTGATGCTGAAGATGTGCAAGGGTTTCGCTTTAACCCTCAAGTTATTACTCTTGTTCGCCAAAACCAATTTGGCGGTACAAGCGCTGAATCTCCACACCAACACTTGCAAAACTTCGAGTTTATGATGGAGACGATGAGACCGAAGAGCGCTACTACCAACAGCTACAAGCTTAAGCCCTTTTTCTTCTCCTTGAAGGGGAAGGCGTTGTCATGGTATCAAGCTCTTCCTAGTGGGAAACTAGATACGTGGGAAGACCTTTCCGCGGAATTTCTCACCAAATTCTTTCCGCCTTCCAAAACGGCGGAACTTAGAGGTAAGATTAATGCTTTTTCTATGAGACCTAACGAAAGTTTGTTTCAATCATGGGAAAGGTTTCAGGATTTGCTCTTGGATTGCCCTCATCACGGCATATCCAAACTTGCCTTACTGGAGATTTACTACAAGGGGCTGGATGTGGGAACACAGTTCAACCTCCAATCCCTCTCATGTGGAACGTTCATGGACATGAGAGAAGATGACGCTTGGGACTTCATTGAGAAGCAAGCAAGAGTCATAGAGAAGTATTCCCACCGGAAAGTGGAGGGAAATCGTGTGGAGCAAGGAGCAAAGCTCACACATGAAGCTCAAAATCAGATTTTCTCCCTCAACAATGAGATCAAAGAGTTGAAGGAGGCTATCAAGACCAACTTCCCAAAGCAACAAGGGAAGGATATTGGTTATTTGGGCAACAATAACGGCGGCAACAACAATAACCGGGGTAACAACCGGAATAACAACTGGAATGGAAACAACAACAACCGGAACAATGATTGGAACAACAATAGGGGTTCAAACAACAAAAATTGGCGCCCCAATCAACAAAATTCCGGTAACTCTTATCCTTCTAATTCTAATTCACTAACTCCACCTTCCTCTTCCTCTACTCCTTTGAAAAGCCAGGGGCAATCATCTAATGGAGGAAACACTTCGGGGAAGGAGAAGCCAGATCCCATATTGGAAACGATCTTGGGAAAGCTTCAAGGGTTAGAGAACCGCCTCATCAAGGTTGACGATCAAGTCTCTAAGGTTGACAAAACTCAAAAGGTTTTGGAAAACCAAATGTTCAACCACGCGGAGGAAGTTCCTAGAAATCAAGGAAAGCTTCCAGGAAAGACGGAGGACAACCCCAAAGGAAGGGTAATGGCGATTACGACTAGGAGCGGAGTGACTACCACCGATCCGCAGCCTACGTTCGTTGAGGTCCCCGTCGAGAAGAACAAAGAAAAGGGGAAGGAGAAGGAAGATGTCTATGTTCCTCCTCCAGCTTACAAACCTCCCCTACCATTCCCTCAATCTAGAGCGCGAGCGCGCCTAGATAAACAATTCGGTAAGTTTATAGAACTCATGAGCAAGCTGCATATTAATATACCATTCATTGATGCTATTGTAGGTATGCCCGCTTATGGCAAGTTCTTGAAGGAGCTTCTCTCTAACAAGAGGAAGCTAGAAGATTTCGGAGAGGTCAAGATGAGTTCGGATTCTTCGGATCTCATCAAGACCATGAAAGAGAAAATGCCCCCAAAGTTGAAAGATCCGGGGTCATTTTGCATTCCCATTGGAGTGGGAGATGTCACATATGACGCTTTATGTGACTTAGGAGCAAGTGTGAGCATCATACCACTTGCGCTGTGCAGGAAGATCGGTTTAGGCGAACCTAAACCGGTGAAGAAGACGTTATACATGGCGGATCGATCCATCACTCGCCCCGTCGGTATTGTAGAAGACGTCCCAGTCAAGCTAGGTAATTTCTTTGTTCCCATTGATTTCGTCGTGCTTGACATTCCTGCAGATAGTCCGGTCCCGATCATACTCGGAAGACCGTTTCTTGCAACTTCCGGCTGCATGGTCGATTTCAAGAATGGTAGACTCGCTTTTGACATTGGAGAAGAAAAAGTAGAGTTCGTTCTTTCCACTCTAGTGAAGGAACCAATCTTTGATGAGGATATTTCTGATGTCCAAGATGAAGAAGGTTTATCTAGGGAAGAGGTAAGTGCGATTCTCTTTAACGATCCTTTACAAAAAGTTATTACCATGAGTCTAACAGATGTAGGGGAAGAAGAAGAGTGTAAAGAGGAAATTGAAGCCTTGGAAGCACAAGAAGAGATCCATGAAGAGGAGTTTGAGAAACTCCACGATGAGGCCGAAAATGTTAGAATCCACGGTCATATCCTGTATTCCACGACCGTGGATTTCACAACCAAAATCGACCTCCATTCCAGGGGATTACACGGCCGTGGAACATATAGGGAGCCCGTAATTCTGACCGTGGAAGAGGGTAGTCGGCACACTTCTTCAACTTCTTTTGATTCTTCTCCAACTCATTCAAAACCCTTAGAAACTTCTAAGGAGATGTCGGAAGCTCCTCAAGGATCATTGGAAGCTCCGAAAGTGATGGAACTCAAACCACTTCCTACTCATCTAAGGTACGCTTTTCTTGGATCTAATTCTACCTTCCCGGTTATCGTTAGCTCCGAATTAAGCATAGATGAACATGAACAGCTCATGATTGTCCTTAGGAAACATAGAAAGGCCATAGGCTATACTATTGAGGACTTAATAGGAATTAAACCCTCCCTATGCATGCATAAGATACTAATGGAGGAGGACTTTAGAACTTCAAGACAACCTCAAAGGCGGTTGAATCCGACCATGAAGGAGGTTGTCAAGAAGGAAATTCTTAAACTTCTTGACGCAGGTATCATCTATCCTATCTCCGATAGCAAGTGGGTGAGCCCAGTTCAAGTAGTTCCGAAGAAGGGAGGAATGACGGTCATCACCAACAAGAACAACGAAGTCATTCCTACCCGGACCGTAACTGGATGGCGGATGTGCATAGACTACCGCAAGCTCAACAACGCAACGCGGAAGGATCACTTTCCATTGCCATTCATCGATCAAATGCTTGAAAGGTTAGCACAACATTCACATTTTTGCTACCTTGACGGTTATAGTGGTTTCTTTCAGATTCCGATACATCCGGATGATCAAGAGAAGACCACATTCACGTGCCCTTGGGGTACGTTCGCCTATAGGAGAATGCCGTTCGGGCTTTGCAACGCCCCAGCCACCTTTCAACGGTGCATGATGGCCATCTTCTCCGAATATGTAGAGGAAATCATGGAGGTCTTCATGGACGACTTCTCCGTTTACGGTTCCTCTTTTAACGATTGCCTTTCTAACCTTTCTCTGTTTTTACAAAGGTGTGAAGACACTAACCTAGTTCTTAATTGGGAGAAGTGTCAATTCATGGTTAAGGAAGGAATCGTGTTAGGTCACTTAGTCTCTAGTAGAGGGATAGAGGTAGACAAGGCTAAGATAGAGACCATAGAGAAACTTCCACCCCCAATCTCAGTGAAAGGGATAAGAAGTTTCCTAGGACATGCTGGATTTTATAGACGTTTCATTAAGGACTTTTCTAAGATATCAAAACCTCTCACTAATCTATTGATGAAGGATGCGGTTTTTGAGTTTTCGCAGGAATGTTTGGATGCGTTTAACACCATTCGGCAAGCTCTAATTTCAGCACCTATTATCCAACCTCCGGATTGGACTCTCCCTTTCGAGATTATGTGCGATGCTAGTGACGTAGCCATTGGAGCTGTTCTTGGACAACGAAAGGAAGGGCGAACCCATGCCATATATTATGCTAGCAAGACGCTAGACGAAGCGCAGCTCAACTACGCCACTACCGAGAAAGAGTTTTTAGCCATTGTCTATGCTATTGACAAGTTTCGCTCTTATCTTGTAGGTGCAAAGGTGATTGTCTACACAGATCATGCTGCGATCCGGTACCTCCTTGCAAAGAAAGATGCGATGCCAAGGCTGATTAGATGGATTCTTCTCCTACAAGAATTCGATCTTGAGATCCGCGACAAGAAAGGCTTGGAAAATTCTGTTGCGGATCATTTGAGTCGCCTAACACATCTAGAGGACGACCATTTACCCATTGATGACTCCTTTCCGGACGAACACTTACACATCATAGAGGAGTGCATCAACGTGATCTCCAAAGGTAACGAACCATGGTTTGCTGATTTCGTTAACTATTTGGTTTGCCAGGAGATACCGCCCGGACTATCCTACGCACAAAGGAAGAAGTTCTTTAAGGACGTCCGGGAATACTATTGGAACGAGCCTCTCCTCTTTAAGAGAGGTCCGGATGGCATCATTCGGCGATGTGTGCCGGAAGATGAGATGCAAAGTGTCATCCGCCATTGCCATTCACTACCTTGTGGCGGACACGCTAGTTCAAACAAGACTAGCGCAAATGTATTGCAATCTGGATTCTATTGGCCTACATTATTTAGAGATGTGCAATCCTTTGTTTCTTGTTGCGATGCTTGTCAAAGAACAGGCAATATTTCTAGAAGGAACGAGATGCCCCTCAACAACATCCAAGAGGTGGAGATTTTCGACGTTTGGGGAGTTGATTTCATGGGACCATTCCCATCTTCTTGTGGAAATCAATACATACTATTGGCGGTAGATTACGTTTCTAGATGGGTGGAAGCAATTGCCTCTCCCACAAATGATGCCATGGTGGTGGTTAAGTTCTTCAACAAGACCATTTTCCCGCGATTCGGGACACCAAGGACGATCATTAGTGATGGAGGTTCTCACTTCATAGCCCGTCGCTTTGAAGCTCTTCTATCTAAGTATGGGGTTACTCACAAGATCGCTATCCCTTACCATCCACAAATGAGTGGACAAGTTGAGATCTCAAATAGGGAGATCAAGGGAATTCTAGAGAAGACGGTTTCAAGGACTAGGAAGGATTGGTCCTTGAAACTAGATGATGCATTATGGGCGTACCGGACTGCGTACAAGACTCCCATAGGAACCACACCATACAACCTTGTGTATGGGAAGTCTTGTCACTTGCCGGTAGAGCTAGAGCACAAAGCGTTTTGGGCTATCAAATGGCTGAATTTCGGCATGAAGGAAGCGGGAGAGAAGCGTCTCCTAGACATCAACAAGCTGGATGAACTCCGTTTGAACGCCTACGAAAACGCCAAGATCTACAAGGAAAGAGCAAAGCGTTGGCATGATAAGCATATCATTCCAAAGGACTTCAAAGAAGGAGATCAAGTTCTCCTCTTCAATTCAAGACTTCGCCTCTTTCCAGGTAAGCTTAAATCCCGTTGGACCGGACCCTTTCTAATTAAGCGTATTTTTCCCCATGGTGCAGTTGAAGTATGGGGTGAAGTTAGCGGAAGTTTTAAGGTGAACGGCCAACGACTCAAGAAGTATACGCCGGAACTCCAAGCTGAGGAATTCACGCCTACCGCACTCGAATAAGTGCGAGATTGGTCTAGCTACGGACCTTAAACAAAGCGCTTCTTGGGAGGCAACCCAAGGTATTGCATTTTCGTTTTTGTTTTCAATTCATAGGTTAGTTTAGAATAGACGTTTTTTTCGCTTTGTTTTGCCTCGATTTCTTCCGGTATGTTCGTGTTTTTGGTTATAGGATCGATGGAAAAGGAGAAAGGGAAGATAATGTCGAAGAAAAGTGACGAAATTTAGACTTTGAAGCTTTACAGGAGGTTCCACGGTCTAAATTACGGTCGTCATAGCTACAGTGGCCGTAATTCTCAAAAGCCTTTGAAAAATCACCAAAACCACGGTTCCGTACACTTCCACGGCCGTGGAACACCCCGACAGACCGTGATTTTCAAAATTTTTCCTGCGACTATATAAGCCACGTTCTTCACAAATTTGCCCCAAAAAAATTCCCTTTCCACGACCTAAACGCCGAAATCCCACGACCTCCTCCAATTCTTCGTTTTCTAATCGTTTTCAACGATTCTTCATCCTAAACTACAGCAAATCCAACCACGAACAAGATCCAAGCGACAAACCGAGCGGAAATCCATCAACAAACGCGCATTTCGGGTTTTTCAATCCGAAAAAGAGGTTATTCTTTCTTCTTGAATTTCGCAGATTTGGTTCGTTTTTGCTATAGATTTTTAGGAAGAACTGACAAAGACTGGAAGGAATTAGATTAGGACTGCTTGTTGTGGTAATTGTTGGTGAAATTGCTGAGATTCGCGAGATTCTGAGACGAATCACGGTCTCTGGGTAAACCACGGCCGTGGAACCTAAAGAACAGACCGTAATTTTGGGAAAAAAATGGATTTTGTAAGGAGAGTGTCGGGAAGGATAAAGGAGAAGAAGGGAGAGCAGAATAAGAAAAGGAAAGGCAATCCCTCCACCTCTAGGGCACCACCACCCTCATCTCCTTCACTACCATCTTCACCTTCACCTTCATCCTCACCTCCTCACCCTAGCATTCCGACCATACACGAGAACCACCTTGCTGCATTTGAGAAGATACAGAAGAGGGCAGTAATTGGCCTTAGGTATTTGTTGTTGGAGGATCTACATCCTCTCAACATAGTTGATGATCTTACATGGCTCTTGGATAGAGCCGGATTACTTGTCTTCACGAACATTCGTGAAGACGCCTATGAGGAGATTACCCGGGAGGTTGTGACGTCCTTTGAGCACAGCCACGTTGATAGGACCGTCTCTTTCCGTCTCATGGAAAGAGACTACCATTTGAGCATTGTTGAGTTCGGGACTATTTTTGGGTTTCATGAGACCTTCAATGGTCGATTTCCGAGCGGTGTCTACCCTAAGGATTTTTGGGCGGAAGTTGCGATGATTTACGCCGACGAGGACCGTTGGCAGCCCGCCGATACCAAGGCTAGATTGATGTACCATCTAGCCTTGAAGATAGCTCACCGCGTTCTTTCGGAGTGTCTCTTTCCTAGGACGGAGACGCCCCAAAAGATCAAGACGGATGAGCTAATCTTGCTCTATTGTATGCTCTATGGACGCCGTGCAGATTGTGCTACTCTCTTGGCTGCTACGATGAGCAAGCTCAAGAACAAGTCGAAGGGGAACATCGGATATGGTGGGATAGTTACCCACATTGCTAGGAGTTTAGGTGTGGATTTTTCTGCTTGCACCCGCATACCGGCCGTACCTTTGGGATTACATGCATTCATGGTTAGGGGACTCATTTTCCCCCCACATAGAGGTCCGCCTTATGCGGGCATGCCTTGGGAGAGCAGGACAGGCAGGGGTATTGAGTGGCTGCTGGAGTATTCCATTGTGGCGGGACGCCACAATTGGAAGGAGACGTTCGCTGCGATGCATGCGAACAGGCTAGTAGCTCCCCCTTACGTCCCACCACCGGTTGTGGAGGAGGAGGAGATGGGAGATCAGTACGAGAGTGGTGGAGGAGCGGAGCAGGAGTTTGGCATGTTTCCGGACCAGCCGGAGGCGGCCCCAGATGTACCTAGACGCTCTCCACGTCTAGCTAGAGCCTCAGGCTCGTCATCTCGCCGCGCTAGCGTGAGTGAGAGGCCCACGTGGATGACTACACCTCCCACTTGGTATGGCGTTCCCCCTCCTTGGTCCACGGAGATGCCAGCAGCACCACCACCAGCACCAGCACCAGCCGACGCCCCCGCATGGTTTGATCACGCCCCGGGATGGTACGAGAGGATGCCGGATTGGGCTACCGGACTTTCAGAGAGAGTTGGAGCGTTGGAGATCCGGGCCGACGCTAGAGATGGACGCCTCGACGACCTCGACCACATGATGAGGGACGTCTACCGCCAGCAGTTTGGGCGGCCATACGACTCCAGCTTCTCCCCATTCCCGCCTCCACCGCCGCCGCAGTGATTGGACGCATGATCGTTTGTTTTAGACATTCCCGCCACCACTCGTGAGTTTCTTTTTCCTTTCTTTCTTTTGTTCTTTCTTTTGAACATTAGGGACAATGTTCGTCCTAAGTATGGGGTGGGATGTACTAAAAAGTCTGTAATAACTCTACTCTCTATGTTTGCTTTCATTTGAGACTATCGTTGCATGTTCATTATGTGTTACACGTTTCCTTATTGCATTGCATGAAAAAGAACTTTAAAAACCCATAAAAATTGAAAAATTTTGAAAAATTTTGTGCTCCTAATGAATTGAGATGATTTCCATGTTAATCACTACTTGTGAATTGAGTTTGATGACAATTACATGCTTAAAAGGATTGTGAATTGAAAAGAATTTGAATGAATGAATTCTACCTCTTTTGCAAGTTTTATAATGTGAAAATGTTACCTAAATCATGTTGAGAAATTGAAGTTGAAATCACGCTATAAGTTCCTATACTTCTTATTGAAATGATTAAGGCAATTCGATACTTTCTTTCTTCTTCCTTTGATCATCTAGCTCCTCATTGAAATATTAGCCTCCTTTACCTATCCGGGAAATTGGGAGAAGTGAATGAAAAAGGCATGCTTGATGTGGGAGGGCCATGAGAGCAATTATTTGCAATCAAGTGAATAGAAAGAAATTGTAGGTTTGGGGAAGTCAATCATGACGATGAGTAAGTCGGCACCATTCACATAGCCGGGTGTTTGTGTCTTGCCAAAGTCGAATTGAGCGATATTCCTAGCGGATTATGGTATGTGCGCTAAGGGTTTGAGGCATCTCATGAAAATTGAGAAACGCCAATCTCCTAGGCTTCGGTTTTTGTGCACCTCTATCCATAACTCCAAAAGTAAAGTCGAAAAGTGAAAGGAAGAGAGCGAAGCTCTAAGTGAAGTGTTGCGGAAACCGCAAAAGAAGAAGAAGGTAGTTGTCCATTTTCCCGGATTCAAGCACCACATTACCTAAAGGTTCCTTCCCTTTCCATATTCTAGACCCTTTTCTTTGAAAGTCCTTAAGATCAAAAGAACGTTATATGGCTTTGTGATCTAAATTGAAGTTTCTTGTGATTGATTTTGATAATGTTCGAAGGTTATGATGCTTGTTTGGAAGTTAAATTGATTCATGAATTTTCTTTGCTTTTTACTCTTTAATTGAGTGTGTGAAAGTTTGATGAACGATTGAAGCAAGGTTTGAGAATGATCTATTCATTAGAAGTCACATTCATCCAAAAGAAGGTACACATATTTCATCCTAACTCTTGTTTAAAGCTTTTTGAAAGACCTTGCTTAGGGACAAGCAAGTGTTAAGTATGGGGTTATTTGTTAGCATGAAATATTGTGATATTTTAGGCACGTTTTCTAAACGTATTTGATTCATATTGATAGTCTTTGATTGAACTTTGCGCATATGTGAGCTAGGATTACCTATATTTTCGATATGGATGTCTACACTAGTTCTATGTTGATTATAGGTAATTTGGAGCTATTTCCGAACGGAATCGAGCAAAAGAGAAGTAGATTGAGTGAGTCCATAGATTGAGGACATTCTTAGGAAGCAATTTGGAGTCTTAGCTTGAGGAATGCACGAGGCTAGGGAAGAATCACGTTCTTGCCCTAAATTACACCCTAAATTACGACCGTATCACGTTCCACGTTCAATTCCACGACCGTGGATTTGGAGTCAGAAATTGATGTTCATTCCAAAGGATACTACGGCCGTGGAACATATGGTGCAAACCGTATTTTGTTTCCATGCCCTAAAATTACGGTCGTGGAACACTTCCACGACCGTGATCTTGGCGAATCTTTTCGCCACACTTCGAAGCCACGATCTTTTGAAGATTGGGCCGGGCCGATATTTCGTCTTGCACTATAAAAAGACGGCCGAAAAGAGATTTCGGCATCACCGCTTAGCATTGCATAGATCACTGCATATATCCTCGCTTACGCTCGCTTACCCTCGTTGAGGAGCATTTGGAGATCTCGTTGGAGATCAAGGTTCGCGCTTGGAATTTCCCTAATCTCGCACTTGGTGGAGATTATTGCTGGGATTTCCTTATTTTCCGGATTGGCGGAAGATCGAAGCTTTTGGAAGATTTTGCAAGAAGATCTCTCTTCTTGTTTAGGTTTGATTTGGGAAACGGATTGACATCCCGTTTTTCCCTTCTTTCCTAAAGTTGTGATTGTTCACTTTAGTTTGAATCCTTTGATAATACCTATTCTTGATTGTGACTTTGAGATTGGTTTGAAGGTTATTGAAAGTTCTTGAAAGTTTCCATCTTTCTATCTTTTAATTCTTGAATTAATATCAACATGACTGTTATTGGCTAAAAACCTTTAACAATTCTAAGGTGAAGGGTTGATAGTTGTGGCTTAGATGATGATAGATCGATCGCAAACAGATTAGACCCTGAGAGTTAGAAAGAATCGCCGATAGACTATAAATTACGGCTTGTTCTTGAATCCACGGCCGTGGAACACCAAGAACTAACCGTAATTTCTCCTAAATCTACGAACCTGCTTTTACTTTGATCCAAAGTTAAAGATTGGCTTTAACTTAGTTTAGACTTGTCTTTTCTAGGTGGTAATGAAGCCTCAACAACCTCTACCTCGATTGTGAGTGTCACAACCTCAATCGGTTAAGTTAGTCTTGATCCTTGGGTTACAAGTTTGGGTATTTGACACTAATTCTCGCCTTTAGAATCTTTCTATATTGAGCCTCAACAACCTGTATAGAGAGTGCCTTGTAGGTGAGTTACATAAGGTTTTTGGAACTTCACCGTACGATTACCTTACATTAGTATACCTTTGCATATCTCAACTCTGTCTTTACATCATTAGTATATCTTGAGTCGATTGCCACAACTGGATACTTGGATCTTTAGGATTGTTGTTTTCCCAATATTTGCAAAACTCCCATACTTATTCTTGACAATCTGAAATCGAATTTGTTCCTACCCAAATCCCTGTGTTCGATACTCTGGAATTCTTGCTTAGCTACGTCGATCCGTACACTGCGGGTTCGCTGCTTGATTCTAGTTTTATAAATTTAAAGCTTATTTGCACACACCTTTAGGGGCGAACATGAGGCACCTCGGAAAAATCCCGAGGTCCGCTAATCACCAAGGTTTCGGCTTTTGTACACCAATGCCATTGTCTAAAAAATAAGTGAAAAAAATGAAAAAAGAAAAGAAAAGAAAGAAAAGATGGAGAAAAATATACACTTGTGGGGAAGTTGATCAAAAATGAAATTGAGGAGTTAGTTCCTTTCCCGGATTAGCATCACATGACCTAAAAAAAGTTCCCACCTATAACAACGTTTCTTGGCCTCTTCTTTTCTAAGTCCTTGTGACCTATTTGCATATGTGTATGACTTAGTGATCTAGATTGGATATTCTCATGATCATCTTGACTTCTTCATTTTCACCTTTCATGCATGCTTTCGAGTTAAGTATGATTGTCTTTCCATGCCTTCATTCATTTAATACATGATTGCTTGTCCATTGCCATGAAACATGACTATGAAGGTGATCCAACTTTAGAAGCACAATTCCGAAAATATTTTCTTTTGTTTTTCTGCATTCATAAATTATGCCATCTCATAGCCTATAGTTGTGCCTTGCTCGGGGACGAGCAAGTGGCATGTATGGGGTATTTTGATGACATGATTTATGACGTTAGTTTAAGCATTCATTTAGATAGTTTTTCCCGTTATTCATGCATGGTTTGTCATTAGTTCGTGACGTTTACACTTAATTCATCCACATTGTCAAAATAGACATCTACATGAGCTCTTGTCGGTTTTGTAGGTATTTTGGGGAGCTTTTGGAACATAATCGGCACATTCGAGAATCATTCCTCATGATGGAAAACTTCCGGACTCATTAAGGAGCAAGCTAGGAGCAAAGGAGAACACATAGGACCTTGTTGGTGCATGCCTTGCACCAACTCATGACTTGGTGATCCAAGGAGAGTTTCTGGTGAGAACCACGGCCCAGAGGAAAATCTAGACCTTGGTTTCTTCTTGACAGTTGTGACACTTGTCCCAAAATCTCTTTGTCCGACCCTTGCTCATTGGTGGAGTATAGAAGTGGTCCTGCAGGCTGGCTAGTGGACTCTCTCTCATTTTTCTCTCTCATTCCATTGTGATAGACTTGGAGAAGAAGAAAACACTCTCAGTTGGGGAAAAAGTACAAAAACATCAAAACTTAGATTTTGAGTGAACTTTTGAGTGATTTTTAGTGATTTTTGTTGAAGAACCTTTGAAAGCATTGTAAGGAACATTTTGGAGCTGTGTTTGAAGGGTTGTAAGTCTTGTTTAATCTCATATTCAGCTAAGATTACTTGTTTCTTTTCACTCTTATTTCATTTTCTTGCTATGGAAGCCATGAATGCTTACATGTTGAGTTTGGATCTTAAAATGTATGTTGTTGGCTAAGTAGTTGTGATTCTAGGGTGATGGAATGATGGTTATTGCTTGGACTATGAAAGAATAGACTTGAATGTTGTTGGCTAAGTAGTTGTGGTTTTTCATGATCAACCCGTGGTTTTCTCTATTGTGCTTTTATCGATGAATCTGAATGTTAGGATGTTAGATTTTTGAAATCCTAGTTTTTGTTAAGCATAATCTACCTTAGGTTGACCTAATGGTAGCAAGCTAAGTGAGGGAAGAGACTTACCAGGTAATTCTCGATCTTAGATATCAAAGATGATGAACTCTAGGTAGTAGTGAGCCTCACAACCCGCTATTGGACTGAGTGTGCTAGGATTGTTGCTTAGAACTTGCCTTCCCGAGACTTACCCGGTAAGGAGAGGTTTGACCCCTAGATAGCAATCCGGTTTGTCTAGAATTCCCAACTTTAGGCTCCTAGAGACTTACCCGGTAATAGGACCTTAGGTGAGTGATTAGTGGACCATGAGACCTACCCGGTGATTGATCCCATTGGAGAAACACCCTTTCCCGACATACCGTAGCTCGTCCAAGGTTGATTAGAAGCTTGAGTCCAATGCCATAACGGAAGTCCTAACCCCTAGAATCCGCTTTTCTCTCTTTGATTACATATCTTGTTCTTGTGTTGTTTGATTGTGTTGCTTGTTTGATTGGTATACTTGCATGACTTGTGATCTTTGTTTGATCACCACAAAAACCCAACCAAAAATATCATGATTTTCATTTCTTTATTTCTTTCTCTTTTCTTAGACTAGATTTACACTATCCATGATCACTTGTTTGATTTGATTTCACCTTACACTTTGGGTTAGACCTCGGAATACTATCCTTGCTACAAAACGACCCATACACTTTGGGTTCGCTAGAAGCTAGGAAATTATATTGAGTTATAAATTATAAGACTTTTGTGCTATACGTTTCTAGTCTAACAACCACTATAACCATCTAGATAGAAAAAATGAGAGTGTTGAGCTAACCGTTCAAGCATTTGATCGATAAGGGGAGCGGGAAATGGTCCTTCCGAGTGGCCACGTTCAGCTTCCTATAATCAATGCACATCCTCCAGCCCGTAATGGTCCTAGTTGGAATCAACTCGTTGTTCTTGTTCGTCACAATGGTCATTCCTCCTTTCTTCGGAACTACATGAATCGGGCTCACCCACTTGCTCTCCGATATGGGAAATATGATACCTGCATCCAACAACTTAAGAATCTCTTTCTTCACAACCTCTTTCATGATCAGATTTAACCGTCTTTGAGGTTCCCGTGAAGTCTTATGATCGTCTTCCATTAGTATCTTATGCATGCAAAAAGAAGGCTTAATACCAACAAGATCATCAATAGTATAACCTAAAGCCTTTCGATGTTTCCTCAGGACATGCATCAGTTTAGACAATTCAGTTTCAGAAAGGGAGGCACTAATGATAACGGGATAAGTGGAATTCGGACAAAGGAAAGCATACCTCAATTGACTAGGAAGTGGTTTAAGCTCCACGACTGGGGGTGCTTTCTGAGGTGGATCCGTGCTTCCTCCTTCCAGTGGAGTAGACTTAGATCGAAGAACTGGACTTTCAGAAGTCTCAGTTGACATCATCTCGCTTATGTCCTCGGTCGAGGTCCAAGGTGGGTGACCGAGATGTTCTTCAGATAAGAACACCTCGGTCGGTCCAGAAAGTGCCTCGGTCGAGGTACTGGAACTGAAACCTAAATTGCTCTTCTTCCCCTGAATTAGTCTCTCAATCTTAGCTCTTGGATCTGCTTCCAATGCCTTTAATCTCCGTATATCTGCATCACATGAAACATCTATACATTCCTCCATTAAACTAAAACTAAGAACTCTTTCAAGAGGGTCATTAATATGGATAGAGCTCACCAATTCTCTTGATTCTTGTTCATCATAGATGTTGAAGATGTGATCCTCCATCGGTTCTCCTTTCATTACAGCAAGCAATGCAAATTCCACTTGATCTCCACCAATGTTGAATTTCAACTTGGCGTTCTTACAATCCACAATGCAACCTGAAGTTGCTAGAAATGGTCCCCCGAGAATGATAGGAACGGGATAATCCGCGGGAATGTGAAGTACAACAAAATCTATAGGTAAATAGAAATTACCTAACTTGACGGGAACGTCTTCCAAAATGCCCACGGGATGGGAAATGGAGCGATCCGCCATGTATAGCCTTATCTTCACCGGCTTGGGCTCTCCAAGTCCGATTTTCTCACATAGCTCCAGCGAGATGATACTCACACTGGCTCCTAGATCACACAACGCTTCATACGTTACATCCCAAACTTGAATGGGAATGCAAAATGAACCGGGATCTCTCAATTTATGTGGCATCTTCTCCTTCATGATTTGATTGAGCACCGAGGACTTAGATGTCATCCTTACTTCTCTAAAATCTTCCAGCTGCCTCTTCCCTGATAGGATTTCTTTCAGAAACTTCCCATAGGCGGGCATCCCTAGAATGGCATCAAGGAAAGGGATGTTAATGTGTAGTTTATTCATTAGGTCTAGAAGCTTACCAAAATGCTTGTCTAGATGTGCTTTCGCCCTTGACTGAGGGAATGGAAGTGGTGGTTTATAAGCAGGAGGTGGAACATAAACTTCAGATTTATCCTTCGATTTCTGGGCTCCACCTCGGTTGGCACCTCGACCGAAGTGTTCTTCTGGTCTTGGCTCGAACGAGGTAATGGATCTGCAGTTTTCAGTCCACTTCGTGTCGTTATTGCCATAATATGTCCCTTAGGGTTGCTCTCTGTCCTTGATGGGAGCTTCCCTGGATCTCTTAGCACTTCATTCGCCTTGTTAAAGAATTGTTGCTCTAAGGATTTTTGTGCCTTTGAGAATGAATTCATTGATGTCTCCATAGCATTGAGCTTGATCAGAATTGCCTCCAACACTACATCCTTCTTCTCTGGTTGGGATGAACTCGATCCAGGCTCCTGGCTTCTCAATGGAGTAGAAGAAGAAGAGGGGGGTTTAAGAGCGTTATGAGCATGAGAATAAGGCTTACCCGGATTTTGTTGATTAGATCTCCAATTGTTGTTGTTGGAGTTTCTATTGTTGTTGAAATTGTTGTTCCGCGGCCCTTGATAGTTGTTTCTTCCTTGATATCCTCCATCTTGCTCCTTCTTCGTTTGAGCTACTAAAAGCTCCTTTAATGCATTTACCTCATTGCTAAGCGAGGTGAGTTGAGCTCCATTTGATGATGGTTCCCGGAAGCTAACTCTCCTTGCTCCATTTTCCATTCCTTGATGGGAGTACTTCTCCATATGCAAAGCTTGCTTTTCTATGAACTCTCAAGCTTCGTCTATCGGCATATCCATGAATGTGCCGGCTGAAAGTAGTTGGAGATTTAATTGAGTAGCTCCATCCAATCCCTTGAAGTATATCTCCAGCAACTCGATCTTTGGAATCCCATGATGTCGGCAATCCAATAGAACATCCTTGAATCTCTCCCATGACTTGGACAAACTCTCCTTGTCCTTCATAAAAAAAGCATTGATCTTTCCCCTCATTTCAACGGTCTTAGAGGGAGGAAAGAATTTAGTTAGAAACTCCGTTGTCATCTCTTCCCAAGTGTTGATATTTTCGGACGGAAGAGATTGATACCAAGCAAGCGCCTTGTCCTTCAAAGAGAAATAGAAAGGCCTTAACTTGTAGTTGTTGTTCTCCAGTCTTGAAGGTCTCAAGGTCTCCATCAGAATCTCATAGTTTTGCAAATGCAGATGTGGAGACTCGCTTTCTAAACCTCCAAATTGACATTGTCGGATCATGGATAGAACTTGCGGTCGAACTTCGTAATCATGCTCAGCTGGATCACCTAGGTTGACTCCTGGACGCCTCACTTGCTGATTAGGGTCCATCTTCTATCCTAGAGTTTGTGGAACTCCAACAAAAAGAACATCTCGGATAGGCATCCGAGGTGGTAGGTGTACATCGGCCGGGGCAACCGGGACTGGGTCCTGCCTCGGTCGAGGATCTGGTATCGGTCGTGGCAGAAACTGGGCCCTTAGAGCGGCCATATCTGCTTCAATTCCTTCTGTCCTTGCGCGAGTCTCTTCTCTCTCTCGTTGTAGTTCTTCTCTATGGAGGTGTAGTTGTTCCAATGCCTCCTTCAATTTGGCCTCAAGATCGCGATCATCTTGATTTTCCATCTTTAGCTTCTTTTAATCTTCGCTTATAGGTCTTTTCTGGCTCGGGATCGTAGGGAACGATTTCCTTTCCAGCGCGAGTTCTTCGCATAAACCTAAGAAAAGATCGTGCGAAAGCACTCAAGTAGAGTAGTTAATAGAAACAAGGGCAATTATTCTGAAAGACAACCGAAACTGGCTTGGTCTAGACCAAGTCCTCGGCAACGGCGCCAAAAACTTGTTAGCTCCAAAAGGTGTGTGCAAGCTTTAAAATTTATAACCCAAGAAGTATGCTTGAACAATATGCGAACCAACAGTGTACGGATCAGTTGTAATAAAAGCAAGAATTCTAGGGGTCGATCACAGGGACATAGGTGAAAGAAAGCACGAAATAAGGTTGTCAAATATTGCAAATAAACTAAAAGCAATTAAACTAATCAAAGATGATGTATAAGTCAAGTAAGGGGAAATGCCGATTCTAGGGATTAAAGCATCTAGTTGTGGTTCCGACTCAAGATCTCAAAGGATAACGCGGACAAAGTAGAGCTTTACGAAGGGAAGGTGTTTCTAAGGTGGGAATAGATCACCGGGTAAGTCTCGCTACTCACTATTCCAAACCCAAGCTCCTATTACCGGGTAAGTCTCAAGGTACTAAGGAAAGGAACTATAATCTCAAACCAACACACCACCTAAGGGAATAGAATCAACCTTTACCTGGTAAGTCTCAGGCTAACTCACAAAGATGTGATGAAGGCACACTCAAACCCCAATAAAGGATAAACCTTTATTACTTACACTAATGATCTTAGGTAAGCAAACAAAGGAATCACCGGGTAAGTCTCATCCTAGGCTTGCATTGAACTAGGAAAGGTGTAATAAGGATAGGATTTGGAAAACCTAAACTCTTAACTCAGATAAGGTTCAGGAAAGGTCACCTCGTTCAGTTAGATTCCACCCCGGCCGAGATGTTCAACGACTGAGCGAGGTGTTCTAGGGTTAAGGTAAAGACTCGAGCTTTCAGGGTCCTGCTGGGATTAAGATCATTCTATCATCGTCTTTCCCACAACTTTCAGCCAATCACCCTAGAATCACATAAGAAACTTAGCCAACAATCATCATGATAACAATAATCAAATTAATGGAAAATGAATCAATATTCGAACAAGAAAACCTTAAGAAAAAGGTCTCAATAACTGAATCAATCAATCAACAAACAAGCGTTCTGATAACACGATTTATGACTTAGATTTAGACACTCATTTAGATAGATTCTCCGGTCATTCACGCATGGTTTAGCATTAGCTCACGACGTTTGCACTCAAATCACGTATTCTGTCGAGATAGACGTCTACTCGGACTTTTGCTTGCTTTGTAGGTATTTTGGGAGATTTAAGAGCTTAATCGATACATCCAAGGGTCGTTCCTCGAGATGACACGCCTTCAGACTCATTGGAATGCAAGTTAAGGGCTAAGGAGGACTCATGGAACCTTGCCCACACAAGCCATGCACCAACTCATGGTCCAATGGTTCAAGAAGAAGCTTCTGGAGCAAACCACGATCAGGGGCCTTTCCACGGCCGTGGACTGTGCCCGTGGTTCCTGCCAGGACCACGTTGACAGTTGGGCCACGATCTCTTCCATTGCTCTTGCTCCTAGTGGGTATTTAAAGAATCTTGCAGGCTGTAATTGGGGATCTCTCTTCCTCCTTTTTGACCTATCTTCTTCCCCAAAACACATCTCCATTGTTGCCCCTCTTCCAAGCACCCATTGTGGGTGTTCTTGGAAGAGATTAGTGTAGATTCTTGTTTTAGAGTGAGATTAGAGTGGTTTTGAGAGAGGAGTCCATTGTTGACAACTTGGATTAGCTCTTGGAGCCTTGTAAGATTTGGTAACCTCTATTCTATGCTTTTAATGTCTTTTCTTTGGATTTGTCTTCATCAATTAACCATGACTTGCAAGCATGCTTTATTTGTGAAGTTTGATCTTGAAATGTATGTTGTTGGCTAGATAGATTGCGATTCTAGGGTAAGGAAAGAAGGGTTATGGCTAGGACTATGATAGGATGGACTTAGTTTTGCCCTTGGATGACTTGAATACTTGAACGAAGCCTCTGTTGAAGTCCACGGCTTGTTCTTGCCATTCCACGGCCGTGGAAGTGGTAGAACAGCCCGTGGTTTACATGGTTCGATGGATCTAAGTTCTAGATTGTTAGTATGTTTAAATCCTAGTGTTTGTTGAGCTAAATCTATCCTAGGGTGACCTAGTGTTAGCAACTAAGTGTTAGAAGAGACCTACCCGGTGATTCTTACTCTTAGATTCCAAAGATGACAAACCCTAGGTAGTGGTGAGCCTCACAAGCCGCCATTGGACTAAGTGTGCTAGGATAGTTGCTTAGAACTTCCCTTTCCGAGACTTACCTGGTAAGGATAGGTTAGATCCCTAGGTAACAATCCGGTTTGTGTAGAATTCCTATCCTTAGGTTCTTAGAGACTTACCCGGTGATGAGACCTTAGGAATGGACTAGTGGACCATGAGACCTACCCGGTAATTGATCCCAATCCAGAAACGCTTAATCCCAACATATCATAGTTAATCCGAGGAATGAATAGATAGCTTGAGTCAAATGGCATAACCGGGACTTCCAAACTCTAGAATCCGCTTTGTTACTTCCATTGTCCTATCTTTTGTGTTAGTGTGTGTTTGTGTTGCTTGATTGTGTTCACATACTTGTGATCTTTGTTTGATCACCCAAAACCCTCCAAAAACATTGTGTTTTCCATTTTCTTTATTCCTCATCTTATCTTAGTCTAGATTCACACTATCTTTGATCATTGAATGACTTAATTTCACCTCAGTCCTTGAGTTCGACCTCGGAATACTTTCCTTTCTACAAACGTCCCGTACACTGCGGGTTTCGCTAGGTAGTTTAGGATTTAGTTCGAGTTATAAATGTAAAGCTTTTTGTGCTATTTCCTAGCGTAACAAGTTTTTTGGCTCCGTTGCCGGCGACTAGGTTAAGATTAAGTCATTTGCTATTGATTGTTTTAGTGTTTATCTTTCTTGTTACTTTTGATCTTGTTTTGTTTTTGTCTTTGCCTTTTCATGTTTGCCATGGAAGGATTGTACCTCCAAGACGACCTTGACAACATGGAGTATGAGGAGTGGATGGAAGGCCAAGATCTAGGACCTCTCCATGATGAGTTTGAGTATTGGGAGGAGTTCAATGCCTATCATGAGTCCCATGATCAAGCTCACATGATTACATCACCTCATGAGGAACCTCACCATCAACTTCATGAAGATCGATTGGAATCAATGCTAGAGGAAATGTTGAGGAAGATGGATGATCTAGAAAGCAACCTTGCTTCCATTTCTAGTTCCCACATGGAGCTTGAAGCGGAAGTATGTCATCAATAGGAGGTTCACTATGAGGAGATCCAAGAATTGCCCGATTCAACCATAACCAATAGAAGCCTTGAGGAAGAGTTGAATGAAGCTCGAGAGCAATTGTGGCTAAGGGATTTGGCCCTGAAGGAAGAAAGGAGATTGAATACCGAGAGAGAAGAACAAATGAGGAGGGAGATTGAGGAGATTAGGAATGCTCTTATGCTAGGAGATCCTACCATTCTTCAATGTTCACCTCCATCTCCTCCACTTTTAGAGGAGTGCAATAAAGTATTCTCATCCCCGGATATCCTTGCCATCAACCCCGGAACCATACTTGAAGAGCTCACTTGGAACGAATGCAACAGAGAGAACGACGGCCGTGGAGGACAAATCACGCCCGTGGAAGCTTCTGTCCTAGACAATCCTAAGCTAATTTCAGCTCCTTCCGATCCTTTCTTGCTTGCTCGGAGTACATACGAAGATTGGAGTCCCTTCCCTAAGGATTCTCCATTATTGAATGAAGAAAGCAAGCATGATGGATCCATGATGTTCATGAAGCACTTCAATGAGGGATTCTTTCCAAGAATCGGCTTTCCTCGGATCATAGAGGATGAGGATGACAAGCATTTCACCGGAGTGACCGCGGAGTATAAATTGCCTAAGTATGGGGTGGCACCTATGGTTGCAACTCCATACTATCATCAAGGAAGCGGTGAAGAAGGAGTCTACTACTCACCGGTGAAGAGAGAACTTAAGGCTTATTTGGGCATCAAGTGGCCCTTGCTTGTCATCATGGATTCCGGAAAGAGATGGTTTCTTGGACTCCTCAAGCAAACCATGGTGTTCGAGGTGGATTGACATATCCACGGAGTTTGGTCAAGCTATTGACCTAAAAGAAGCGCTTAATGGGAGGCAACCCATTGGTACAACTCTTTCCCTTTTCTCTTTTGCTTTTGTTTTTGTTTTTGTGTGTTTTTGTGCTTTGTGTTTGTGTGGTAGATTTTAGGTAATGAGGAAGCCTTGCAAGGCGAGTTGATGACGATGATCCCGTTTTCTACCATGGGTGGAGCGGACGTGAGGCTTGGACGGCTCGAGGTGTCTTTGTTGGATGGAAGAGCTCCCATCTCGCATACACCTTGGCGCGGGTCTCGACATCGGAATGACCATAAAGAGCTCTCTACCATGCTTGATCGATCATCCATCACCACCACTCCACACGAGTTCATCCCAAATACCATAGCAAACCATTTTTACATTGTGAGAACCTTCTTTCACTCTTCTTTACTTCATTTACACATTAGGACAATGTGTTTCTAAGTATGGGGTGGGGTTGCATGATCTTTTGCATGATTAGCATCTTGGATAGTTTCGTTTTAGTTGTCACACGTTTCTTTTCATGTCTTGCATTGTACATATACATTTCAAAAGATAAAAAAAAATCGAAAAATTTTCAAAATTTTTGTGCTTTCTAGGTTTGGATATGACCCTAATGATGAATCTTGTCTTGTGAATTGGCTATGGATGGCCTTGTGTGTTTAATGGATCTATGCATATGTGGACTTGATGTACTTCTCTTGAATCCTATGTATGGATTGTAATTATGATGCTTGCCTTGATTGGATTGAGGATTGAAAGTTGAAATCACATGCTAGTTCTTGCACATCATCTAGGAATGATTAAGGCAATTCATCTCATCTTCTTCTCATCTTGATCATGTTGCTTGAATACCTCACTTGATTAAAAAAATTGACCTCTTTTGACCCATCCGGGAATAGGAGCATGCTAGTGTGTTGATGTGTATGAAAAGCAAGTGTGGGGTGGTGAAGTTGATATTATGAATGTTGTGAATGAAGTTGTTGAAAATGTGTTGTGAAAGTGTAGACAAAAATATAGGTTTGGGGACGTTGGTTTAAATGACAAGTAACTCGGCACACTTCACATAATCGGGTGTTGGTGCCTTGCCAAAGTCAAATGAACCAATTGTCCTAACGAGCTTTGGTATGTGTGCCCGGTGTGGATGCACCTCGAAAAATAGAAAAAGCCCGAGGACGGCTAATCACCAAGGTTTCGGCTTTTGTACACCAATTCCATTGTCTCAAAAATAAGTGAAAAAGAAAAGAAAAGAAGGAGAAAAATACACTTTGGTGGATGAAGTATAAATGTAAAAGTTGTGGTTGTTTAGTTCCTTTCCCGGATTTGCACCACATGGCCTTAGAAAATTCCCACCTTATCATCACGTTTCTTGGCCTCTTCTTTCCTAAGTCCTTAAGACCTATTTGCTTATGTGTATGACTTAGTGATCTAGATTGGACATTCTCATGATCATCTTCACTTCATCATTCTTACCTTTTATGCATGCTTTCGAGTTAAGTACGATTGTCTTTCCGTGCCTTCATTCATTTCATACATGATTGCCTATCCATTGCCATGAAACATAACTATGAAGGTGATCCAATATTAGAAGCACAACTCCAAAAAGATTTTGCCATTTTTCTACATACATAAATCATGTCATCTCTTAGTCTATAGTTGGGAATTTGCTCGGGGACGAGCAAACCTTAAGTATGGGGTATTTTGATAACACGATTTATGACTTAGATTTAGACACTCATTTAGATAGATTCTCCACTCATTCACGCATGGTTTAGCATTAGCTCATGACGTTTGCACTCAAATCACGTATTCTGTCGAGATAGACATCTACTCGGACTTTTGCTTGCTTTGTAGGTATTTTGGGAGATTTAAGAGCTTAATCAATACATCCAAGGGTCGTTCCTCGAGTTGACACGCCTTCGGACTCATTGGAATGCAAGCTAAGGGCTAAGGAGGACTCATGGAACCTTGCCCACACAAGCCATGCACCAACTCATGGTCCAATGGTTCAAGAAGAAGCTTCTGGAGCAAACCACGGTCAGGGGCCTTTCCACGGCCGTGGACTGTCCCCGTGGTTCCTGCCAGGACCACGTTGACAGCTAGGCCACGATCTCTTCCATTGCTCTTGCTCCTAGTGGGTATTTAAAGAATCTTGCAGGCTGTAATTGGGGATCTCTCTTCCTCCTTTTTGACCTATCTTCTTCCCCAAAACATTTCTCCATTGTTGCCTCTCTTCCAAGCACCCATTGTGGGTGTTCTTGGAAGAGATTAGTGTAGATTCTTGTTTTAGAGTGAGATTAGAGTGGTCTTGAGAGAGGAGTCCATTGTTGACAACTTGGATTAGCTCTTGGAGCCTTGTAAGATTTGGTAACCTCTATTCTATGCTTTTAATGTCTTTTCTTTGGATTTGTCTTCATCAATTAACCATGACTTGCAAGCATGCTTTATTTGTGAAGTTTGATCTTGAAATGTATGTTGTTGGCTAGATAGATTGCGATTCTAGGGTAAGGAAAGAAGGGTTAGGGCTAGGACTATGATAGGATGGACTTAGTTTTGCCCTTGGATGACTTGATTACTTGAACGAAGCCTCTGTTGAAGTCCACGGCTTGTTCTTGCCATTCCACGGCCGTGGAAGTGGTAGAACAGCCCGTGGTTTACATGGTTCGATTGATCTAAGTTCTAGATTGTTAGTATGTTGAAATCCTAGTGTTTGTTGAGCTAAATATATCCTAGGGTGACCTAGTGTTAGCAACTAAGTGTTAGAAGAGACCTACCCGGTGATTCTTACTCTTGGATTCCAAAGATGACAAACCCTAGGTAGTGGTGAGCCTCACAAGCCTCCATTGGACTAAGTGTGCTAGGATAGTTGCTTAGAACTTCCCTTTCCAAGACTTACCCGGTAAGGATAGGTTAGATCCCTAGGTAATAATCCGGTTTGTGTAGAATTCCTATCCTTAGGTTCTTAGAGACTTACCTGGTGATGAGACCTTAGGAATGGACTAGTGGACCATGAGACCTACCCGGTAATTGATCCCAATCCAGAAACGCTTAATCCCAACATATCATGGTTAATCCGAGGAATGAATAGATAGCTTGAGTCAAATGCCATAACCGGGACTTCCAAACTCTAGAATCCGCTTTGTTTCTTCCATTCTCTTACCTTTTGTGTTAGTGTGTGTTTGTGTTGCTTGATTGTGTTCACATACTTGTGATCTTTGTTTGATCACCAAAACCCTCCAAAAACATTGTGTTTTCCATTTTCTTTATTCCTCATCTTATCTTAGTCTCGATTCACACTATCTTTGATCATTGAATGACTTAATTTCACCTCAGTCCTTGAGTTCGACCTCGGAATACTTTCCTTTCTACAAACGTCCCGTACACTGCGGGTTTTGCTAGGTAGTTTAGGATTTAGTTCGAGTTATAAATGTAAAGCTTTTTGTGCTATTTCCTAGCGTAACACGTTCCTCGGTCAACAAATCAGAAAAGACAATAACCAAAAGAGACTTTACAAACTCCTTCAAAAGGCAACTCCAACAATGATTCCTTCCTTCCTTGAACTTCAATCCTTCAATACTTCCTTCAATTCTTCCTTCAACCTCCAGAAAAATCCCCCAATTGCTGGATGCTGCAAGCATGGTCGAACTTGTGGAAAATCTAACCCTTTATATAGGAGAATTATCTTCCAAAGATAAGAATATCTTAAAAAGATAATTTCCTAAAAAATATATCTCTATCTCTAAAAATAAATCATCCTAAAATAATATCTTCCTTCCAGAAATCCAGCCTAAAATATAAGATGTCCTCCTTGCAAAAATAAAAGATCTCAGCCAAAAGATCTCGCCGGCAACAAGGTGTTCGCCTCGGTCGGGACGCTCCTCAAGATCACCTCGGTCGAGGTGGTACTGTAGTGGACCGAGGTGAATCTCAACTGAATGTGAAATCTCTCAAATATGGTCCAAAGTCAATCTTCTTAATCATTTCCATGCTTCCTTTGATCTTCTTTAAGCTCCAGAATGTAGCTCCAATGACTCCACAGCTTCCTTAGCTCCATTTCGATGCAAAACGTGCCATTTTACCTACAATTACAACGAAACTAGGTATAGACCAACCAAGGTCAGCCATACATGCAGATTTATGAAGATCAAACGTCTAAACTAGCCCCAAAATAAAGACTATAATACATGCTATGAAGCAACACGAACAATATCAAATCGAACAGCAAAACCCAAAATCAGATGAATTCCAAGAGAAATCTCAACCAACCAAGGTCAGCCAAAAGAGAGCATCTCTCTCTACATTCTCTGTATAGGACTTGCGCTAAGGATATCACCGGCTGAGGGTGAGAGAGCAGGATGTGCATAAGACGGCATTTCGGACTCTGTATGGCAACTATGAGTTTGTAGTGATGTCATTCGGGCTCACGAATGCACCCGCCGTCTTTATGGAGTTGGTGAATGGCATATTCATCGACTTCCTAGATCAGTTTGTGGTGGTCTTCATACACGATATCCTAGTGTATTCTCGTAGAAGAGAGGAATACGCAAGACATCTGAGGACTTTGTTGATTGTTTTGAGAGATAGAGAACTGTATGCCAAGTTGGATAATTGCGAATTTTTTTGAATGCCAGAGTTAGCATTTTTGGGTCAAGTTGTTTCCGTTGAGGGGAACAAGGTTGATCCGGTGAAGATAGAGTATGTAGCAGCGTGAACGACACCGACGAACGTCAAGGAAGTACGTAGCTTCCTTGGCAAAGCCGGTTATTACCGTCGGTTTGTGGAGGGATTCTTTGTGATTGCCCGTCCACTCACCAGCCTGTTGAGGAAGACTACCTGGTTTGTATGGTCTGAGTCGTGTACTCAGAGTTTTGAGGAGCTGAAGAGGCATTTGACTTCCGCTCCCATCTTAGTGCAGCCGGAGGGCACAAAGGATTTTGTTTTCTACAGTGACGCATCCAAGCTAGGCTTGGGATGTGTTCTAATGCAGCATTGTAGAGTGAATGCCTATGCATCTAGATAGTTGAAGACGTATGAGGAGAACTACCCGACTCATGATGTGGAGTTGGCTGCAGTAGTTGATGCAGTCAAGATCTGGAGACATTACTTGTATGGCGCCACATGCCAAATCTTCAAAGATCATAAGAGTCTGAAGTACATTTTCACGCAGCGGGAATTAAATAACCACCAGTGTAGATGACTTGAGATGATAAAGGACTTTGATCTTGATATCTTGTATCATCCAGGGAAGGCGAATGTTGTCGCCGATGCCCTTAGTAGGATAACGCCTTGAGAGAAGGCGATTGCGCGACCGACAGTTCAGCCTCGGTTGTAGAGGGATCTAGTGTGGCTAGAGATAGATATCTAGTTTCCTGATAAGGATAGAGGTTCTACTTCATCTATTGGGTGAACTCCAATGAAAACAAGAGACATGCCCGACGCTATTGAGGATATGAGATAGAATGTCTCGTGGTGAGGCCCCACAGTTTTCCATAGGAGCAGATGGAGTGATGAGACGCCATGACCGTGTTTGTGTACCCGTTGATGCGGAGCTGAGATAGAAGATTATGCAGGAGGCTCACTCTACACCTTACTTTGTACACCTAGGTGAGAGTAAGATGTATCAAGATATGAGATGTTCATATTGGTGGGAAGGGCTGAAGCCCGATGTGGCCAGATTTGTGGCTCAGTGTGCGACATGTCAATAGGTCAAGATAGACCATTGCAGACCAGGAGGACTGCTCCACCCACTACTAGTACCGCAATGGAAGTGGGAGGACATCTCCATTTACTTAAGGCCGAGCAAGAGCTTTGATGCAATCTGGGTTGTGGTTGATAGACTGACGAAGACTACACGTTTCATTCCTATTAGGGAAATGCGGTCAGTGAGCAAATTAGCTGTGGAATTCACTAGGGCAGATAGTGAGACTCCATGGTATGCCGAGGACGATCGTCTCAAATAGAGATGGACGATTTACCTCGATATTCTGGCAGCAAATTCAAACTGCTTTGGGTACGAGTTTACACTTCACGATTGCGTTTCATCCTCAAACAAATGACCAGTCTAAGAAGACCATTCAAACACTAGAGGATATGCTCCGAGCTTGTGTATTGGACTGGGACAGGGATGGTCAGATCACCTCCCATTGGTTGAGTTTTCGTACAACAACAACTGGCATGAATCGATTGGGATGGCCTCATATGTGGCACTACATGGACGGAGATGTCGTATGCCATTACGTTGGGATGAGCCTAGAAGTGTTAGTGCAATTGCACATGAGTAGATTCAGGAGGATATTGCACGAGTAGCACTGATCAGAGAGAGGATGCTGGCTGCATAGAGTTGCCAAAAGTCATACGTACACAGGAGGCATCGACCTCTAGAGTTCAAAATTAGAGCTCATGTCTGATGAGAGTATCTCCGACGCGTGGCGTCAGACATTTTGGCATAAAGGGGAAGTTGAGTCCCAGATATGTAGGTCCTTTTGAGATACCGGACATAGTGGGGAGAGCAACATACAGATTGGCTTTACCACTGAGGTTGGAGGGTGTCTACCCTATGTTTCATGTGTCTCAGTTGAGGGAGTACATACCAGATCTGAGACACATCATCAGCTACGATGACTTAGCTGTTGAGTCAGACCATACTTTTATGGAGCTCCGGATTGCAGTCCTAGAACGAGGTGTGAGCACCGGATTACAGTGGTCGAGATGAGAACTTGATGAGGACACATGGGAGACTAAGGATAGTATCCAAAGGAACTATCCAGAGTTCTATGCCGAGATATATGCACCTATAGGATCCACGAGTAGATCTTAGTGCTATCTTGGTGAGTGTTGTGTTATGTGCTTATGTGATATGATGTGTTTTCGTACAAGTTGTAATGTGTGTATACGATCTTTTTAGATCTTGTTTGCTAGCGCAAGTTGTGTTTATAGTTGGAGATGATTCTTTCCTCCATGCTATGGTGATACAATTAGGGTTAGCTGGAGATGGTTATTCCTCCATGCTATTGTTTATGGACATAGTTCGAGTGGAAATGGTGTTCCTCCACGCCCTTGCGTTATGAGTGCGGTTTGGCTGGAGATGGTTTTACTCCATGGCATTGTGATGTGGTTGTAGGTTGGCTAGAGATGGCTTTCCTCTATGCCTTTGTTAGCGTTTATGATCGTGTTGTTGGAGTAGATGATTTCTCCATGCTATGCTTTGAGGTTTTAGAATGTTATTGGTTGATACCTTATGAGCAGAGATGTTATGCCTCCGATAGAGAGAGTGCTTATACCTAGGCGTATGGGTCCGAAAGGGTTTGGGAATTGTTCAAGTTTTGGTACGAAACTTGTTTTTAGGAGGATCTGATGTAAGAGCCTTAGTTTTCTTAGGACCCCGCCCCTGCGGTTGGTCTTGGCCGTAGGTGCAGTTAGCCGCCCCGGCGGTACTGAGGACCCGCCCCTGCGGCTATGGCTGCCTCAGCCGCTTTCTGTGACACCTTTAACCCTTGCTTTTCCCTTGGCTTCATTTATAAGCGTCCTCTTCCTTTAGAGAAAGGGTTCCCTTTCTTTTTTAGCTTTCTTCTCCTCATCGCGTTCTTCTTCTTATTCCTTCTTCCTGTAGTTCTTTTCCTTGTTCTTCTTGGAAGATCTTCATGTGAGTTTTGTATGTGTTGTGGATGGCTGATATGATTATCTTTATGTTGTTGCTGGTTGTGGAGGATTGAGAGGCCAACTTGAGAGTGGTTGTGTTGAGGTTTTGGTGTGGTAAGTTCCTTTCCCACTTCCTCCTTTTCCTCCTTTCTTCTTCTTTAGTTAGGAATTCCCACAAGGTATGCTTGTGTTGATCTTTCCTAGACAATAATGGTGTATAGGTGTCGTATATGTATGTTGATTCCCTTTGGGGCAATGAAGAAGTAAAGAGATCGTGAGAAGAATTGAAGAGAAGTCTCAAAGGCACTCCTCTGCAATTTGCCCGCCCCCGCGGATTGGAACCGCGGCCCCTGCGGCCAGGCCAGTGTCGCTGGCCCTGCGGTGTGCTGCGCTCTTGCGTCTTCTAGCTTCCGCAAGTGCGTTTGTCCAGGACATACCAAGTGTGGTATGTATGCTTCCTTTCCTTTATTCTTGGCTTTAGAGTGTAGTTAGGCTAGTTATGTGTATGATGAGATGATGAGATATATGTTCAATTAATGCCTTATGAATTTGGGAGCTATAATGTGATATCCAGGTTGGGAGTCGAGTTATGATTTTAGTATGGTTATGGGGTTTAGGGAAATGAAGAAGTAAAGAGATCGTGCGGAGAATCGAAGAGAAGTCTCAAAGGCACCCCTCTGCATTTCGCCCGCCCCACGGATTGGAACCGTCTCCCCTGCGGCCAGGCCAGTGTCGCCGCCCCTACGGTTGAGTGTCATTGCCCCTGCGGTGTGTTCCACTCTTGCGTCTTCTTGCTTCCGCAGGTGCGTTTGTCCAGGATATACCAAGTGTGGTATGTATCCTTCCTTTCCTTTATTCTTGGCTTTAGAGTGTAGCTAGGCTAGTGATGTGAATGATGAGATGATGAGATATATGTTCAGTTAATGCCTTAGGCATTTGGGAGCTATGATGTGATATCGAAGTTGAGAGTCAAGTTATGATTTGAGTATGGTTATGGGGTTTAGGAGGAGGAATCTTCTAGCCTTGGACAACGTTTGATATTGTTGTGCTTTGTTGATGCAGGCACTGATCATTTCCCCGAGGGGAAATTGTGACCACTTGATACGGATTACGTTTGTGACAGGTAAGTCGTTGAGACTTACTTAGAGAGCAATTATGGGTTTGAGTGTTGGCTTTAGTGGTGTGTGTGCATATGTATGTTGCATTAATAACCTTACCGGACTAGGACAACTATATATGCATATTTATTGGTCCAAGTGTATGATAACGGGCGGTGATAACCTGTCTAGCTCAAAATTGGGCAGCTAGGGGGTTCTCTACGACTAGTCCTCTAGGTGGTGATGATTGGCACCAATCCAAACCTAAGGGGAAACGGGGACAAAGACGAGATAGTTTTACTCCTCATGTCACAAGGAATGAATTAGTAACGGTATAACTTAATAAAGATAATAAATATATATGTGTATGTACATAGCATGTTGTGATGTGTTGATGTGTTATATGTGTTACTACTTCATTCTTATTCATGTTCTGTTAGCTAACGGTTTTATACCGTGTTGTAGATTTTCTACATGATAGGAAGACTGCAGCGTGAGCCAGATGGGTGATCAGCCGAGGGCTTCCGTACACTAGGTTGTACGAGGGTTTTTGGATGTTTTGTATATGTATGGATATGATGTTTCCGTTTTCTACACGGTTGTGTTTTGTAAACCTTTGATGTATATATTTTCATAGTTATATGTATTTGGTTTTACATCTATCTGTGCCTTGTTGTAAGATCCAGTGAACTAGTTGTCAGGCTAGGGTCCTGATCCACTATGAGATTCTAGCCCAGTAGCGCCCCGAGTCCCGCATATATGGGGTGTTACAAATCCCGTACAAAATCTCGGCCGAGATTCTCTCTAATTAGACATGTGTACTCTGTATCATGTTATATCTTAGCTCTTCCATCTATCTTCTTTGATGATATCTTATCTTTACCTTTATTCTCTAGAATGCTTCTCATGTGGTCCACCATGATGCCTTATCCATGAATGTTCCATTTCCGCTCCAAATTGTGTCAATTTACCTACAATTGTAATAAAACTTTGTGTAGATCTCTATTCTAAAAATATAGGTAAATATGAACTCAATTGCTTGAAACCTATGTCTATGAATGCAACTGAAAGGGAAAAACTACATATATGCGTGTCTATAATAAGGTCATAATTCAAACAAAACTTTTTCATGAATGGAGATGTCAAGGGTTAGTTGAGAATCATTTTCTAAGCGAAACTTTTGGTTTGAAGTGAGCTTTGCCAACATTATTGATCGAAAAACTATTTGGGTTGATATAGTGATAAGGGACAATCACCAACACAACCTAAAGGACCAATCACAAGATCAAGGATCAAGGCATTGAAGGGTAACACACTTCATACGAGATCATGTTGAAAAAGGTGATGTTTCGATATCTTTTATCTCGACTAACTTGCAGCTTGTAGATATATTTACTAAGCCTCTACCTGAAGATTGATTCCACTTTATTAGATTGGAGCTTGGCATGTTGAACAAGGAAGCATTAATTTAGGGGGAGTAAATCATTTTATCTCCTCCTTATAATGCAGCCCACTTTTCCATTTCAAGGCCTTGAAATAATATCCAAGGTCGTGAAACAGATCGCAAGGGCTATATTGATTATCATGAATCGGTTTAATGGTATTTATCTTTTTGGATAATTGATCATTAAATAATTTTAAAGAAGGATTTTTAAATGATTTCCAAAGATTTTGTTTCTCAAAATTTAAATCTATTTGAAAAGGGGTTGTGATTTATTAGGATAGCATGCAAATCATTTTTGGTTTTCAAGACCTTGATTCTCTCAAGATCTTGATGAGCCATAAATTATTTCACATGTCCACTTTAAATATAATTCTTCTTTCCTCCTTTATCTCTTTCCTTCTTCGACACATTACAGTACCCCGTATTGCTTTACTCTTCCAATTTCAGAAATTCTCTCTTGCTCTCACAAAGTCATCCATGACACCCAAACGTCAAACATCCGGTGACGCTTCATCTCCAATCCCGAAAAGCTCAAGGCAATCTTCCCCTGGTCCATCAACAAAGAAGGTAGTTCCCATCTCTTCTGATTCAGATTCGCCATCTCCACCGGAAACCTTCGAGATATGCGCTTAGACAGGAATGCCTACAAATTGACTTCAGAACCATACAACAGTCGTGACATGGCGAGACGGGTTGAACAACCGACCACTATGCATATGTGAACCGGTTGATCAAGACTTCCTTCTATTCATAAATCTGCCATGCATCACTCTCCTGAGGGGATGCTCTATTTGGAAGTTCTTGAATCTAGGAGAGAAAGGATTCACAAGACTGACACGATTGTTCTATGTGAATCTCAGAGCAAGGAGAGAAAGGGGGGAGTTAACCCTGGAATCAGATTTTAGGGCTTCCCTCCTCCAACTCATATGACCACCCTCCAAGATCCAAATCTGTCAAGTTGGCAAAGGAACAATTCCTTCTTCCCAACTCCTCTCTACAGCAATCCCAACATCTCTCACTTTAGAGGCTAGAATTAATTTTGTAGTGCTTGTGAGATGCGTTGTACCTAGATCCAAATGTAGAGATCTGTTGACTATTCAGTCGTTCGAGTTATTGTATCAAGTTTTGAATGGTTCAGATGTTTACCTCCCAAACCTTATTCTTAACCATATGCTTCACATGATAAATTCCACCAATGACACTCATCTTCCATATGCCAATCTCCTCCAAAAAATCTTTAGATATTTCTCAATCGAGATTGCTGCTGAGGAGACACAATTCGGATTTGGAAAGATTGAAGAGGATTGTTTTGAGAGCATAGGAATTGAAAAATCTCTCACTAGATAAAGGATTTTGAAGGAAGAGGATGTTAGTTCATCTTCTACAACACAATAACTAGATGCCGTGGAGTTTGGTCTAGAAACCTTGCACAAAGACATGGTGGATTTTAGGTATGAAAAAACTGATAAACTGGATGCCTCACAGGACCTACTGGCAATTATGCACAATAAGCTAAATCATATGTTTCATCTGAATGCACTCACCTATACAATTATAGGAAGCGTCAAACCTTTAACTGAGGAAGATGCTGAGGGAACAAGGAAACATCCTTCGGAGGTGATGCTTCAATGTTACAGGAATGTCAAAAATTGTCCCATTAAACAACAAGTTTTTGATGAACCAGATATCTTGACCATTGAAGAGTATGGTATAGTGAAGAAGTGCAAGAGCGTCGTGGATGACCGGAGGGTAGATGAATATAAGAAGATGATCACTCTAGATGAAGCCCATGCGAGATGGAGGCAAAAATGTTACAATGACATTCAAGGAAAAGGGCACCGGAATCCAAAATTGTACCAAGAGTAACTTTCAACGTCTTGAAAGAGATTTCAAGTCCTTGAAATGGATGTCAAGGCCTTGACATGGATTTCAAAGCCTGTGAGACTTCGTTTTTATACTGTTTTTTGTTTTTGGAAATAATTTCATGTATAATAATTTTTAACCTTCCATACTTTATTGCTTTTTCCCCTTGTTGGAAGACAAAGGGGGAGAAATTAAATATTTGTTGATCCGATATTTCTGCATTCTGCATTTTTTCGATATTATTGCATGTATATATCCCTAACATTTAATGTAGGTACGATATTTGTTTTTTCTTCCATCAAGGGGGAGATTGATAACTCCACCTTGATTATGAATTGTCTATGTGGATGATGGAAGACTTAACATTTATGAGCGGCTATATAAACTAACAAATATCGATTGTATTTCTAAATTGCATGTTTTGGTTTGTGTGTGTTGTATGTGTGCATTCCTTAGAAAGCATTTCAAAGGAAGAAAGAAGGCCTTGAAACACATCAAAAAGGACAAGCAGGGAGACCTTGGAAAGCATTTCAAAGGACAAACGCGAAAGTCTTAAAACACATTACAAAGTAGGATTCGGCAAAGGGCTTTTAAATATGAGATTCGAATATCACAAAACGAAGATCTTCAACAAAGGATAACAAGAAGATTCTCAAGAAAAGATCTCGGCCAACAAAGAAGATCTTAAAACGATCCTAAAAAAAGAAGATCTCCGCTACAACCAGAAGGTATCACAAAGATCTTAACCGAAAACGCAAGAGGATAAGAGGAGATCTTCAACATGGATTCAACGCAAGAACATTTTGGATCGATGGAAATCTTCAACGGCTATCCAAGAGAGAAGATTTAGGATCTTCAACAAACAAGATCTTCAACGACATTTCCAAAGCAGGAGAAGATCACGAAGATCAAGATTCCCAACGTGCTCCCAAAGAGAGAGGAAGTAGAAGATATAGGATATTACAATGGCTACTTCATCTCAAACAAGCACCATTTTCAATGGAGAAAAAAGACCAGTAAAACAGCTATCTTATAACGGCTAAGAAGTTCTCCATAGAAGACAATAAATGTAGATGGCAATTGAAGGGAACAACAACAAGCTTACACGGAAACATCCAAGCCTTCAAGCAATCAAAACATCTTCA
This sequence comes from Fagopyrum esculentum, assembly GCA_033239045.1. NCBI lineage: Eukaryota > Viridiplantae > Streptophyta > Magnoliopsida > Caryophyllales > Polygonaceae > Fagopyrum > Fagopyrum esculentum. Next base: position 87,994,530 of record BSUD01000003.1, on the reverse strand, counting down.
TTCCAAAAGTTTATCTTCCTCTTTAGTTACAAAAGTCTACATCCTGTAAGAGAGATAAACACTACAGCTCCATTGGCATATCTAGAGAGTGTTATACTCGACAGTGTGTTACTCTGCGAAGTAACTAGACTATTATTGCTAGGTCAGAGTTGACTAGATCGTGGCATTGAGGCTATAGTGAGGGAAGAAGGGGATTTATTTTAGGTTGTATCTGGGACTTTTTGAAGTAGATAATAGATAGTTAGATCCTAGGGTAAAGAAACCCTAGGACGGAGAGTAGGTTGTTAGAGCCGAACTTCATAAACATATCACCGTGTCGATCTTTTAATTCCGCACTTCATATCACATTTATTGTGAATAACGTTGCTTTGTAGGTTTCTAAGTCGAGGCCTTGAAATCCCTTTCAAAGCCTTGAAAACCAGTTTTGTCACCAGGCACACATATCGACTTCAAGACCTTGAAACTCGTCTCAAAGCCTTCATATATGATATTGTGAAAAGTTCACATACTCTTTTCAACCCCCTTCTAGAGTACTTATATCTCTATTATTCACCTATACGGTTTTTCAAGATATTTTATGCTTTAAATGTCAAGGCAGAGGTCACTATATGAAGGATTGTCCTAATAAAAGGGTGTTATTTTACATTGCATGAACATGATAGTGCTAGTGATAGTGATGAAGGTTGTGCAAGAAGAATATTTAATTGGTAGGAGAACATTGCATGCTAAGATAGCCCACCCCCCCCCCCCATGTGAGGATAATCAAGGGGAAAACCTTTTTCATACTAGATTTCTTGTTGAAGGAAAGGTGTGTGAAAACTCCACCTCGATTATATATACATATGTCATGATGGAATACCTAATACAAATGAGCGGTTTTTATACTAATAAATATCGATTTTATTTCTAGATTGCTTGGTTTGTTTTTTCATTTGTCAAATATATGCAGGCCTTGAAAAACAATTCAAGGGATGAATGGAGGCCTTGAAAATGGATACAAGGCACAAGCGCGGATATTGGAAAGCATTTCAAAGGTTTAACACAGAGGCCTTGAAAATCACTTCAAGGGATCAAAAGCCGAAGCCTTGAAACAAGATTGAAAGGATATGACGGCTGGAAGGAATTCATATATCAAAAAAACAAATGTACCAAGGATCAAGAGAAGATCTTTCAAGAAGATATCAAGAAGATTTGGCCAACAGCAAGATCTCGACCAACAAGAAGATTTGGCTAAACAAAAAGATCTTGCAAAAGATCTTAAACCAAATCAACGCAAGTTTGAAGATTTATTCACAACGGATCATAAAACATCTCGAAGATCTTTCAGCCAAAGATTCTCAACAAAGCAGAAGATCTAGATGCTTGAATGTCAAGATCTTCAACAACATGATTCAAGAGAAGATTGCGGAGAAGAAGAATCAACGTGCGTTAAGGAGATGAAGAAGATAAGATAAATCTACAACGGCTATCTCATCTCAACCAAGAAGCGTTTTCTATGGAGAAGAAAAAACATCAAAAACGGTCATCTTCTCAACGGCTAGAAGACTTCTCCATCGAAGACTATAAATGAAGATGTCGATTAAAGTGAATTTACAAAAAGCTTACACGGAAACATCTAAAAGTCTTCAAGCGATCCAAAAGATTCTTCTTTCGTTCCAAGAAGTTTTTCTTCCTCTTAGTTTACAAAAATTTAATTCCTTAGATAGAGAAAAATACTAGAGCTTCATTGGAATATCTAGAGAGTGTTATACTCGAGTGTGTGTTACTCTTCGAAGTAAATAGGCTATTATAGCTAGGTTAAGAGTTGGACTAGATCGTAGCATTGGCTACAGTGATAAAAGAAGGGGATTTCTTCTAGGTTGTATCTACGATTCTTTGAAGTTCATAATAGATAGTTAGATCCTACGGGTAAACCCTAGGACGGAGAGTATGTTGTTTAAAGCCGAACATCGTAAACATATCACCGTGTCGATATTTTCATTTATGCACCATATGTTGCTTTATTGTGACTAACGTTGCTTTGCAGGTGTACAAAGTCAAGGCCCTTGAAATCACCTCAAAGCCCTTGAAAACAAGTTGTGTCACAAAGAGCTCAGATAAACATCAAGGCCATTGAAATCAGTTTCAAAGCCTTGAGATAGGTTTTTGCAAAACGTTCGCATACTCTATTCAACCCCCCTTCTAGAGTATTTATATCCTTTTGTATTCACCTTACAGTTCTTTAATTGGTATCTGAGCTAGACTCACGTATATTGATTTAACCATCAGTGACACTAATAATGAACTCTGTAAGTGATGGAGGATTCGCTCAAAGAAGATTCACATCTCGACCACCACTCTTATGTGGCAACAACTTTTCCCATTGGAGAGCACTAATGCAAATGTTTGTTATTGATGAGGATATGGAATTATGGAGCATTATTCAAAATGGCCCAAAATCCCAACCACCACGGTTGAAGGAGTCCAAGTCGAAAAGAAGGAAGCTGACTTCACACAAACCGACTTGGATAGTGTTTCAAAGTACTACAAGGCCATGGACTTGCTTTATTGTGAATTGGACGCAAATGAATTCAATCGTGTCTCATCATGCAAGAGTGATAAAGAAATATGGGAAAAACTTGTTGTCACATACGAAGGAGCAAGTCAAGTCAAGGAAACAAAGATCAACATCTTCATCAAACAATATCATCTATTCAAGATGAACTCAAATGAATTTGTCAAAGAAATGTTCACAAGATTCACCGAGATCGTGAACAACTTGGACTCACTTGGGAAAGTGTTACTAACGAAGAAAAAGTAATAAAGGTTCTAAGGAGCCTGCCCAAAGCCAAGTGGGGACCAAAGGTGACTGCAGTCGAAGAAGCTCAAAATCTCACAACACTTCCTCTTGACGACCTTCATGGAAAACTCATCACTCACGAGATGGTTCTTTGTGAAGAAGATGGAGAGCTCCCATCCAACACAAACAACCTGACTCTAAGATCTAAGAAGAATGAGATACCATTAGAGGAGGAAGATAGTGATGATGAAGGTGAGGAAGATCTGTTTGCCTTGATCTCTAGGGGTCTCGCGAAGATTCTTCAAATGAAGAAGTAGTTTGCAAACAATAAAGAATATCCGTGAACATCAAGGCCTCGAGGTAAGATTTCTAACAAGAAAACTAAAGTTCTTACTTGTTTTGAATGTGGTGAAACAAATCATCTCGTAAAGGATTTTCCACAAAAGAAGAGGAACACCTTTAGGAAGAATGATCCAAAGAAGAAAGCTATGGTAGCTTCATGGAGTGATTCGGATTCCACAAATGAATCAGAAGACGCAAAAGAACAAGCAAACCTTTGTCTTATGGATGATCATCGAAGAAGATCCAGATCACTACGTTAATAACGTGGTAAGTACCATTATGTCTCAACCTTATACTGATCTCACACAATTCCTTAAAGACATAATCATATGTGATAAAGAACACAGAGTAAGGATAAGTTCCTTGAGAGAAAAGCTACTCAAACAAGAGAATAGATTACGTGATATGTCTTTGGAGATTGAAAATCATAACAATGAAAAGCTGACTTCGAAAGCTACACTTATTCAATCGACAATATATCAATTTAGAGAAAGAAAACGTTAATCTAACTGTGATGTGTCAAGACCAGAAGGCTGCACTTATTCAATTCACTCGTTCAAAAGCTAACCTCGAAAGGATGATGGGTGAGCAACAATCTTCTTTTAACAAAAATGGTATAGGCTATCATGTTCGTTTTCCTAGAATAACAACTACAACTTTTGTCAAGGCTAAAAGAAGTATTCATATGCCCACATGTTTCCATTGTTGTAAAAAGGGTCATGTGAAATCAACATGTCCATATCGGCGTTCGGAAAACGTTAATCTAATTGTGATGTGTCAAGACCAAAAGGTGGAAGTTTAAACATTCTTCATACAATCCACTAGAGAATGTGATCTCAGATCCAAACGCAGATGTTCAGACTCGATCTACGATTAAAAACGTATGTGCAATATCTGCGTTCGTGTCTCTTATTGAGGCCAAGAACTATGTTCAAGCTCTTTAAGAACCTGATTGGATCATGGCCATGCAAAATGAACTTAATGAGTTTGAGAGAAACAAAGTTTGGACCCTCACGTCTAGACCGAAGCACCAGTCTGTCATTGTCACAAAGCAAAACTTGTAGCTCAAGGCTATAACCAAGAAAAAGGTATTGATTATGAGGAGACTTTTACTCCGGTTGCCAGGTTAGAAGCCATACGTATGCTACATGCTTTTGCATCTTTCATAAGCATAAATTTATTTTAAATGGATGTGAAATGTGCTTTTCTAAATGGATTCTTAGAAGAAGAAGTCCGCGTTGCTCAACCTCCTTGTTTTGAAAATGATGAATTCCCGGATCATGTTTTTAAACTGCACAAAGCTCTCTATGGTTTTGAGCAATCTGCTCGAGCTTGGTATGAAAGCTCGTCCAAGTATCTCCTTGAAAATGATTTCAAAAGAGGTTTGATTGACAAAACTTTATTTATCAAAACCAAAGGCAACGATATTTTAGTATTACAAGTTTATGTTGATGATATATAATTCGATGCTACTAACGATTCTTTATGCAAGGAGTTTTCAGATATTATGTTTAGGGAATTCGAAATGAGGTTAATGGGAGAGTTAAATTTCTTTCTCGAACTTCAAGTTACACAAGCAAAGAAAGGAATATTTCTCAATCAAACTAAGTATACCAAGGACTTGCTTAAGAAGTATAAAATGGATCAATCTAAGGTAGCAAAAACTCCTATGAGATCCACACTATCACTTGATCATGACAAGGACGGTAAAAGTGTTGTACAAAAGGAGTATCGAGGTATGATCGGTTACTTGTTATATCTAACTGCTAGTCCAGCTGACATTATGTTCACTGTGCGCATGTGTGCAAGATTTTAAGCTGATCCTAAAGAGTCAAACTTGATAGCAGTGAAAAGGATATTTCGGTATCTCAATGGCACTAAGGATTTAGGGTTATGGTACCCACGTCAAAGCTCGTTTAACCTCGTTGGTTGTTCAAATGCTGACTTTGTAGGCCATACGCTCGATAGAAAGAGCACTTCTGGATGTTGCCAATTCTTAGGGTCATCCCTAATAAGTTGGCACTCCAAGAAGCAAAACTTTGTCGCACTATCCACAGTTGAGGAAGAATACATAGATGCGAGAGCCTGTTGTATACAAATTATGTGGATAGCTCAACAACTTCGTGATCTTGGCTTTGATCTAAAAGGTATCCCGATTAAATGTGAGTCTACTAGTGCTATTTCGATTATTAAAAATCTTGTGCAGCATTCAAGGACAAAGCATATCGATGTAAGGCATCACTTCATACATGATCATGTTGAGAAAATTGATGTTTCGATATCTTTTATGTCAACTAACTTGCAACTTGTAGATATGTTTACTAAGCCTCTACCATAAGATCAATTTAATTTTATTAGATTAGAGATTGGAATGTTGAACAAGGAAACATTAACTTAGGGGGAGTAAATCGTTTTATATCCTCCTTCGAATGCAACCCATTCTTCAATTTCAAGGGCCTTGAAATGAAATTCAAAGGCCTTGAAACGGAATTCAAGGGCCACATTGAAAACCACGGATCTATTTAGGGGTTATTATCTTTTAGATATTTTAATCTATAAATTATTTTAAAGAAGGATTTTTTAAATGATTTCACACATCCTTATTTCTTGATTCAAAGATTTCGATTGAAAAGTAGTCGAGATTTTATTGGAAAGAATATAAATCAATTTTTGTTTTTCAAGGCCTTGATTTTCTCAAGAGTTTGATAAAGCATAAATTAATTTTACATTCCAGCTTTATAAATTAACCCTCTCCCTTTCTTACTTTCTCCTTCCTTCTTCAAATGTTTTTACAGCACCCAAAAACGCTTCACTTTGTTCTACGAGAACCTTTCTATTTCTCTCACAAATCCATTCATTGCTCCCATAAGTAAGAAAACTGCTAGCCGTCTAGCCTCGACACTCAAAAAGGACTCCGCCCACATCTCCCCAACTACAGAAGATGAACAATTTCCCGTAGACATGGAGATCTCATCGTATACTAGCCTTCCAACATCTTGGTTTGTCAAATTTCAAGCTACAAGATCCTGGCTTGATGGGTTTCACAATCGTCCCCTCTGTATGTGTGATATTGTGGACAACGACTTTCTAGAAACTCTTCAAATTCCTTGCATTGCAATGCTGAAAAATTCATCAATTTGGAAGATCTTAAACCTTGGTGATTCTGCATTCCCAAGACTCACAAGATTGTTCTATGTAAACCTCGTCTCAAAACAGGAAAAGGGGATTATCACCCTTGAAACATTTGTTAAAGGTACTCAAATTTCTCTCACTCCCACTGTTTTATGTCAGATTTTAAGAATTCCTACAGATCTTTCATTCACACACCCCTCCTGGCCAAAAAGTGTTCGCCTTGCCAAAGAGAAATCTCTGGTTCCTAACTCCACATCCCGTCAATTCACTCACACTTCTCTAACCCTAGATGCTAAAATCGTCTTTATCATTTTGGTTAGATGTGTTATCCCTCAAGCTAATTCAAGAGAATTGTTGACGGATCAGTCACTAGAATTGTAGCACCTGATCATGACAGGTTTAGATAATGATGTGTCTAACCTAATCTTAAATCTCATGGTCCATACTGTTAATTGCAAACGAGCTATCCCTTTGCCTTATGGGAACCTTCTCCCCAAGATCTTTGATTATTTTTCTATCGACACATCTACTGAAGATCGACAGCTGTCGACTGGAAAAATTGATGAGTTTGGCTTCGAAAGATTAGGGACAAAGAAAACACTTGCTGGAGTATGGACTTTGAAAGGAAAAGACATTGTACCAACCCCCTCCCCTCTAGCTCCCTCAGCTCCTTTTGTTTCAGATATCTGGTTAGATGGATGTGAGAAAGTATTAGCATCTCTGAATCGAGAACTATTTGATTTTCAGTTTGACACAATGAGGAGAATGGATGCAAATCATAAAATGTTGTCTATTATGCATGCCAAGATAAATGAAATGTATCTTATGAATACTCTCACTCTCACCGCCACGGGAAGAATATTGCCTCAAACTGAAGATGCTGCTCAACACCCCCAAGAAAAGGTAGAGAACGTTCTTATGAATTGTAAACATAGAGTATAGAACAAGTTCACTCTCTAACCTACACATGTTGAGTCAACCATTATTACGGTGGAAGAATATGAAGTTGTCAAGGAATGATCAGCTGAAGAGAAGAAACAACGATTAAAGGCTAAAATCAACGATATGAGTAGCAGGACTGCTCAATCTAGGGCGCGAAGGCAGTTTTATGAAGATGATCAGGATTGAGCTTGTGATTTTTGTGGGCCTTCTACTTTTACAAAATGTTTTTGTGGTTTTTGGACAAACTTTTTTATGGGTCTGTAATCACTTTTAAACTCCCATGCTTTAACTATTTTTCTCCCTTGTTGAAAGACAAAGGGGGTGAAATTATGGTGATCCGAAATTTCGATATTTCTACATTTTGCATTTTAAGTTTTGTTTGATATGATTACATACGCATCGCAAACTTTTAAATTCCGGTACGATATTTGTTTTGTCTTCCATCAAGGGGGATATTGAAAACTCCACCCGGATTATATATATGTGATGATGGAAGACTTAACACAAATCAGCGGTTTTTATACTAACAAATATCGATTTTATTTCTAGATTTCTTGGTTTGTTTTTGTGTTTGTCAAATATATGCATGCCTTGGAAAACCATTCAAGGCATGAATGAAGGCCTTGAAAATGGATACAAGGGACAAGCGTAGAGATTGGAAAGCATTTCAAAGGTTCAACACGGAAGCCTTGAAAACCACTTCAAGGGTTCAAAGCCGAAGCCTTGAAACAAGATTCAAAGGATATGACGGTTGGAAGGAATTCAAATCTCAAACAACCAAATATACCAAGGATCAAGAGAAGATTTTTCAAGAAGATATCAAGAAGATTTGGCCAATAAGAAGATCTCGACCAACAAGAATATTTGGCTCCACAAAAAGATCTTGCAAAAGATCTTAAACCAAATGAACGCAAGTTTTAAGATTTATTCTCAATGAGTCTTAAAAGATCTCGAAGATCTTTCAGCCAATGATTCTCAACAAACTAGAAGATCTTGATGCTTGAAAGACAAGATCTTCAACAACATGATTCAAGGGAAGATTACGGAGAAGAAAAATCAACGGGTGTTAAGGACATGAAGAAGATATGGAAAATCCACAATGGCTATCTCATCTCAACCAAGATGCGTTTTCTATGGAGAAGAAGAAACATCAACAGCGGTCATCTTCTCAACGGCTAGAAGACTTCTCCATCAAAGAATATAAATGAAGATGTCGATTGAAGAGAACTACAACAAGCTTACACGGAAATATCTAAAGTCTTCAAGCAATCCAAATCATCTTCATTCGATCCAAGAAGTTTTTCTTCCTCTTAGGTTACAAAAGCTTTATTCCTTAGAGAGAGAAAAATGTGAGAGCTTCATTGGAATATATAGAGAGTGTAATACTTGAGTGTGTGTTACTCTGTGATAGCAGGAAATATGACGTAGTTTAGATATGCATATAGGTGGTTTTTCCCTTTCTTTTGAGTACATGGACATACATTCATAGCACTTATTGAGCATATTCACATATTATCTTGGAATCGAGATCTACACAAGCATTGTTGTGAATTTTAGGTGAATTGGTGCTGAATTGGAGTGGAAAGGAAGCATTTACAGAGTATTGGTCGATGTGAAGTTCATTGGGAAGCATTGGAACATCATAGAAAGGAGTATGAAGTGAAGCAAGGGAGAAAAACACCGAAAAGGAGAAACCACAGCCAAGAAGGAAGTTCCACGGCCGGGGTTGTTGGTAATTCTTTGAATATGACACGTGGAAAGGAAGGACAAGAGTCACCACGGGACGAACCATGGCCGTGATTTTCTTCGGGAAAGACCGTTCCGTTATTGCCACATCAGCAAGGAAAGAAGGAAGCCTATAGACCTCATTTTATCTTATAAAAGGAGGTTGGCGGCTACATTTTGAGGACGACGCTTTACACGCTGGACGAGGGTTACACATTTGGATTCACTTCCATTCTTCAGATTTCTCGACGTTAGAGATTTGATTGCTTTACCATCGGAGGGAGATTGAAGAGCTTTCTTTATCCCGCCTTGGAGATTTTGTGAGATTGTCTTAGGTTTTGATTATTGTCTTTGAGAACACATATTCTGGGATAATACATTGATTGATTCAGTTATTGATTTTTTAAGGTTGATTTTTTATTCATCTTTATTCATCTTTGTATTTTCTTGGTTACATGCTTTTCTTGATTCTCTTTCTTAATCTTGAATTGAATTTGATGATGATTTTTGGCTAAACCCCATTGCGATTCTAGGGTGAAAAGTTGATGGTTGTGGTATTGATGATGATAGATTGAGCCTTAACAAATCGGATCGTGAGAGTTGTGAGACGAAACCCTCGAACGAGGCTTTCCACGGCCCGTTCTTTAGGAACCACGACCGTGGTTTCCCAAGATCTACCCGTGGTTTTCTCTGTTTTGCACGTTTCGCTTTTGCCTTTATCCGAAGTTAAAGATTGCCTAAATCCTACCTTTGTTAACCCTTTCTAACCCTTAGCCTTGCTTGGTTGTGAGTGTTTACGAGTTCTAGGTAATAGTGGATTCAATATCCCCAATTAAGGTGGAGAGTGTCATAGCCTTTACCTTTGTCTTCTTTTGACTTCCTTGGGTTTCGTGTTTGGTATTGAGAGTGTAATCCTATCCTTAGAACCTCTTCTCAACGAGAGTCAACAACCGTTAAGTAGAATCCTTTGGGTGAGACAAAAGGGTCTTGGAACATCATCATACGATACCTATCTTAGACATATACCTTTGTATCCAGCTCTGTCCGTACATAACCTTAGACATCTTGAATCGAACGCCGATACCGGATACTTGGATCTTTAGAATCCGCTTTTCCAATTTTTCTTGCTTCTATATTCTTTACATTGGTCATTGCTTTGCTTGCTACACAAGTTAGGTTGCTTTTGTTGCTTTGTTCTCACCGATTCCCTGACATCGACTCCAGAATATCAGCCCATACTACGATTGATCCGTACACTGCAGGTTCGCTATCTTAGGCTTAATTCTTGGATATAAATTTAAAGCTTATTTGCGTACACACCTTTCGGAGTGAACACTTTGCGAAGTAACTAGGCTATTATAGCTAGGTTAACAGTTGGAACTAGATCGTAGCATTGGATTTAGTGAGAGAAGAAGGGGATTTCTCCTAGATTGTATCTAGGACTCTTTAAAGCTGATAATAGATAGTTAGACCCTACGCGTAAACCCTAGGACAGAGAGTAGGCTGTTTAGAGCGGAACTTCGTAAACATATCACTGTGTCGATCATTTCATTTCCGCACTATATCCTGCTTTATTGTGACTAACGTTGCTTTGCAGGTGTACAAAGTCAATGCCCTTGAAATCACTTTCAAAATCCTCAAAAACAAGTTGTGTCACAAAGAGTTCAAATCGACATCAAGACCATTGAAATTAGTTTCAAAGCCTTGAGATAGATTTTTGCAAAAAGTTCCCATACTCTATCCAACCCCCCTTCTAGAGTATTTATATTATTTTATATTCGCCTTACGGTTCTTCAGTGTGCAATATGATTATTGATGGTGGTTGTTGTTGCAACATTGCTAGTGATGAATTGATCACTAAGTTGCAAATCACTACTTTCTATTATCCTAGACATTAAAAGTTGCATTGGATGAATGATTGTGGTGAAATAAAAGTTGATAAACAAGCTAAAATTTATTTCACCTTAAGAAAGTATGGGGATACTATTGTTTGCGATGTTGTGCCTATGCAAGAATGACATATCTTATTAGGGTGTCCATTGAAATTCGATAGAAGAGTCAAACATGATGGTTTTACTAATAAGCATTCATTTGACTTCAATGGAAAAACAATTAGTCTTAAATATATGACTCCTTTGTAGATTACAGAACATTATGACAAGAAGAAGGAGAACGCAAGGAAACGGAGCGAGAAATGCATTATAGAGAAGAAATCTCGAGTAAAATCTCGCCCTAGATTTCTTTTGCTAAGACTAATCGAGTCCTTTTAACATCCAAATAGGAATTTCTTGATGATTTCTGAAGAACCGGTAGGTGAAATAAAAGGTTAAAGATACTCTAGAAGTGGGGTTGAATAGAGTGTGGAAACTTTTCGCAAAACCAATCTCAAGGCCTTGAAACCAATTTCAAGGGCCTTGATGTCGATATCAGTTCTTTGTGAAACTTTGATTTCAAGATCTTTGAAACAACTTTAAAGAGCCTTGACTTTGAACTCCTGCAAAACAATGTTAGTCACAATAAATAAGATATAGTGCGGAATGTAAAAGATCAACACAAGGATATGTTTACGAAGTTCGGCTCTAAATAGCCTACTCTCCGTCCTAGGGTATAGCATTAGAATCTAACTATCTATTATCAGCTCCAAAGAGTCCTAGATACAAACTAGAAGAAATCTCCTTCTTCTCTCACTGTAGCCAATGCTACGATCTAGCTCCAACTCTTCACTTTGCTATAATAGCCTAGTTACTTCGCAGAGTAACACACACTCGAGTATAACACTCTTTAGATATGCCAATGGAGCTCTCGATTTTTATCTCTCTAGGGGATAAGGCTTTTTAGAAAGATATAAAGAAAAAACTATTTATCCAATGAAGATAACTTTGAATCGCTTGAACACTATGGATGTTTCTATGCAGGCTTGTGTCCTATGTTCTTCAAACGCCATCATCATTTATAGTCTTCTATGGAGAGGTCTTCTAGCTGTTGAAGAGATGACCGTTTGAAGATCATTCTTCTTCTCCATGAAGATCGCTTCCTGTTTGAGATGAAATAGACGTTGTCGATCTTCATCTCCTGAGAACACGTTCATCTCTTTACTGCTTAATCTTCTCCTTTTTGTTGAACAATAATATAACCCGGAGGAGAGAGAATCTCTATGCTTTTCGGTTGAGGATCTTTGAAAAGATCTCTAACATTCGGTTGGCAGAAATCTTCGCTTGATCAAATCTTCTTGTTGAGAAAATCTTTCGTAGAAGATCTTCTTCGAAATTTGAATTCTTGTACCGTGCGGCCTTAACTTCCTTGTTCACTAGAAATCTACTTCAAGGCCTTTGAGAACCTTTCTTTGTGCAACCTTGTCTTCTTTGTGCCCTTGAAATCCATTTCAAGGCCTTTGAAATCTTTGACAGAACATGCACTTTATCCAAACCAACCAAGCATCTCGAGAATACAAACAATACATTGTTAGTTTATCAAACTACTACATTTTTGTTTAAGTCTTCCATCATCAACACCTGTAAACCTTTATAATCAAGATAGAGTTTTCAATCTCCCCCTTGATGGAAGACAACACAAATGTTTATCGTACCTGCATTTGTATGTTAGCAATGCATATATAAATATCAGCTTAAAATGCAGAATGCAGAATATCGAATGTCGGATCACATTTATTTCTCCCCCTTTGTCTTTCAACAAGGGAGAAAAATAGTTAAAGCACAAGAGTTTTAAAAACATTACAAACCCAAAAAGTATTTCCAAAAAACCATAAAATTATTTACTCAAACAACAAGCTCAATTTTCCTCATAGAACTTGCTCTTTCCTTTCGATGAAGACTTCTTATAGCTCCAATCATCCATTTCATATGCTAAACGTTGTTTCTTTTCTTCAGCTCTTCGTGTTTAACAACTTCATACTCCACTATTGGCAGAAAAGTTGGCTCAACATGAGTTGGATACAGAATTGATTTATTCTGAACACGCCATTTGCAATTCATCAGCACATTCTCAACTCTCTCTTGAGTATGTTGAGCTACATCTTCAGGTATGGGCAGAATATGTCCCATATTAGTCAGAGTAAGAGCATTCATTAAGTATATTTCATTGACCTTAGCATTTATGGTATATAGCAACTCCAAATTTGCATCCATTCTTCTCTTAGTATCGAACTGGAAATTAGACAGTTCGCGATTCAAACATACCATCTCTTTTTCACAAACTTCTAACCTGATTTCGGGAATAGATGCTGTTGGAGCTTCTTGAGTATCAGTTGCAGTAGCTCCTTTTCCTTTCAAAGTACATTTACCTACAAGAATGTTCTCAAACCCAAGTCGTTCTAAGCAGTTCTAAGCAGTTCGAAGATTATTCTTCTTCTCCATGAAGATCGCTTCCTGTTTGAGATGAAATAGACATTGTAGATCTTCATCTCTTGAGAACACATTGATCTCTCAACTCCTTAATCTTCTCGTTTTTGTTGAACAATAATATAATCCGGAGGAGAGAGAATCTCTATGCTTATTGGTTGAGGATCTTTGAAAAGATCTCTAACATTCGGTTGGCAGAAATCTTTGCTTGATCAAATCTTCTTGTTGAGCAAATCTTTCCTAGAAGATCTTTTTAGAAATTTGAATTCTTGTACCGTGCGGCCTTAACTTCCTTGTTCACTTGAAATCTAGTTCAAGGCCTTTGAGAACCTTTCTTTGTGCAACCTTGTCTTCGTTGTGCCTTTGAAATCCATTTCAAGGCCTTTGAAATCTTCGACAGAACTTGCACTTAATCCAAACCAACCAAGCATCTCGAGAATACAAACAATACATTGTTAGTGTATCAAACTACTACATTTGTGTTTAAATCTTCCATCATCAACACCTGTAACCTTTATAATCAAGGTGGAGTTTTCAATTTTTTTTCTTTGGATACTGATTTCCCGAGCATATGAAAAAGTATTATGACTTTGAATGATGAAGTCAAGGCTACCTTACCTCAAAACTTGTTAAGAACTTTAGATGAGTTTCATTATTATTTCCGGATGAGATTCCTACAAGTCTTCCACCTTTTTGAGGCATTGATCATCGAATTGATATCATTCTAGGTTCTAACTTCCTAATCGTCCAACATATAGGGTCAATCCTCAGGAAAGTCAGGAAATCCAAGATCAAGTACAACAACTTCTGTATAAATGCTATGTTCGAGAAATCTTGAGTCCATATGCGGTTCCAGTTCTCTTGGTACCTAAGATGAATAATACTTGGAGGATGTGTGTTGATTGTAGAGCAATCATTAACATTACCATCAAGTATCGTCATCCCATTCCCATATAAGATGACATGCTAGATGAGCTTAGTGGAGCTATCTTGTTCTCCAAGATTGATCTTAAGAGTACCAATCAGCAAATCCGGACATGGGAAGGATATGTATGGAAAGATGGTGTTCAAGAGTAAGTTTGACATTTATGAGTGGTTGGTTATGCCTTTTGGTCTAACGCTCCTAGCACTTTCATGAGATTAATGAACCATTTCTTACGCCATTCGATGACATTCTCATCTACAACAAATCACTTGAGAGGAGCATAAAGAACATTTGAGGGAAGTACTAGGAATCTTAAAACTGAATATGTATATGCTAATATTAAGAAATGTGAGTTTAGTACTGATCAAGTTGTTTTCCTTGGATTTGTATTGAGTACAAGAGGTCTAGAGATGGGCAAGGAGAAGATTAAAGCCATCCAAGAATGGCCCACACCTACCACAATCGGCCATGTCCGATCTTTTCATGGACTAGCAACATTGTATAAGCGTTTAGTATGGGATTTTAGTTCCATTGTGGCCCCCCTCACGTCTCTCACAAAGAAACAAGTACAATTCGAGTGGGAGAAGCTCAAGAGAAGGCATTTAAGGAGTTGAAGAAGCAACTATCACATGCACCACTTCTAGCACTTCTAGATTTCACTAAACCATTTGAGGTTGAGCGTGACACATCTGGAGTTTGAATTGGAGGAGTGCTCATGCAAGAAGGTAATCCACTTGCCTACTTTAGTGAAATATTGAAAGGAGCATGCTTGAATTATTCGACCTATGATAAGATTTATATGCTTTACTTCGAGTTTTCGAGACATGGAAGCTTTATCTTTGGCCTAATGAATTCATCCTTAGAACTGATCATGAGTCTCTAAAGCATTTAAGGATTCAAGATAAGTTGGATAGGAGGCATGGTAGATGCATGGAGTTAATAGAAACTTTTCCATGTATCATTAAGTATAAGAAAGGAATGGATAATGTTGTTGTTGATTCCCGTTTTAGGAGATATTCTTTGATCACTACTATTGATTCTATGGTATTAGGTTTCTACTATATAAATGATCTATACGCGGATTGTAATATCAGGAAAATTTTATTCCGCATAATACCGGGTTAAGCCGGATTCCGATCCGCTAACCTTTCTTCATTTTAGATAATATTATACAAATTTAAATTCTATCATTTTATGTGACCTTAATTCACATAAAATGATAAATATGTAACCCGAATAGTAATTCCGTACAATTTAAAACCGAAGAGCGGTTACGTGCGAGTAACGACTCACTTATCAGCTCATCATCTAACGGGATGAGCAGGCCCATTGGATTGGGCCCATTATAATTAGTTGCCGGCCCAAGTCCCTATCTTTAGCTAACCCTCTCTTTAATTACTTTTAACCTAACCTAATTAAATCCTAAACTAATTAGCAGCAACAACCTTCAGCCGTACCTTCTCCTTCCTCTCTTTCTGCACGACAGACAACAACAACAACCGCCGGCGTTCAGAGCGACTGCAACCGGACGGACGGTCTTCATCGGTGCCGGGATTTGCTTTGTCCGCCTCGGCCAGGTGAGTACAGCCTCTCCCCTTCCTTCTTGGACGATTACTGTTGTGATGACCTTGCTAATGCACAGCCGAACCATCACAAGGCACTCGACTGCACCGTCGTCTGGACTCCAAGCCGCTGCACGTTTCGATCGAGAACAAGACAAGAGCCGTTCATTTCCCCCAGCCTGCTGCAGAAGAGGGTCGGGTAAGCAGCTACTCCTATTGTCCACTCTTCCCTCCTCATGAATAGAACCGTAACCCCCCCCCCCTTTGATCTAATGCAGCCATCTGTTGCAGCCTACATCTAACCGAGTTCTACGCCGGGTTTGCTCGTGGATCAACCGCTGATGTGCCTTCATTGTTGCGGTGAGTAGACACAACCTTCAATCATAATACCTTGGTGTTGTACAGTGTGTGTGCAGTAGGTGGCTGAGTAAGGTAGATGTGGGGTTAGGCTAAACATAGAATAGGCTGTTTCTGCACTAAAGATCTCTAAGTAGAAACAAGGACTGCTGTAAATAATTTTAGTTTTCTTCAGTTTGGAAGTGGGAAACTGTCAATCTTGTAGATCAATGTTAAGGAGTTATATTGAAGATCCACCGTTGAAATTTTGATAGGTCATAGATGGATATATGTAGGTTACTGTGATAAAATTTGAGATTAAATGAACGGTCGGATTAGAAGTTATAAGGTCCCAAACTAGAGTAGTTGAGCTGTTGCAGTTTCTCAGTTTCCTATATGGGCGAGCAGCCAACTTTGTGATCAGATTTAAGTATGAAAGACTTATCCTTTGTGGCTGAATTTTGGATATCGTATAAAAAAGGTTTTATAGTAGAACATATTAAAATTTGGGAGGAATCCAGCGAGTGGTTTGGGATTTATGATTTTTCAAAGATTTGGTCGTAAGCAGTTTTTCTGTTGTGCTGAAATTTCTAAGTGTTGAGGAAAAGTGCTTGTGATGCAGTTTTCTGAGATAGTTTTAAATAGGATTTTGATCTCCTTTACTGATGAATTTTGGATATATTATAGATAAGATTTCATAGTAGAACATACTGAAATTTGAGAGGAATCCGAGTTGCAGTTTATATGTTATGGCGTCCCAAAGTAGAGACCTTGAGCTGTTTTTCCAGCATTGATTTTGACTAAGTATAGGAACATTGTAGTGTAGTAGCCAACTTTAAGGAGTTTTGTAGAAGGGATAGTTGAACAGTTTTAGGAAATTCTTGCTCCTATGAGTAGATTAGATATCATAGATGATTTAGAGATTTATTTTAGAATTTTTATAAATTTATTTTAATTTCATATTTGAAGTTGTAGTCGGACCTTAGTGACTTTTCGAGAAATAGAAAAGTGGGTAGTTTCTCTAGTTGTTACCTAAAACCATCCTAGGGAGTAGAATATAGTTACTTAGCATCAAATAAGAATTTAAGTACGTATTCCGGGTTTTTGGAAGTTCCAGGACCAAGGGTAAAATAGTCATTTTACCATAAATTGGTACTGTATTAAATTCTGTTCTAATAGGATCTACTACCTTAGAGGTCTTAGCTTCTAATTACCTAGAAAGTGTGCTGACACACTTGCCTCCTTTGACAGGCAACCGAGTTATACAGTTACAGATTGAGTTGTGATTAAGAGAGTCGAGATCTGATTCAGGTAAGTCCACAGACTTACTTAGTTGGCTTCTTGTATGAGTGTAATGTGTATGAGTGGTGTTTGTTAGTTATGATAAACAATGAAACCGGATTAGGCCGACTTTATTATTTACGTAATTGACCCAAGTGTATGATAACGGGTCGTGAGATCATCTGCCTAGCTCTTGCGAGAGTGTAGGAGGTTCCCTGCGACCAGCCTAGTCAGGTAGACAGTCAGATGCATTAGTACCATTCCGCGTTGGTAAACGGGGATAGGGGCGAGGTTTGGGAATCCCTCGTGTCACAAAATAAGTATCATTAGTAATAACCTATCACCTAATTAAAGATAATAAAAGGATTGAGTGTTGCATGTTGATTGTGTATGTTGTGTGTTTGTGCTTTTACCTTTATCCTTATGCATAGAATGTTAGCTAACGGTTTTATACCGCTTGTAGATGCCTTGCAGGTTAAGACAGTTGTAGAGAGATCCGGAGGAAATGGTCAGCCGGGTCCACGTACTCATTTAGTTGGGGACGGGAATGTCTTCTGTTCTTCATATGCATCGTTTTAGTATCTTTAATTATAAGGCTGATACATATTCTCCATGTATATATTGTTTAAAGTTTTCAAATGTTTTAAATACTTTTGTGCCTTTTTTTAAGATCCAAGTAAAATTGTTGTCAAACTAAGGTCGGGACCCATTGTGAGGTCCTAACCAGTAGCTCCCCGAGTTCTCAGAATTTGGGGTGTTATACGGATGACATTGATTTTGGTGATATTTATACGCAGTATAAAACTCGGCCTTATGCCATATCTCGTCCGAGATTCTAACCGAGATTCGCCACTTTTCGTGATAAATTATATATTTTTGAAGGCATTCTGTTCCATGAAGATAAAGTATTTATCCCTAGATTTTCTCTCAAACTATTATTTGTTGAGGAAGCGGATGACATGAACTATATACCATCATATTCATGCATTATACGAGTTTATCACCTCATTTTTACATACATTTGATGAAGATTGTAAGACTTTTAGTCCATATTCATATATATTTCGAGAATAGAGGTCTACACACGTTATTTGTGAAAGTGTAGATAAAAGGTGGAGATTTGGTGTGGAAATGGAACATTATGGAGCATAACATCATTAAGGATCAAGAAGGGAGCTAAAAGGTCAAAGAAGATATGAGAAAAGATCACAAGACAAGATACAAGTCGGAACTAAAAGATAGAGCAAGATTAGAAGCAAAAATCACATCAATATTTTTATAATCGGTAGATCTCCTTCAAAAGTCATCCGAATTTTATCTTGTATAATCCGATTGGTTGTAGGATTGTAACCATAAGATCATATCTCATACCCTATAAAAGGAGGATGTCTTACCACCTTAAAAGGCATCTAATACCACTGAGTATACACATAAGACATGAAGGAAATAATTGAGATTGAAGATTTGAAGGAAGTTCGGAAGTTGAAATCCAAGAATAGAGTTCTTGGAGCTTTGTGAGTCTGATTCTATATTCTGTAATTATGAACACGTTTTGGAGTTCTTTTTTTAGTTTTTCTGTGAGTTTTGAAAGATTGAAACATTGTTCAAATGTTCTTGGTTTGGTTTTATTCAAGATTCAAAGTTTGCTCAAGTTCATTACTTTCTTAATTAAATATCTCTTTTGATTTTGATAATGTGTATTCTTGGCTAAAACCCTTGTGATTATAGAGTGATTGTTTGAAGATTGTGGTTAAGATGATGATAGAATAACCATCATAAACATATTGGACTTGAGAGTTGAGATTAACCATCGTAGAAGGCAAAAATCGGACTGTTCTTGGCTAGAATCGAGCGATCTCCTTTGATGAACAACCCCATTTTCCTTCTGTCGTGCATATCTTGTTTAATCTTCAATCGTTGGTTAAGGATTGCTTAAACCCTAGCCTTGGAACAACCCCATTTTCCTTTTGTCGTCACCTCTGCCGTGGAACTCAACAGTGTGTGTGTGTCTATACATATATATATATATATATATATATATACATATATAGTTGAGATCCACGGAAGAGGTGACGACTTCTCGAACATTCTATCCAAAAACAACAACTTTTGAAACCAAAATCTTTTGAAAACGTCAGACCCCTTTTGGGTTTTGTTTATTTTATCCATCCGACCTCATTGAAGGTAGCAAGTGCCATTGTTGGCAACCTAAAGCTCTGATACCAACTATGTAACACCCCAAATCCGCGGGACTCGGGATGCCACATTGGGCTAGGATCTCATTGTGTATCCTGACTCTATCTTGACAACAAGTTCACTGGACCTTACAACAATGCACTGACAAATATAAAACAAATACATAAAACTGTAGAAAATTGTACATCCAAAAGTATACAATATCATAGCCGAGTATAAAACACCATCCTCACCCACGAGGGACACTGCCTAATAACAAGGCATAAAGAGATATTAATACTCCGATCAATCAAAAAGGTCACACCTAAACCCAAGGGATCCATAAGTATCATACTCAATCTATAAGCCTCACAACCAACCAAACCTCAATATCTCAACATAACCCATAATTCCTCAAATATCAAGGTAGTATGTAATCAAAATTTCTGAATCTCAATTCTAATCCTAATTAAAATTTAAACCTTTAATTAATTATATAAGTTTTGCCAAAATAACGTTTTGTCCGCAGACAATTTCTAAACCCACCTGACATCAGATTTCATCAAACAAACAACCCATAATCACTAGAATAATATAACGACCATAATGGAATTTCTAATTATCCATTTTGACAAGCCTAAAGTCAATTTAGGTCAAATCGCAATACGGAGAACGAATAAATTCATAACTTATTCGTTACTAACCCGATTGGCGATCTGAAAGAAGATTCGGAATAACAACGACGCAGACGACGCATGGACAACATCAAATTCACCGGAATCTCAACGACGCAACCTGCCTGGAGACATATATGCTCGACCAGCTCTTCATCTGCTCGGAAATGCAGAAACTCAGACCGATATGAAGAGAATTAAGAGAGAAATCCAGAAACTCATACGGAATTGAAATCGGATTAGAAACGGAGAGTAGATCTGATTTTGAAGTGAAAACTCAACCTTAATTGAAATGGTTTACAGGTGTTGATGATTGAAGACTTCACACAAATATAGATGTTGGATATACTAACAATGTACTTAAATATATTTCTAGATATTTGGTTGGTTTGAATTTGTGTTGTCTTCCATCAAGGGGGAGATTGAAAACTCCACCTTGATTGAAATGGTTTACAGGTGTTGATGATGGAAGACTTCACACAAATATAGCAGTTGGATATACTAACAATGTACTTGATTATATTTCTAGATATTTGGTTGGTTTGAATTCAGTGCAGGTTGCATATCTACATGTCAAGGGCCTTGAAGTTGGATTCAAGAACAGAGTTCAAAAGGACAAGATCAAGGGCCTTGGACGCTAAGGTGCACGGAACAAGGATTCAAATAAATTGAAGATCTTCGTTGAAGATTCTATAACAAGAAGATCTCATCAACCAAGGATTTTGTCAACCGAAGGAAGATCTCAACCAAAGAATAAAAAATCTTTTCTAGAATATTTTCTAAATAACAAAACGGATAAAAATATCTTCTCTCTTATCCAACAGAAAGACGAGAAGATCAATGAGTAAAAGACTCAACGTGTTCGTAGGGACTGAAGACTTGCATCGTCTACCTTACGATCTTCATGGAAAAGAAGATTGTTCTTCAAACGGTCATCTCTACAACGACTAGAAGATCTTTCCATAGAAGATATAAATGAAAATGATGGTCGAAGCAGAAGATACACAAGCTTACACCGGAAAACATCTTTGCATCCTCAAGCAACCTAATCATCTTCATTCGTTGTTTTTCTTTCTTACATTCACGTAAAAGTTTTATCCCCTAAGAGAGAGAGAACACAAGAGCTCCATTGGTTGATCTAAAAAGTGTTATACTAGAGTGTGTTACTCTGCGAAGTAACTAGGCTATTATAGCTAGGTTAAGAGTTGGAGCTAGATCGTAGCATTAGCTACAAGTGAGAGAAGAAGGGGATTTCTTCTAGTTTGTATCTAGGACTCTTTGAAGCTGATAATAGATAGTTAGATCCTATGGATATACCTTGGTACAGAGAGTAGGCTATTTAGAGCCGAACTTCGTAAACATATCCTCGTGTCAATCTTTTCAATTCCGCACCATATATACATTACTGTGACTAACTTTGTTTTGCAAGAGCAAGAAGTCAAGGCACTTGAAATAGAGTTTCAAAGTCCTTGAAATCAAAGTTTCACTAGTAGCACAAATTGACATCAAGGCCCTTGAAAGCAGTTTGAAGGCCTTGAGATTTGGTTTGCGAAAAGTTCTCATACTCTATTCAACCCCCCCCCCCCCCTTCTAGAGCCAGACTCACGTTTATTGATTTTACCAACAGTGAGACTAATCATGAATCCTGTAGGTGATGGTGGATTTGCTCAAGCAAGATCCTCATCTCGACCACCACTCTTCTGTGGCAACTACTTCACTCATTGGAGATCACTTGTGCATATTTTCATGATTGACCAGGATATGGAGCTTTGGAGCATTATTCAAAATGGACCAAAAGTTCCAATGACAACGGTTAAAGGCAACCAAGTCCCGAAGCAGGAATCAGACTTCATAGAGGCTGACGTGGACAATGTGTCAAAGAATTACAAGGCAATGAATCTACTTTACTGTGGATTAGATGCTAATGAATTCAACCGTATCTCATCATGCAAAAGTGCAAAAGAAATATGGGACAAGCTTGTTGTCACTTACGAAGGAACAAGTCAAGTCAAGGAAACAAAGATTAGCATCTTTCTCAGACAATATGAGTTGTTCAAGATGAATCCAAATGAATCAGTCAAAGAAATGTTCACTAGATTCACTGAGATCGTGAACAATCTAGACTCACTTGGGAAGACTTTCACAAATGAAGAAAAAGTGAGAGGTTCTAAGAAGCTTACCTAAAGCCAAGTGGGCACCAAATGATTCTTGGTGAAGAAGATGGAGAACTTCCATCCACCTCCAAGAATTTGCCATTAAAATCCAGAAGAGATGAGTTACCTTCTAATGAAGAAAATAGTGATGATGATAATGAAGAAGATGCTCTCGCCATGATCTCTAAAGGTCTAGCTAGAATTCTCAAGATAAAGAGACAATCTGCAAACTGAAAATTTCCACGAGCATCAAAACCCCGAGGTAAGTGTCCTAATTCTAATAAGAAAACAAAAGTACTGACTTGCTTTGAATGTGGTGAAACATATCATTTGGTGAAGGATTGTCCACAAAAGAAGAGGACCAACTTCAAGAAGAATGATCGAAAGAAGAAAGCCATGGTTGCTTCATGGAGTGATTCAGAATCGACAAATGAATCAGAAGATGAACAAGAACAAGAAAACTTGTTTCTTATGGCCAATCATGAAGATAACTCAAATCTATACATCGACAATATGGTAAGTACAATTTTGTCTCAACCTGAGATTGACATTAAATAATTCCTGAAGGATATTATCTTAAGGGCTCGTTTGGTATGACTGTAGGAATAGGGTTGGAATCAGGAATCGGAATGAAATAAGGAATTGGAATAAGTCATTCTTGATACTTGGTGTTTGGTATGATGTTGGAATAAAATATTTTTGACACATGTTTTTGATTTTATATGAATTATGAAACGAGAAATCATATCATATTTGATGATATATGTGTGAATGTTTATAATGTAAATATATGTAATTTTTTAAACTACATTTAAGAAAAATGAAGACTAACGAATAACTTAAGATTAAACCCTAAACAATCGTCAACCCATATAAATACGTATATATATTTCTTCTGTCAAATATATTTTTTTCTAATTGAAAAAATTATATTGTTTTCGAGAATTTTTAGGTTACATTATATCTTGAATGAATTATTCGTATTATAGGTAAAAAAGCTTTTTTTTGTCAAAATCTTTTTTTTTACAAAATAATTAAATAACTTAAATTAACTGATGGAAAATAAAAAAAATTATTTTTTATTTTATGAAACTAAATAACCAAGTATATATATAATAAAAATATATAAATGTAGTTTTAAATTTAAAATGAGTTTATGTTGGAATGCGATACCCACATTTAATTTCTGGAATCAACTTCTTCTTTAGAGTTGGAATGATTCATTTCATGGAATCATTCTCATTCTGATTCCAAGCCTTACCAAACACAAGGTATTGGTATGACTCATTCCGATTCCGATTCCTGATTCCATGGGAATCGTACCAAACGAGCCCTAAGTGATAAGGAACATAGAATACGGATAAATCTTTCAAAGAAAAGCTTCATGAACAAGATAAACAATTGAGTGAAATATCTTTGGAGATTGAAAATCTTAACACAGAAAAGGAAGAACTTCATGACAATATCAAGGCCTTGGAATCAGAAAACCTGATTCTCAAGGACAACCTCTCTTCTCTACATCGAAATTATATCAATCTAGAGAAAGAGAAAGTTGATCTGACTTTAATGTGTCAAGACCAGAAGGCATCACCCATTAAGTTTACTCGTTCAAAAGCCAATCTAGAAAGAATGATGGGTGAAGAACAATCTTCACTTAACAAAAATGGTATAGGGTATCATAGGAGCTTTCCTAAAAAACCAACCACCACTTTTGTTACGGAGAAAGGAAGCATTCATATGCCTACCTACTTCTATTGTTGTAAAAAGGGTCATGTTAAATCTATATGTCCTTATCGAACGAATGATCCTTATATAATCAGAAACACCTATCCTTTATGTCTAAGGAAACATGTCAAACAAATCTGGGTTCCTAAAGGTACTAGACCACCAAACATGGTCGACCCGGAAAGGTTGATGTTTGCTGTTTTGCAGGATATCACCAAGGTAAAGGAGCACAAATGGATATTAGATAGTAGTTGCTCAAGACATATGAGTGGAAAAAGTTCTTTATTCTCAGATTTAAAGAAGCAATCATCTGGAACTATTACTCTTGGTGATAAAGGAAAGTGTGACATAATTGGCATTGGTAAAATTTGCTATGATTCATCCAACTTTATTAATGATGTTTATTTAGTTGATGGCTTGAAATATAATCTGCTAAGTATTTCTCAAATTTGTGGTAAAGGCAATAAAGTCATGTTTGCTTCAGAAAAATGTGAAGTTCAAGACATAAAGACGGGAGAAGTATTGCTTACTGCTCCTAGGTGTAATAATGTTTATTCTTTGAGTACTAACCAAGTTGCAGGAAGTAAGCTAAAATGTCTGAAGGCCTTGACTGATGATTCAAGGCTTTGACATAGAAGACTTGGCCACGTAAGCATGCACACCATGCAGAAGCTACTTACAAAAGATTTGGTACGTGGTTTGCCAAACCTAAACTTCAAGTTTAATGACCTATGTAAAGCATGTACACAAGGTAAACAAACAAGAGGTTCATTCAAACCTAAGAAAGCTGTAAGTTCTTCTCGACCTATTGAACTTTTACATATGGATCTTTGTGGACCTATGCGTGTCAAATCTCCCGGAGGAAAACAATACATCCTTGTTACAGTAGATGATTTCTCTTGTTTTACATGGATATCTTTTCTACGAGAAAAATATGAAGCTTTATTTGAGTTTTCAAAATTGTGTAAGGAGTTACAAAGTTTGAAAAACCTACCAATCGTTTCTATAAAAAGTGATCATGGTAGAGAATTTGATCTACTAAAGTTCGATTTGTTTTGTGCAAAATATGGTATTACTCATAACTTTTCAGCTCCTAGAACTCCTCAACAAAATGGAGTTGTGGAACGCAAGAACCGCACTCTTGTGGATATGTCTAGGACAATGCTTTTAGAAAATGATTTGCCAAAAAGTTTTTGGGCTGAAGCAGTGAACACCGCAAATTATATTCTAAATAGATATTTAATTCGCCCTATTTTGAAAAAGACTCCTTATGAACTCTTTAAAGCAAGAAAACCAAATATTTCATAATTTAAATCTTTTGGATGTACTTGTTTTGTTCACAACAATGGAAAGGACAATCTCGGGAAATTTGATGCACATAGTGATGAAGCTATATTCATTGGATATGCTTCAAATAACAAAGCTTATCGAGTATATAACAAACGTACCAAAGTTGTTGAGGAAAGCATTCATATTATTTTTGATAAAAGCAATGATGATACTTTGAGTGAGAGTTTTGCAGATTTAAATCTGAATCAAAGAGAAGATCAAATTTCAAATGAAGAGGAAGATCCTAAAGGTCAAGACAAGAATATGCAAGAAAAGATTCAAGATACCAAAGAAAATCCTCAAGACCTTGAAACACACCTTCAAGACCTTGAAACTGGAAAGTGTGACAACAAAACTCCACTTCAAGGGTTTGAAACCCAACTTCAAGGCCTTGAGATTGGAACAACAGGTAATACACAAACGGTACTTGAATCGAGTCAGACATATACAGCTCAACCTTCTGGATCTACATCATCTATCAAAAGAAGAAGAGTTCAACACTCCTCGTATCATCCACAAGAGAATGTGATCTCAAATCTAAATGCTGGAGTTCAAACTAGATCTAAAGTAAATAATCTTTGTGCCTTCTCCTCTTTTGTATCACTTGTCGAGCCAAAGAACAACATTCAAGCTCTTCAAGAACCAAACTCGATCATTGCCATGCAAAATGAATTAAATGAATTTGAGAGGAACAAGGTATGGACTCTTGCTTCAAGACCAAAGCATCAATTAGTTATTGGCACGAAATGGGTCTTTCGAAACAAATTGAATGAAAGTGGCAAAGTTATACGAAACAAAGCACGACTTATAGCACAAGGCAATAACCAAGAAGAAGGTATTGATTATGAGGAGACTTTTTCTCCTGTTGCCAAGTTAGAAGCCATACGTATGTTACTTCCATTTGCATCTTTCATGAGCATAAAACTTTTTCAAATGGATGTAAAATATGTTTTTCTAAACGGCTTCTTAGAAGAAGAAGTCTAAATTGCTCAACCTCCTGAATTTGAAAATGATGAATTTCCGGATCATGTTTTTAAATTAGATAAAGCTCTTTATAGTCTTAAGCAAGCTTCTCGAGCTTGGTATGAAAGATTGTCTAAATATCTTCTTGAAAACAATTTCAAAAGAGGTTTGACTGATAAAACATTGTTTATCAAAACTAGAGGCAACGACATTTTAGTAGTACAAATCTATGTTGATGATATATTATTCGTGCTACTAATGATTCCCTTTGCAAGAAAGTTTTAGATATTATGTGCAGGGAATTTGAGATGAGCTTAATGGGAGAGTTAAATTTTTTTCTTGGACTTCAAGTTACACAAGCAAAGAAAGGAATTTTCCTCAATAAAATCAAGTATACTAAAGACTTGCTTGAAAAGTAAAAAATGGATCAATCTAAGGTTGCAAAGACTCCTATGAGTTCAACACTTTCGCTAGATCATAACAAGAATGGAAAAAGTGTAGTACAAAAGTAGTATCGAGGTATGATCGGTTCATTATTTTATCTAACTGCTAGTCGTCCTGACATTATGTTTAGCGTGTGCATGTGTGCAAGATATCAAGCTGATCCTAAAGAGTCACACTTGATAGCTGTGAAAAGAATTTTTTCGGTATCTCAATGGCACTAAGGATCTAGTTTTATGGTACCCACGTCAAATCTCGATTCATCTTGTTGGCTATTCAGATGCAAACTTTGCAGGTTATAAGGTTGATAGAAAAAGTACATCTGGATGTTGTCAATTCTTAGGGTCATCCCTAATCAGTTGGCACTCCAAGAAGCAAAATTTGGTTGCCCTATCCACAGCTGAAGCTGAATACATAGCTGCAGGAGCTTATTGTGCTCAAATTCTTTGGATTGCTCAACAACTTCGTGACCTTGGCTTTGACTTGAGAGGCATTCCTATAAAATGTGATAATACTAGTGCTATTTCTATAACAAAAAATCATGTGCAACATTCAAGGACAAAGCATATTGATGTAAGGCATCACTTCATACGTGATCATGTTGAGAAAGGTGATGTTTCGATTTCTTTTATCTCAACTAACTTGCAGCTTGCAGATATCTTTACCAAGCCTCTTCCTGAGGAACAATTTAATTTTATTAGATTGGAGCTTGGTATGATGAACAAGGAAGCATTAACGTAGGGGGAGTAAACGAATTTTAGTCATCCTACGCATGTAGCCCAATTGATGTTTTCAAGGGCCTTGAAATAAAATTCAAGGGGCCTTGAAACATATTTTAAAGGGTACATAAATAAAACGGATCAATTAGAAATTCATATCTTTTAGATATTGAATTATCTAATTTTTATTATTTAAAAGGGATTTCAAAAGGTTTTGTTTTCAGATTCAAAGGATTTTGAAAAGTAGATACCAAAATTTTTGGAAGGAATTTTTATCACTCAATATCTTTAAAATCTTTTGATCTTACGTTGATTAGACTTCTTTCCTTAAATACCTCTTCTCTTCCCTCTTTCTTTCTTCCGCTTCCCTTTTATTTCGAAAGAACGGTGCTTTACTCTTCCAATTTTCCAAAACCCTCTTCATCGTTTTCTCAAAATTTCTCAATGGCACCCAAGAGATCTTCAGTCTACGAAGCATCATCCTTAGTTCCAAAACGACAGGGGTCGTTCCAGTGTCGTCCGACATTGATTCAAGTTCTGACTCGGGGTCGAGTTCAAGTTCATTTGGGTTCTCTAGTGATGCTGATATTTTTGCTAGAACAGGGTTACCATCAAGTTGTTTCATCAACCCAACAACATCAAAAAAGTGGGTCAAGGAGTATGATGACCGCTTTTAGTGCATGTGTGAGGGAGTACATAGCGAACTATTTACTTGCTCGTCTATGCCAGGGCTTGAAGCGCTCCAACCGAGCTCTATATGGATTATGCTAAATCTAGGAGAATCATCATATCCTCGACTAACAAGACTGTTCTATGCCAACTTGACGGCAAGGCGTGAGAGAGGGGAGTGGATTCTAAACACGGTTATCAAAGGTAAGAAAATCACCCTCACTTCTGAAATTATAGCAGATATTTTTGGAATCCCTTTGTATGATGCTTCAGAAGTCTCAAGCCCTGCTAGAAGTCTAAGGCTAGCTAAAGAACAACTTCTTCTTCCTAATGCCTTATCACCACCAACCATCACCTGTTTAACTCTAGAAGCTAGAATAGTTTAATCTATCATAGACATATGCATTGTTCCTAGAGTTGCCAACAAAGAGATCATAAACAAATCTGTGCTAATTTTGACTTACAATGCTTTGAATGGGTTGAAGGTAAACCTGCCTGAAATTCTTTTGTCTCATATGGTGAATGTGATTAATTCTCCAAGTACCAGCCACCTACCTTATGGGAATTTGCTTCCCATAATATTCACACATTTTTTAGTAGATTATTCTGGTGAGGTGTTGAATCTTTACAATGATGGATTAGATGAGGCATTCTTTGAGACTATAGGAATTAGGAAGACTCAGGAGGGGTTTCGTACTGTGTGGGTATTGATGGAGCAGCCTAAATGGAATTTTACTACTCAACAAAGGCTAGAATTTGTGGAAGAGTCATTGACCTCTCTAAGATCGGATTTTGCACACTTTAGAGTATCAATGACTGATAAGATGGACCAAGCTCAAGACTTACTGGGCATTCTTAATCATAAAATAAATCAGTTATTCCATGTAAGTGCTATGTCTTTAACTGCTGACAGTAGTATCAAACCAATATCAGAAGAAGATGGACATGAAACTCATAAGGATGTTGAGAAGGTTACGGATCAGTGTCATAAAGTTATCAAAGATAAACCCATCCGACAGCCAATGCCAGTTGATCCAGATATCTTGACAATCGAAGAATTTGGGGTCGTCAAGAAGTATGCAAAGGAGTCTACACAAAGAGGAACTGACCTATCTCTTAAAGAACGTGATCTTGCTGATGCAAAGGATCGTTGGAGAGATATGTGTCTACGAGACTATTATGGAAAAGGAAGTTCCTACAAATGGTACAAGAAAGACTAAAGACTCTCGGCATGCCATGAGTTTTTGAAAAATATATTTTGGGTTGGAAATACATTTGGTTTTTGGGTCTGTAATTGATTTTTAAGAGTTCCTGGTTTGACTGCTTTTTCTCCCTTGTTGAAAGACAAAGGGTGAGAAATATGGTCCAACATTTTCGATATACTGCATTCTGTATTTTTAGTTTTGAGATTTTCATATGCATTGCTAAACTAACAAATGCAAGTACGGAAAATTTGTGTTGTCTTCCATCAAGGGGGAGATTGAAAACTCCACCTTGATTGAAATGGTTTACAGGTGTTGATGATGGAAGACTTCACACAAATATAGCAATTGGATATACTAACAATGTACTTAAATATATTTCTAGATATTTGGTTGGTTTGAATTTGTGTTGTCTTCCATCAAGGGGGAGATTGAAAACTCCACCTTGATTGAAATGGTTTACAGGTGTTGATGATGGAAGACTTCACACAAATATAGTAGTTGGATATACTAACAATGTACTTGATTATATATCTAGATATTTGTTTGGTTTGAATTCAGTGTAGGTTGTATATCTACATGTCAAGGGCCTTGAAGTTGGATTCAAGAACAGAGTTCAAAAGGACAAGATCAAGGGCCTTGGACGCTAAGGTGCACGGAACAAGGATTCAAATAAATTGAAGATCTTCGTTGAAGATTCTATAGCAAGAAGATCTCATCAACCAAGGATTTTGTCAACCGAAGGAAGATCTCAACCGAAGAATAGAAAATCTTTTCTAGAAGATTTTCTAAACAACAAAACAGCAAAAAATACCTTCTCTCTTATCCAACAGAAAGACGAGAAGATCAAGGAGTAAAAGACTCAACGTGTTCGTAGGGACTGAAGACTTGCATAGTCTACCTTACGATCTTCATGGAAAAGAAGATTGATCTTCAAACGGTCATCTTTACAACGGCTAGAAGATCTTACCATAGAAGATATAAATGAAGATGATGGTCGAAGAAGAAGATACACAAGCTTACACCGGAAAACATCTTTGCATCCTCAAGCAATCTAATCATCTTCATTCGTTGTTTTTCTTTCTTACATTCACGTAAAAGTTTTATCCCCTTAGAGAGAGAAAACACAAGAGCTCCATTGGTAGATCTAAAAAGTGTTATACTAGAGTGTGTTACTCTGCGAAGTAACTAGGCTATTATAGCTAGGTTAAGAGTTGGAGCTAGATCGTAGCATTGGCTACAAGTGAGAGAAGAAGGGGATTTCTTCTAGTTTGTATCTAGGACTCTTTGAAGCTGATAATAGATAGTTAGATCCTACGGATATACCCTGGGACGGAGAGTAGGCTATTTATAGCCGAACTTCGTAAACATATCCTCGTGTCAATCTTTTCAATTCCGCATCATATATACTTTACAGTGACTAACTTTGTTTTGTAGGAACAAGAAGTCAAGGCCCTTGAAATAGAGTTTCAAAGTCCTTGAAAGCAAAGTTTCACTAGTAGCACAGATTGACATCAAGGCCCTTGAAAGAAGTTTCAAGGCCTTGAGCGAAAAGTTCCCATACTCTATTCAACCCCCCCTTCTAGAGTATTATCTATCTTATTTATATCACCTACCGGTTCTTCATGAAGGTTGAGAGAAATCAGAGCATTTATGAGGAGACCTGAAAGGAAATGAATTATTAAAGGATTTTCCGCTATATATTGTGAAGACGATAATTATCCTTTAGCGAAGTCGATAATTATCCTTTACCCAATCCAAAGGCGGGTTGAACCTCCTTCTCCAAACTTCTCAATATTGAAAAATAAATCTGGAATATTGTTGGGATATTTATTCCACAACTGCTTCGAAAAACGTGTATTCCTAAGCCGTCTTTTTTAGCCGTTAAGAAACGAAATAGCGACTCTTTTGGCCGTTTTGCCTCTCCATGTTATTTCATATCTAGGACATATCCAATGTCCTGATCATTTATCTCAACTGCATTTTTATTAATTGGAGCTCCCAAATGCTCCAAATAACACCGGCGGGTAAAAATAAATATCCGGTGGAAAAAGTAAATAAATATCCTGTGGAAACCAAT
The DNA here is from genome assembly GCA_033239045.1 of Fagopyrum esculentum. Lineage (NCBI taxonomy): Eukaryota > Viridiplantae > Streptophyta > Magnoliopsida > Caryophyllales > Polygonaceae > Fagopyrum > Fagopyrum esculentum. The sequence goes on along the minus strand of BSUD01000003.1, from coordinate 87,963,018 downwards.
ACATACTTATAGATGTGGATTACGTTTCTAGATGGGTTGAAGCGATCTCTTCTCCCACAAATGATGTTATGGTGGTAGTGAAGTTCATTAATAGAACGATCTTCCCACGATTTGGGATGCCCCGAACCATCATTAGTGATTGAGGAACGCACTTGTTCGCCACTTAGCGTGCGTGCAAATAAGCTTTAAATTTATAAAACTAGAATCAAGCAAGCGAACCCGCAGTGTACGGATCGACGTAGTTAAGCAAGAATTCCAGAGTATCGAACACAGGGATTTGGGGGGAACAAATTCAATCGTAGATTATCAAGCGAGTAAATGTAAGAAGCTTTTCAAGTATTGGGAAAACAACAATCCTAAAGATCCAGGAATCCAGCTGTGGCAATCGATTCAAGACATACTAATGATGTAAGGACAGAGTTAAGATATGCAATGGTATGCTAATGTAAGGTAATTGTACGGTGAAGTTCCAAAAACCTTATATGACTCACCTACAAGACACTCTCTATAAAGGTTGTTGAGGCTTCAATATAGAAAGGTTCTAAAGGTAAGAATTAATGTCAAATACCCAAACTTGTAATCCAAGGATCAAGACTAACTTAACCGATTAAGGTTATTACACACACAATCGAGGTAGAGGTTGTTGAGGCTTCACTACCACCTAGAAAAGGCAAGCCAAGACTAAGTTAAAGCAAATCTTTAACTTTGGATTAAAGTAAAAGCAGGTTCGTAATTTAACACAAAATTACGGGTAGTTCTTGAGTTCCACGGCCGTGGAAGCTCAAGAACAGACCGTGGATTAGGGTTATCGGCGATTCTCTCTAACTCTCAGGGTCCAATCTGTTTACGATCAATCTATCATCATCTAAGCCACAACTATCAACCCTTCACCTTAGAATTGTTAAGGGGTTTTAGCCAACAATAGTCATAGTGATATCAAATTCAAGGTTTAAAAGATTGAAAGGTGAAAACTTCCGAAAACCTCCAATAACTTCCAAATCAATCACAAAGTCACAATCAAGAACAATAATCGTCACTAGATTCGGAATAGAACAAACAATCGCAATCTTAGATAAGAAGGAAGAACGGGATGTCAATCCGTCTTCTAAATCAAACCTAAGTAAGAAGCGAAATCTTCTTACAAACAATCTTCTGAATCTTCAATCTTCCGTCAATCCGGAAATCACAATAGCAATGCGCCAAAATCTCTCAAACACAACTTCCGCCAAATGCGAAATTAGGGCAATTCCAAGCGCAAGCGTAAGATGCGTCTATGCGTAAGCGAAGGTGACGGAATCTCTCTTCGTCCGTCCTTTTATAGTGTAAGATAAAATATCGGCCCGGCCCAATTGCGTAGGAGATCGTGGCTTAAAGTGTGGCGAAAAAGATCGCCAAGATCACGGTCGTGGAAGGGTTCCACGGCCGTAATTTAGAGCGTGGAAATCAACACGGTTTGAACCATCTTCTCCACGGCCGTAGAAGTTACTGGAATGAACCACGCTTCCCTTGCCATGGTTCCACGGCCGTGGACTTGAACGTGGAAAGTAGTACGGCCGTATTTTAGAGCGTGGTTTAGGGCAAGAACGTGATTCTTCCTTAGCCTCGTGCATTCTTCAAGTTGGCACTCCCTTGGCTCCTATGAATGTCCTCAATCCATGGACATGCTCAATCAACTCCATCCTTGCTCAATTCCGTTCGGAAATAGCTCTCAATTACCTATAATCAACATAAAGCTTGTGTTGATCTCCATATCGACAATATAGGCAAACTAGCTCACAATTGAATCAATGCTTAATCAATGACTATCAAAATGTATCAAATACACTTAGAAAACGTGCCTAAAATATCACAATATTTCATGCTAACAGCACTTCACAGCCTGTAAGTTTGAAACTCTGTTGTCTAATTATGGGGTTACCTGTTAGCATGAAATATTGTGATATTTTAGGCACGTTTTATAATCGCATTTGATTCATATTGATAGTCTTTGATGGAGCTTTATGCATATATGAGCTAGTATTGCCTATATTGTCGATATGGATGTCTACACGAGTTCTATGTTGATTATAGGTGATTTGGAGCTATTTCCGAACGAAATCGAGCGAAGGAGAGTTGAGTTGATGTACCTCTAGATCAAGGACACCTTTTGGAAGCAATTTGGAGTATTAGATTGAGGAATGCACGAATGAAGGCAAAAATCACGGTTTGACCCAAGATTACGGCCGTGGATTGTGATGCAGAATTCGATGTTCATTCCAGGGGATATTACGGCCGTGGAATCTACCCGTATTTGTTTCCACGCCTCAGAATTACGGTCGTGGAATCTTCCACGACCGTGATCTTGGCGAATCCTTTCGCCACGTTTCGAAGCCATGATCTTTTGAAGATCGGGCCGGGCCGACGTTTTGCCCTGCATTATAAAAAGGACGGATGAAGCAAGATTCCGTCACCTCGCTTTACCTCGTTGTCTAGCTTACGACCTTTCAAAAACCCTAAGTTTGGCGGCAAGAACGCAAGCTTAGCAACACACAAACCTTCATTCTTGAAGGTGATTTTGGGAGATCTCATTGAAGATCGAAGTTCGTGATTGGAGAATTGCTGTTAGTGATCTTTGCGTTGAGGAAGATCGAAGTTCTTGGAGGATTTTGCAAGAAAACTCCTCTTCTTGCTTAGGTTTGATTTAGGATCGGATTGACATCCCGTTTCCTTTCTTTCCTAAGATTGTGATTGTTTATTCCGAATTGAATCTTTTGACAAACATTTGTTCTTGATTGTGTTTCTGAGATTCGTTCGAAGATTATTGAAAGTTCTTGAAAGTTCCCATCTTTTATCTTATAAATCTTGAATTGCTATCAAATGACTGTTATTGGCTAAAAACCCTTAACAATTCTAAGGTGAAGGGTTGATAGTTGTGGCTTAGATGATGATAGATCGATCGCAAACAGATTAGACCCTGAGAGTTAGAGAATTGTCGCCGACAACCCTAAATTACGGGCTGTTCTTGAGTTCCACGGTCGTGGAATCTCAAGATCCAACCGTAATTTCCATGAGTTTACGAGCCTGCTTTTACCTTAATCTAAAGTTAAAGATTTGCTTTAGCTTAGTTTAGATTTGTCTTTTCTAGGTGGTAGTGAAGCCTCAACAACCTCTACCTCGATTGTGAGCCTCAATAACCTCAATCGGATAAGTTAGTCTTGACCTTTAGATTATAGGTTTGGGTATTTGATACTAATCCTTGCTTTTAGAACCTCTTTATATTGAGCCTCAACAACCTGTATAAGGAGTATCTCTTAGGTGAGTTACATAAGGTTTTTGGAACCTCAACCGTACGATTGCCTTACATTAGTGTACCTTTGCATATCTCTACTCTGTCTTTATATCATTAGTATATCTTGAATCTGTTGCCACAACTGAATACCCGGATCTTTAGGATTGTTGTTTTCCCAATATTTGCAAAACTCTCATATTTACTGCTTGATAACCTGAAATCGAATTTGTTCCCACCCAAATCCCTGTGTTCGATACTCTGGAATTCTTGCTTAGCTACCTCGATCCGTACACTGCGGGTTCGCTGCTTGATTCTAGTTTTATAAATTTAAAGCTTATTTGCACACACCTCTAGGGGCGAACAAGTTTTTGGCGCCGTTGCCGGGGATTTGGTTTCGGCCGAATTCGGTAACCGGTTGTCAAGCTTGGGAGCTTGCTCTCGTTATTTGATTCTTTTTGAGTGTATGCGCAGATCTAGAAACACCGAAGATCTCTTACCTCTTGATCAAGAGCTAGAGAAAACCTTGCGACAAAAACGCAAAGAAAAGAGGATGGCTCAAGAAAACGAAAACGATCTTCAAACTAAGTTAGCGGAGAAGGAAGCTCAACTCCGATGGAATGAGAATCTCCTCCAGGATGAGATGGATCGTCATCAAACTCAAGTTAACGGTCTACAAGACATGATCGTTCAAATGAAAATAAAGATGAGCGATCTTGAAGACAAGGTAGGAAAGAAGTCCTCAAGAAGAAGGACAAGGTCTAGAAGAAGAGGTAACTCATCCGCTGATGATAGTGATTCTTCCATGCCTGCGCTAGAAGAGATTGATCCCACGATCAACATAAATCCTTTCAACACACAAGGAGCTGCTAACCGCCGCATTCCACCTAGGAATGCGAGAGTCGAACGTGTGGATAATGAGCCAAGAACTCTTGGCCAGCGGATGGATCCAACACAACAACCGCGCCGCTTGGGCGTGAACTTTGATGCTGAAGACGTACAAGGGTTTAGTTTCAACCCTCAAGTTATCACTCTTGTTCGCCAAAGTCAGTTTGGCGGTACAAGTGCTGAATCTCCACACCAACACTTGCAAAACTTTGAGTGCATGATGGAGACAATGAGACCAAAGAGCGCTACTACCAACAGCTATAAGCTCAAACCTTTCTTTTTCTCTTTGAAGGGGAAAGCGCTATCTTGGTACCAAGCTCTTCCTAGTGGAAAGCTAGAGACGTGGGAAGACCTCTCCGCAGAGTTTCTCACCAAGTTCTTTCCGCCCTCCAAAACGGCAGAACTTAGAGGTAAGATTAATGCTTTTTCTATGAGACCTAACGAAAGTTTGTTTCAATCTTGGGAAAGGTTTCAGGATTTGCTCTTGGATTGCCCTCATCACGGCATATCCAAGCTTGCCTTGCTGGAAATTTACTACAAGGGGCTGGATGCGGGAACGCAATTCAACCTTCAATCCCTCTCATGTGGAACGTTCATGGACATGAGAGAAGATGACGCTTGGGACTTCATTGAGAAGCAAGCAAGAGTCATAGAGAAGTATTCCCACCGGAAGATGGAGGGAAATCGTGTGGAGCAAGGAGCGAAGCTCACACATGAAGCTCAAAATCAGATTTTCTCCCTCAACAATGAGATCAAAGAATTGAAGGAGACTATCAAGACCAACTTCCCAAAGCAGCAAGAGAAGGATGTTGGCTATTTGGGCAATAACAACGGCGGTGACAACACCAACCGCAACAACAATAACCGGAACAATAACCGGAACAACAATTGGAATGGAAACAACAACAACCGGAACAACAACAATTGGAACAACAATCGTGGTTCGAACAACAACAATTGGCGCTCCAATCAACAAAATTCCGGTAACTCCTATCCTTCCAATTCCAATGCACTAACTCCACCCTCTTCTTCCTCTACTCCTTTGAAAAGCCAGGGGCAATCATCAAATGGAGGAAACAATACGGGAAAGGAAAAGTCGGATCCCATGTTGGAAACGATCTTGGGAAAGCTTCAAGGGTTGGAGAACCGCATCATCAAGGTTGATGATCAAATTTCTAAGGTTCACAAGGCTCAAAAGGTTTTGGAGAATCAAATGTTCAACCATGCGGAGGAAGTCCCTAGGAATCAAGGGAAACTTCCAGGAAAGACGGAGGACAACCCTAAGGGAAGGGTAATGGCGATCACAACTAGGAGCGGTGTGACTACCACCGATCCGCAGCCTACGTTTGTTGAAGTCCCCGTAGAGAAAAGTAAAGAAAAGGGGAGGGAGAAGGAGGACGTCTATGTTCCACCTCCAGCTTTCAAACCCCCCCTACCATTCCCTCAATCTAGAGCGCGAGCGCGCCTAGACAAGCAATTCGGTAAGTTCATAGAACTCATGAGCAAACTGCATATTAATATACCTTTCATTGATGCTATTGTAGGTATGCCGGCTTATGGCAAGTTCTTGAAGGAGCTCCTCTCTAACAAGAGGAAGCTGGAAGATTTTGGAGAAGTCAAGATGAGTTCGGATTCTTCGGACCTCATCAAGACTATGAAGGAGAAAATGCCCCCAAAGCTGAAAGATCCGGGGTCGTTTTGCATTCCCATAGGAGTGGGAGAGGTCACATATGACGCTTTGTGTGATCTAGGAGCAAGTGTGAGCATCATACCACTTGCGTTGTGCAGGAAGATCGGTTTAGGCGACCCTAAACCAGTGAAGATGACGTTATACATGGCGGATCGATCCATTACTCGTCCCGTCGGCATTGTAGAGGACGTCCCTGTTAAGCTAGGCAAGTTCTTTGTCCCCATTGACTTTGTTGTGCTTGACATTCCTGCAGATAGTCCGGTCCCGATCATACTCGGAAGACCGTTTCTTGCAACTTCCGGCTGCATGGTCGATTGCAAGAATGGAAGACTCGCTTTTGACATTGGGGAAGAGAAAGTAGAGTTCGTTCTTTCCACTCTAGTGAAGGAGCCGATCTTTGATGAGGATATTTACAACATCCAAGACGAAGAAGGCTTGTCTAGGGAGGAGGTAAGTGCGATTCTCTTTAACGATCCTTTGCAAAAGGTTATCACTATGAGTCTAACCCATGAAGGAGAAGAGGGAGAGTGCAAAGAGGAAATTGAAGCCTTGGAAGCACAAGAAGAGATGCATGAAGTGGAGTTTGAAAAACTCCACGATGAGGCTGAAGATACAAGATTCCACGGCCATACTCTGTATTCCACGGCCGTGGATTCCACGACCAAATTCGACCTCCATTCCAGAGGATATTACGGCCGTGGAAAATCAAGGGAAAACGTGATTTTGACCGTGGAAAATAGTGATCAGCACGCTTCTTCAACTTCTCCTAATTCTTCTCCAAACCATCCAACATCCTTAGAAACCTCTAAGGAAACATCGGAAGCTCCCCAAGGACCATTGGAAGCTCCGAAAGCAATGGAACTCAAACCACTTCCTACTCATCTAAGGTACGCTTTTCTTGGATCTAACTCCACCTTCCCGGTTATCGTTAGTTCCGAATTAAGCATAGATGAACATGAACAGCTCATGATTGTCCTTAGGAAACATAGAAAAGCCATAGGCTATACTATTGAGGACTTAGTAGGAATTAAACCCTCCCTATGCATGCATAAAATACTAATGGAGGAGGACTTTAGAACTTCAAGACAACCTCAAAGGCGGTTGAATCTGACCATGAAGGAGGTTGTCAAGAAGGAAATTCTTAAACTTCTTGATGCAGGTATCATCTACCCTATCTCCGATAGCAAGTGGGTGAGCCCAGTTCAAGTAGTTCCGAAGAAGGGAGGAATGACGGTCATCACCAATAAGAACAACGAACTCATTCCTACCCGAACCGTGACTGGATGGCGAATGTGCATAGACTACCGCAAGCTCAACAACGCAACGCGGAAGGATCACTTTCCATTGCCATTCATCGACCAAATGCTTGAAAGGTTAGCACAACATTCATACTTTTGCTACCTTGACGGTTATAGTGGTTTCTTTCAGATCCCGATACATCCGGATGATCAAGAGAAGACCACATTCACGTGCCCTTGGGGTACGTTCGCTTATAGGAGGATGCCGTTCGGGCTTTGCAACGCCCCAGCCACCTTTCAACGGTGCATGATGGCCATCTTCTCCGAATATGTAGAGGAAATCATGGAAGTCTTCATGGACGACTTCTCCGTTTACGGTTCCTCTTTTAACGATTGTCTTTCTAACCTTTCTCTTGTTTTGCAAAGATGTGAAGACACTAACCTAGTCCTTAATTGGGAGAAGTGTCAATTCATGGTTAAAGAAGGAATCGTTTTAGGTCACTTAGTCTCTAGTAGAGGGATAGAGGTAGACAAGGCTAAAATAGAGACCATAGAGAAACTTCCTCCCCCAGTTTCGGTGAAGGGAATAAGAATTTTTCTAGGACATGCTGGATTTTATAGACGTTTTATCCAAGACTTTTCTAAGATATCAAAACCTCTCACTAATCTATTGATGAAGGATGCGGTTTTTGAGTTTTCGCAGGAATGTCTAGATGCGTTCAACACCATCCGGCAAGCTCTAATTTCAGCACCCATTATCCAACCACCGGATTGGACTCTCCCTTTCGAGATTATGTGCGATGCTAGTGACGTAGCCATTGGGGCTGTTCTTGGGCAACGAAAGGAAGGACGAACCCACGCCATATACTACGCTAGCAAGACGCTAGACGAAGCCCAGCTCAACTACGCCACTACGGAAAAGGAATTTCTAGCCATTGTCTACGCTATTGACAAGTTTCGTTCCTATCTTGTAGGTGCAAAGGTGATTGTCTACACGGATCATGCTGCGATCCGGTACCTCCTTGCAAAGAAGGACGCGAAGCCAAGGCTGATTAGATGGATTCTTCTCCTACAAGAATTCGATCTTGAGATCCGCGACAAGAAAGGCTGGGAAAATTCTGTTGCGGATCATTTGAGTCGCCTAACACATCTAGAGGACGACCATTTACCCATTGATGACTCCTTTCCGGACGAACACCTACACATCATTGAGGAGTGCATCAAGGTAATCTCCAAGGGTGACGAACCATGGTTTGCTGATTTCGTTAATTACTTGGTTTGCCAGGAAATACCACCCGGACTATCATATGCGCAAAGGAAGAAGTTCTTCAAGGACGTCCGGGAATACCATTGGAACGAGCCTCTTCTCTTCAAGAGAGGTCCGGATGGCATCATTCGGCGATGTGTGCCGGAAGATGAGATGCAAAGTGTCATCCGTCATTGTCATTCACTACCTTGTGGAGGACACGCTAGTTCGAACAAAACTAGCGCAAAGGTATTGCAATCCGGATTTTATTGGCCTACTTTATTTAAAGATGTGCAATCCTTTGTTTCTTGTTGCGATGCTTGTCAAAGAACAGGCAATATCTCTAGAAGGAACGAGATGCCCCTCAACAACATCCAAGAGGTGGAGATTTTTGACGTTTGGGGAGTTGACTTCATGGGACCATTCCCTTCTTCTTGTGGGAACCAATACATACTATTGGCGGTGGACTATGTTTCTAGATGGGTGGAAGCCATTGCCTCTCCCACAAATGATGCCATGGTGGTGGTTAAGTTCTTCAACAAGACCATTTTTCCGCGATTCGGGACGCCAAGGACGATCATTAGTGATGGAGGTTCTCACTTCATAGCCCGTCGCTTTGAAGCTCTTCTATCCAAGTATGGGGTTACTCACAAGATCGCCACCCCTTACCATCCACAAACGAGTGGACAAGTTGAGATCTCAAATAGGGAGATCAAGGGAATTCTAGAGAAGACAGTTTCGAGGACTAGGAAGGATTGGTCCTTGAAACTAGATGATGCGCTATGGGCATACCGGACTGCATACAAGACTCCCATAGGAACCACACCATACAACCTTGTGTATGGGAAGTCTTGTCACTTGCCGGTAGAGCTAGAGCACAAGGCGTTTTGGGCTATCAAGTGGCTGAATTTCAGCATGAAAGAAGCGGGAGAGAAGCGTCTCCTAGACATCAACAAGCTGGATGAACTCCGTTTGAACGCCTACGAAAACGCTAAGATTTACAAGGAAAGAGCAAAGCGTTGGCATGATAAGCATATCATTCCAAAGGACTTCCAAGAAGGAGATCAAGTTCTCCTCTTCAATTCGAGACTTCGCCTCTTTCCAGGTAAGTTAAAATCTCGTTGGACTGGACCTTTTCTAATTAAGCGTATTTTCCCCCATGGTGCAGTTGAAGTATGGGGTGAAGCTAGCGGAAGTTTTAAGGTGAACGGTCAACGACTCAAGAAGTACTCACCGGAACTCCAAGCTGAGGAGTTCGCACCTACCGCACTCGAATAAGTGCAGTATGGTCTAGCTACGGACCTTAAACAAAGCGCTTCTTGGGAGGCAACCCAAGGTATTGCATTTTCGTTATTACTTTCGATTCATAGATTAGCTTAGAATAGAAGTTTTTGCTTTATTTTTGCCTCGATTTCTCCCGGTATGTTCGTGTTTTTGGTTGTAGTATCGATGAAAAAGAAAAAGGGAAAGGAAGGATAATGTCGAAGAGAAGTGACGAAATTTGGACTTTGAAGCTTTACAGAGAGTTCCACGGTCTAAATTACGGTCGTCATTGCTACAGTGGCCGTAATTCTCAAAGGCCTGTGAAAAATCACCAAAATTACGGGTCCGTACATTTCCACGGCCGTGGAATGCCCCGACAGACCGTGATTTTTGAAATTTTGCCTGCGAGTATAAAAGCCACACTTCACCACAAAAACACCACAAAAACCCCCAATTTCCACGACCTAAACGACGAAACGACGCAGCCCCTCCCAAATCTTCATTCTCTAATCGTTTTTAACGATTCTTCTTCCTAAACCGAAGCAAATCCAACCAAGAACAAGATCCAAGCAACAAATCGCGCGGAAAACGATCAACAAACTCGCATTTTGGATTTCTCAATCCGAAAAAAGAGGTTTTTGCTCTCTTCTTGATTTTAGCCGTTTTTGTTCGTTTTTGTTAGAGATTATTAGGAAGAACTGATTGAGATTGGAAGAAACTAGATTAGGACTGATTGTGGTTGAGTTTGATTGCTGATTTGCTGAGAATCGAAAATTCTGTGTCGAATCACGGTCTGTTAAGGTTCCACGGCCGTGGTTTTGGGAAGAACAGACCGTAATTTGTAACAGAATGGACTTCGTGAGGAGAGTTTCTGGAAGGATTAAGGAAAAGAAAGGGGAACAGAATAAGAAGAGAAAGGGTAACCCCTCCACATCTAGGGCACCACCACCACCCTCATCCCCTTCACCACCATCCTCACCCTCACCTCCATCTTCACCACCTCCTTCTAGCATACCGATCATACACGAAAACCACCAAGCTGCATTTGAGAGGATCGAGAAGAGGGCAGTAATTGGCCCTAGATACTTGTTGTTGGAGGATCTACATCCTCTCAACATTGTAGATGACCTTACATGGCTCTTGGATAGAGCCGGTTTGCTTGTCTTCACGAATATTCGTGAAGACGCTTATGAGGAGATCACCCGAGAGGTTGTGACGTCTTTCGAGCACAGCCCTGTTGATAGAACCGTCTCCTTCCGCCTCATGAACCAAGACTACCAGTTGAGTATAGTTGAGTTTGGGACCATTTTTGGGTTCCACGAGACCTACAACGGTCGCATCCCTAGGAACGTGTCCGCTAAGGACTTTTGGGGAGATGTAGCTATGGTCTATGCCGACGAGGACCGTTGGCATCCAGCTGACACCAAGGCCAAATTGATGTACCATTTGGCCTTGAAGATAGCTCACCGTGTTCTTTCGGAGTGTCTCTTCCCTAGGACGGAGACGCCCCAAAAGATCAAGACGGATGAGCTATTCCTGCTCTATGCTATGCTTCACGGATGCCGCGCCGATTGTGCTACCCTTCTGGCGGCGACTATGAGTAAATTGAAGAACAAATCGAGAGGGAACATCGGATATGGTGGGATAGTGACCCACATAGCTAGGACTCTTGGAGTGGATTTCTCAGCTTGTACGCGTATACCGGCAGTTCCATTAGGGCTACACGCTTTCATGGTTAGGGGACTCATCTTCCCCACACATAGAGGTCCGCCTTACGCGGGCATGCCCTGGGAGAGTAGGACCGGCAGGGGTATTGAGTGGCTGCCGGAGTATTCCATTGTGGCAGGACGCCACAACTGGAAGGAGACGTTCGCTGCGATGCATGCGAACAGGCTTGTAGCTCCCCCTTACGTTCCACCGCCGGTTGTAGATGAGGAGGATATGGGAGATCCGTATGAGAGTGGTGCAGGAGCAGAGCAGGAGTTCGGCTCGTTTCCGGATCAGCCGGATCAGCAGGATGTACCTAGACGCTCTCCGCGTCCGACTGGAGCTTCAGGCTCGTCATCTCGCCGCGCTAGTGTGAGCGAGAGACCCACGTGGATGACTACACCTCCCACCTGGTACGAGACACCTCCTCCTTGGTCCACTACATACACAGCACCACCACCACCACCACCACCAGCAGCAGCACCAGCAGACGCTCCCGGATGGTATGATCGCGCTCCGGGATGGTATGAGAGGATGCCGGAGTGGGCTACCGGACTTTCAGAGAGAGTCGGAGCATTGGAGATCCGGGCGGACGCTAGAGATGGACGTTTGGACGACCTCGACCACATGATGAGGGACGTCTACCGCCAGCAGTTTGGGCGGTACTATGACCCGAGTTTCTCTCCATTCCCACCTCCACCGGCACCGCAGTGATTGATGACCGGACTTGCTCGTTTTAGACATCCCCGCCACCATTTGTGAGTTTTCTTTTCTTTCCTTGCTTTTGTTCTTTCTTGTGAACATTAGGGACAATGTTCGTCCTAAGTATGGGGTGGGATGTACTAAATGTTTGTAATAACTCTACTCTATATGTTGCTTCTATTCCGAGACTATTATTGCATGTTCATCATATGTCACACGTTTCATTCTTGCATTGCACGAAAAAGAACTTTAAAAACCCATAAAAATTGAAAATTTTTGAAAAATTTGATGCTTCTAATGAATTGAGATGAATTCTATGATAAACACTACTTGTGAATTAAGTTGATAACGATTGCATGCTTGAAAGGATAGTAATTCGGAAGGAAATTGAATGAATAGATTTTACCTCTCTTGCAAGTTTTATAATGTGAAAATGTTACCTAAATTATGTAAGAAATCGAAGTTGAAATCACATTATAAGTTCTTATGCTTCTTTTTGAAATGATTAAGGCAATTCGATACTTTCTTTCTTCTTTCCTTTGATCATCTAACCCTTCATTGAAATATTAGCCTCCCTTACCCATCCGGGAACTTGGAAAGTGAATGAGAAAAAGGCATGTTTGATGTGGGAGGGCCATGAGAGCATATATTTGCAATCAATTGAATAGAAAGAAATTATAGGTTTGGGGAAGTCAATCATGACGATGAGTAACTCGGCACCATTCACATAGCCGGGTGTTTGTGTCTTGCCAAAGTCGGATTGAGCGATATTCCTAGCGGATTATGGTATGTGCGCTAAAGGTTTGAGGCATCTCGCAAAAATGAGAAACGCCAATCTCCTAGGCTTCGGTTTTTGTGCACCTCTATCCATAACTCCAAAAGTAAGGTCGAAAAATGAAAAGTAAGAGCGAAGCTCTAAGTGAAGAGTTGCGGAAACCGCAAAAGAAGAAGAAGGTAGTAGTCCATTTTCCCGGATTTATGCACCACTCTCCCTTAAAGTTTCCCTTCCCTTCCATGCTCTAGACCTTTTCCTTTGAAAAGTCCTTAAGATCAAAAGAATGTTATATGGCTTGGTGATCTAAATTGAAGTTCTTATGATTGATTTTGATAATGTTTGAAGGTTATAATGCTTGCTTGGAAGTTAAATTGTTTCATGAGCTTTCTTTGCCTCTTACTCTCTAATTAAGTGCGTGAAAGTTTGAAAACGAATGAAGCAAGGTTTGAGAATGATCTATTCTTTAGAAGCCACTTTCATCCAAAAGAAGGTACACATATTTCATCCTAACTCTTGTTTAAAGCTTTTTGAAAGACCTTGCTTAGGGACAAGCAAGTGTTAAGTATGGGGTTATTTGTTAGCATGAAATATTGTGATATTTTAGGCACGTTTTATAATCGCATTTGATTCATATTGATAGTCTTTGATGGAGCTTTATGCATATATGAGCTAGTATTGCCTATATTGTCGATATGGATGTCTACACGAGTTCTATGTTGATTATAGGTGATTTGGAGCTATTTCCGAACGAAATCGAGCGAAGGAGAGTTGAGTTGATGTACCTCTAGATCAAGGACACCTTTTGGAAGCAATTTGGAGTATTAGATTGAGGAATGCACGAATGAAGGCAAAAATCACGGTTTGACCCTAGATTACGGCCGTGGATTGTGATGCAGAATTCGATGTTCATTCCAGGGGATATTACGGCCGTGGAATCTACCCGTATTTGTTTCCACGCCTCAGAATTACGGTCGTGGAATCTTCCACGACCGTGATCTTGGCGAATCCTTTCGCCACGTTTCGAAGCCATGATCTTTTGAAGATCGGGCCGGGCCGACGTTTTGCCCTGCATTATAAAAAGGACGGATGAAGCAAGATTCCGTCACCTCGCTTTACCTCGTTGTCTAGCTTACGACCTTTCAAAAACCCTAAGTTTGGCGGCAAGAACGCAAGCTTAGCAACACACAAACCTTCATTCTTGAAGGTGATTTTGGGAGATCTCATTGAAGATCGAAGTTCGTGATTGGAGAATTGCTGTTAGTGATCTTTGCGTTGAGGAAGATCGAAGTTCTTGGAGGATTTTGCAAGAAAACTCCTCTTCTTGCTTAGGTTTGATTTAGGATCGGATTGACATCCCGTTTCCTTTCTTTCCTAAGATTGTGATTGTTTATTCCGAATTGAATCTTTTGACAAACATTTGTTCTTGATTGTGTTTCTGAGATTCGTTCGAAGATTATTGAAAGTTCTTGAAAGTTCCCATCTTTTATCTTATAAATCTTGAATTGCTATCAAATGACTGTTATTGGCTAAAAACCCTTAACAATTCTAAGGTGAAGGGTTGATAGTTGTGGCTTAGATGATGATAGATCGATCGCAAACAGATTAGACCCTGAGAGTTAGAGAATTGTCGCCGACAACCCTAAATTACGGGCTGTTCTTGAGTTCCACGGTCGTGGAATCTCAAGATCCAACCGTAATTTCCATGAGTTTACGAGCCTGCTTTTACCTTAATCTAAAGTTAAAGATTTGCTTTAGCTTAGTTTAGATTTGTCTTTTCTAGGTGGTAGTGAAGCCTCAACAACCTCTACCTCGATTGTGAGCCTCAATAACCTCAATCGGATAAGTTAGTCTTGACCTTTAGATTATAGGTTTGGGTATTTGATACTAATCCTTGCTTTTAGAACCTCTTTATATTGAGCCTCAACAACCTGTATAAGGAGTATCTCTTAGGTGAGTTACATAAGGTTTTTGGAACCTCAACCGTACGATTGCCTTACATTAGTGTACCTTTGCATATCTCTACTCTGTCTTTATATCATTAGTATATCTTGAATCTGTTGCCACAACTGAATACCCGGATCTTTAGGATTGTTGTTTTCCCAATATTTGCAAAACTCTCATATTTACTGCTTGATAACCTGAAATCGAATTTGTTCCCACCCAAATCCCTGTGTTCGATACTCTGGAATTCTTGCTTAGCTACCTCGATCCGTACACTGCGGGTTCGCTGCTTGATTCTAGTTTTATAAATTTAAAGCTTATTTGCACACACCTCTAGGGGCGAACATTACCCACAAGATCGCCACTCCTTACCATCCTAAAACATGCGGACAAGTGGAGATCTCGAATAGAGAAATCAAGAGTATTCTAGAGAAGATTGTCTCTAGAACGAGGAAGGATTGGTCACTCAAGCTGGATGATGCACTTTGGGCGTACATAACCGCTTTCAAGACTCCTGATAACACGATTTATGACGTTAGTTTAGGCATCAATCTAGATAGTTTTTCCCGCTATTCATGCATAGTTTGGCATTAGTTCGTGACGTTTTGCACTTAATTCATGTATGTTGTCGAGATAGACGTCTACACGGACTTTTGCATATTTTGTAGGTATTTTGGGAGCTTTTGGAGCTTAATCGATACATTCGAGGATCCTTCCTCGCGATGACACACTTCCGGACTCATTAAGAAGCAAGCTAGTAGCTAAGGAGAACACATAGAGCCATGTTGGTGCATGCCTTGCACCAACTCATGGCTCAACGATCAAAAGAGGGCTGAAACACCAAAACCACGGTCCATGGCACTTCCACGGCCGTGGGAAGGACCGTGATTCCCTTTGGACAGCTGGGACAGCTGTCCCACGATCTCCATAACCGACTCTTGCAAATGGTGAAGGCTATAAGTACTATTGCAGGCTGATTCTAAAGGAGGAGAGACCACACACACCCTCTCCCACATTCTCTCATTGGAATTCATTTGGATTGGAGCTACTCTTGAAGGGAAGGGACACTCTCATTTGGAGAAGAAGAAGAAGAACACTAGTTTCATAGTTTTCATAGTTTTTGAGTGGTTTTGAGTGAGATTTGTTGAAGACACTTGCTAGGGTTGTAAAAAACGATTCGAACCTTCTTTTGAAGGGTTGTAAGTCCTTCTTGACTTTTATTCATCTTGGTTTTCTTATCCTACTTGTTTTGTTTCTCTTTCACTCCATTTTCTTGCTATGGAAGTCATGAATGTATGCTTGTTGAGTTGATTGTTAAGATGCATATTGTTGGCTAAATAGATGCGATTCTAGGGTAAGGGAATTATTGTTATGGCTTGGAATATGATAGAATAGAGTTAAATGTATCTTTGGATAATTTACTTGCTCATACTTGAGTGCTGTTAGAAATCACGGTTTGTTCTAGCCAGACCACGGTCGTGGTTCTTAGGATCTGACCGTGATTTGCTTCTGTTGAGCTTTAAATGATAAATCTTCATGTTAGGGTGTTAGATTGTTTAAATCCTAGTGTTTGTTAAGCTTAAACTAGCCTAGGGTAACCTAATGCTAGCAATCTAAGTGAGGAAAGAGACCTACCCAGTGATTTCCGATCTTAAGTACCAAAGATGATAAACTCTAGGTAGTAGTGAGCCTCATAAGCCGCTATTGGATTGAGTGTGCTAGGG
The DNA here is from genome assembly GCA_033239045.1 of Fagopyrum esculentum. Lineage (NCBI taxonomy): Eukaryota > Viridiplantae > Streptophyta > Magnoliopsida > Caryophyllales > Polygonaceae > Fagopyrum > Fagopyrum esculentum. Next base: position 87,946,579 of record BSUD01000003.1, on the reverse strand, counting down.
TTGATGTTTAGGACTTGCCTTCCCGAGACTTATCCGGTAAGGAGAGTTTACATCCCTAGATAGCAATCCGGTTTGTGTAGATTTCCCAACTCTAGGCTCCTAGAGACTTACCCGGTAATAGGACCTTAGTTGCGGGATTAGTGGATCATAAGACCTACCCGGTGATTGGTTCCAATTTAGAAACACCCTTTCCCAACATACTATAGATGATCCAAGGAATGATTAGAATCTTGAGTCCAATGCCATAACCGGAATTCCCAACCCCTAGAATCCGCTTTTCTTCCTTTGATTTCCTATCTCGTGTTTGTGTTTGCTTATTTGTGTTGCTAGCTTAGTTGTTTGTTAACCTTGCATGATTTGTGATCCTTGATTGATCACCGCAAAACCAATCCAAAAACATTTTGATTTTCATTTCTTTATTTCTTTTTTTTTTCATAGCCTAGATCAACACTATCTTTAGTCACTATTTGTTTAAATTTCACCTTAGTCTTTGTGTTCGACCTCGGAATACTATCCTTGCTACAAAACGACCCATACACTGTGGGTTTGTTAGGAGTTAGGAAAAATTTATCGAGTTATAAATTTAAGACTTTTGCGTGTCACAATCTTAGCGTAACAAGTTTTTGGCGCCGTTGCAGGGGACTAGGTCTAGATTGAGTCATTTTTGTGATTGTTTATAGTGTAGGTCTTTCTTGTTGCTTTTGATCTCGTTTGGTTTGTGTCTTTGATTTTTCCGAACATCTCTCATTCTTTAGGTGTATGTGAAGATCTCGTGGCAAGGATTTAGCTCCATTCGATCCCGAACCGGAGAAAACCCTTAAAGCTAGATCTAAGAGCATTAGAAAGAAGAAGGAGATGGCCGCAAGAGATCTTCAAGCTGAGTTAGATGAAGCCTTAGAACAAATTAGGCTAAGGGATGAAGCCTTGGAGAATGAGAGGAGACTTGCCAATGAGAGGCAAGAAGCAACTAGGAGGGAGATTGAAGAGATTAGGCAAGCTCTTGTGCAAAGAGAGCTTAATCGTCAACAACCTCCACCTCCACCACAACCGCAACCGGCTGTTAATATTCGGGTTATGCCCATTGCTATTGAGGAGCCACAAACGTTAGGGCAACGTATGAATCCGGCTCCAAGAGTGCACCGTCCGGGTGTGAACTTAGGAGATCCCGCAACCCATGATTACGAGCTCCGTCCTCAAGTTCTACAAATGATCCGGCATAATCAATTTGGAGGGATGGAAGGAGAGTCTCCTCATTAACACTTGATGAACTATGAGATCTTGATAGAGACTCTAAGGCCGCCTAGATTGGAGAACAACAACCATAAGCTTAGGGCTTTTTCCTTCTCTCTTAAGGATAAGGCCTTGGCTTGGTACCAATCGATTCAACTAGGACGTGTGCGTACTTGGGAGGAGATGACAACCGAGTTCTTGACTAAATTCTTCCCGCCTTCCAATACAACCGAGCTATGAGGGAAGATCAATGCCTTCGTGATGAAGGATAGAGAAAGCCTATTCAAATCTTGGGAGAGGTTCAAGGACCTTCTCCTAGATTGTCCATACCATGGTATACCGAAGATAGAGCTATTGAGATCTACTTCAAGGGGCTTGATGAGGATATTCAATTCAAGCTTCAATCACTTTCCGGTAGAACATTCATGGAGAAGAATATGGATGAGGCTTGGGAGTTTGTAGAGAAACAAGCTTTATTGATAGAAAAGTACTCCCATAGGAAGAGTGGTGGGAGGAAACCGGGAGCATATGAGGTGAGTGAAGTCACCATGAGTAATTTCAAGCTTGATGCAATCAACAATGAGCTTAAGTCTTTGAGGGAGTTGTGTGCTACAACTTTTAAGAATCAAGCAAGCCCTCAAGTGCAAATGCAAGCAAACTTGTCTTCCAAGGAGGAAGATGTGAACTACATGGGAAGGGGAAACTTCAACAATTATCAAGGCCCTAGGAACTTCAACAACAACCGGAAATTCAACAATTACCGGCCTAACCACAACCATCCCAGGTTTTCCTATTCTAACCCGGATGGTGCCTTGAATACTCCCGCTTCCACAAGCTCAGCAACACCACCTAAGGCTTCACAAGAACCTCTAGCCGGATTTACTCAACCTCCAAATGATAGAACCCAGATGATGCTTGAGCAATTTATTGGAAGGTTGAGTGGTCTTGAGAGCACGGTGACTTCCATTTCTAAAGCTCAAAAGGTTCTAGAAGCACAAGTGTTCCAAAAGGCGGGTGAAGCTCATAGAGATCCGGGAAAGCTTCCCGGAAGTACCGAAGATAACCCAAGAGGCCAAGTGTTGGCCATCACAACAAGGAGTTGGCTGAGCACGAAGGACCCTTTGCCTAAGGGGAATGACAAGGGAAAGAAAGTAGTGGTAGAGGAAGAGCCATTGCAAGAAGAAGGAGGCAAGAGCAAGGATGATGAGCCAACATATGTGGCACCACCGCCATACAAGCCACCACTACCGTTCCCACAATCACGAGCAAGAGCTCGATTGGACAAGCATTTCGGTAATTTCCTTGAACTTATGTCTAAATTGCATATTAACATTCCGTTCATGGATGCTATTCTAGGTATGCCGGCCTATGGAAAGTTTTTGAAGGAGATACTCTCCAACAAAAGGAAGTTGGAGGAGTATGGAGAAGTTAGAATGACAAAGTGATCTTCCGAGTTGATCCAAACTATGAAGGAGGAAATGCCTCCTAAGCTAAGAGATCCGGGATCTTTTTGCGTGCCAATTGGGGTTAGAGAAGTGAAGTATGAAGCCCTATGTGATCTTGGAGCAAGTGTAAGCATCATCCCGCTTGGACTTTGCAACAAGGTTGGGCTAGGAGAGCCAAAGCCGGTCAAGATGACCCTCTATATGGCGGACCGTTCAATAACCCACCTTGTAGGAATCTTGGAAGACATACCGGTGCAACTCGGGAAGTTCTATGTACCAATAGATTTTGTTGTCTTGGACATCGCGGCGGATTACCCGGTTCCTATCATTTTGGGAAGGCCATTCTTAGCCTTCTCTGGATGCTTGGTGGATTGTAACAATGGAATTCTTTCCTTCAACATAGGAGAGGAGAATATTAAGTTCAAGCTATCCACAATGATGAAGGGGCCAGCCATTGGTGAAGATGTGTTTAACATTGTCGAGCAAGAGGAATGTAGAGAAGTTGTGAGCTCGATCTTGATCAAGGACCCCTTGGAGAAGGTTCTTAGCTTAAGTTTGATGGAGGAAGGAGTTGAGGATGATTGCAATGAAGAAATCAAGGCTTTGGATTCACTAGAAAAGGAGACAAGTGCTGAATTTAAAGTACACAAAGGTGTGCTGAAAAGCTGTAGGAATCACGGTCTGCCACCAAGAACCACGGGCGTGATTTGTTCCGTGGAACTCTCTAGAATGCTCAAAAGTGCCAGTTTAGCAAGTTCCACGGCCATGGTTTTGCCAGAGACAGTAATTTTGCCCGTGATTTCTCTAGAAAGTGCCTTAGTGGTTGATCAAGCTTCAAGGAGCCTTGGAGAGTCTTCCATGGCTTTGGAATCATCTCAACCTACATTGTATGGAGCATCTCCAATCGATAAAGGTCCTCCTAAACTTGAACTTAAACCCCTCCCCTCTCATTTCAAGTATGCTTTTCTTGGTGAAAATTCTACTTATCCGGTGATTGTTAATGCATGCTTGAATGATGATTAGTTGAATAGATTGTTGCATGAGTTGAGATTGCATAGGAGAGCTATATGCTATACCATTGATGACTTAGTTGGCATTAAACCTTCCTTGTGCTTGCATAAAATTTTGATGGAAGATAATCATAAACCTTCAATTGAACCTCAAAGAAGACTAAACCCTATCCTGAAAGAAGTAGTAAAGAAAGAGATCCTTAAATTGCAAGATGCGGGAATCATTTTCCCGATTTCAGATCGTAAATGGGTTAGTCCCGTGCATGTGGTTCCTAAGAAGGATGGGATGACCGTAGTGACTAATGAGAATAATGAACTAATCCCTACTCGGACGGTTACAGGATGGAGGATGTGTATAGACTATAGGAAACTAAATGTGGCCTCTAGGAAAGATCACTTCCCTCTTGCTTTCATTGACCAAATGCTAGAGAGATTAGCTCAACATTCACACTTTTGCTACCTAGATTGCTATAGTAGTAAAAAGCAAGGATGCGAACCCGCAGTGTACGGGTCAATCATAGTAAAAAGCAAGGAATTCCAGGGGTCGATCACAGGGACTTAGTGAAACAAAGTCGATAACGGTAAGCTTTAGCAATTACTAACCACAATAGCAATTAAAACAATCAAAGATGATAAAAGTCAATAAAAGAAATATGCAATTCTAGGGATTAAAGCATCTAGTTGTGGTTCCAACTCAAGATCTCAAGATAAGCGGACAAAGCTGAGGTTTTTGCATGGGGAAGGTGTTACTAAAGTGGAATAGATCACCGGGTAAGTCTCACTATTCACTAATCCCAAACCATAACTCCTATTACCGGGTAAGTCTCAAGGAATTAAGATAAAGAACTATAACCTCAAACTAACACACCACCTAAGGGTATAGAATCAACCTTTACCGGGTAAGTCTCAAGCTAACTCACAAAGGTGGTATGAAAGCACAGTCAAACCCCAATAAAGGATAAACCTTTATTACCTACACTTATGATCTTAGGTAAACAAACTATGGAATTACCGGGTAAGTCTCATCCTAGGCTTGCATTGAACCAGGAAAGGTGTAATAAGAATAGTATTTGGCAAACTCTAACACTTAACTCTCAGTTTAGGATCAGATAAGTCACCTCGATCAGCCAAATTCCACCCCGGCCGAGATGTTCATCGACTGAGTGAGATGCTTAGGGTTAAGGTTAAAGACTCGAACTTTCAGGGTCCTACTGTGATTAAGATTATTCTATCATTGTTTTTCCCACAACCTTCAGCCAATCACCCTAGAATCACACAAAGAGATTAGCCACTCATCATCATGAAAGTATTAATCAAATATATGGGAAAGAAGAGAATAATTGAACAAGAAAACCTTAAGAGAAAGGCTTCAATAACTGAATCAATTATAAAACACAAGCGTTCCTTGGATAGAAATCCAACAAGACAAACAACAAGGAAGGGATTCTAAGATGATCTTACAAAAACCCTTCAAAAGCTATAAAAGCTATTAACTTCCTTCTTCAACCTTCAAAAAGGTTTTTCAAATCTCCCAACTGGAGTATGGCTGCAGCGGTGCAGTAGGTGTAAGCGAGGTGATAGCGGATGTATGCAGGATGTCGGATTTGTGGGAAATCCGACCCTTTTTATAGGAAAATTACTCTCCAAAGATAAGATGTCTTAGAAAGATCTCTTCCCACAAAAATAGGTAAGATATATGATTTTGATAGCATGAATTATTGTCTATATTTTGGGATTTGTTTGGACGTTTTATCTTCAATAATCTGCATGATTGTATGTATATTATGTGATTATATTACCATTTGATCTACCTTTGCGGGAATCGAGGTCTACACCTAGTTTTGTTGTAATCGTAGGTAAAATGGCACGTTTTGCATCAAAAAGGAGCAAAAGGAGCTATGGAGTCATTGGAGCTACATTCCGGAACATAAGGAAACATCCAGGAAGCATAGCCATGGATTAGAGATTCACTTTGGGCCAGATTTGAGAGATTTCACATTCAGTTGTGACTCACCTCGGTTGACTACAGAGTCACCTCAACCGAGGTGATCCAGAGGAGTCGACTCGACCGAGGCGAACACCTGGGACGCGGCGAGAATATTTTATTCTTGGCTGAGATCTTTTATCTTTGGAAAGAGATCTTATATTTTTGGGCTTGGCTCCTGGAAGGAAGAAGATATGCTAGATCATATATTTTACCTATTTTTATGGGAAGAGATCTTTCTAAGATATCTTATCTTTGGAGAGTTGTTTTCGTATAAAAAGGGTTGGATTTTCCACAAATCCAGATGATGATATACCACCGATCAGGGTTTATACACCGCTGCAGCCATACTCCAGTTGGGAGATTTGAAGAACCTTTTTGAAGGTTGAAGAAGGAAGTTTATAGCTTTTATAGCTTTTGAAGGGTTTTTGTAAGATCATCTTAGATTCCCTTCCTCTTTGTTGTCTTGTTGGATTTCTATCCAAGGAATGCTTGTTTGAGTGATATTTGATTCAGTTATTGAAGTCTTTCTATTAAGTTCTTCTTGTTCAAATATTCACATTCTTCCCATATATTTGATTAATACTTTCATGATGATGAGTGGCTAATCTCTTTGTGTGATTCTAGGGTGATTGGCTGAAGGTTGTGGGAAAAACAATGATAGAATAATCTTAATCACAGTAGGACCCTGAAAGTTCGAGTCTTTAACCTTAACCCTAAGCATCTCGCTCAGTCGATGAACATCTCGGCCGGGGTGGAATTCTTCTGACCGAGGTGACTTATATGATCCGAAACTGAGAGTTAAGTGTTAGAGTTTGCCAAATCCTATTCTTATTACACCTTTCCTGGTTCAATGCAAGCTTAGGATGAGACTTACCCGGTAATTCCTTAGTTTGTTTACCTAAGATCATAAGTGTAGGTAATAAAGGTTTATCCTTTATTGGGGTTTGAGTGTGCTTTCATACCACCTTTGTGAGTTAGCCTGAGACTTACCCGGTAAAGGTTGATTCTATTCCCTTAGATGGTGTGTTAGTTTGAGGTTATAGTTCTTTATCTTAATTCCTTGAGACTTACCCGGTGATAGGAGTTACGGTTTGGGATTAGTGAATAGTGAGACTTACCCGGTGATCTATTCCACTTTAGTAACACCTTCCCCATGCAAAAACCTCAGCTTTGTCCGCTTATCTTGAGATCTTGAGTTGGAACCACAACTAGATGCTTTAATCCTTAGAATTGCATATTTCCTTTATTGACTTTTATCATCTTTGATTGTTTTAATTGCTATTGTGGTTAGTAATTGCTAAAGCTTACCGTTATCGACTTTGTTTCACTAAGTCCCCGTGATCGACCCTTGGAATTCCTTGCTTTTTACTACGATTTACCCATACACTGCGGGTTCGCATCCTTGTTTTAAGCTTACGTCTAGGGTTATAAATTTAAAGCTTGCACACACCGTTTGGAGCGAACAAGTTTTTGGCGCCGTTGCCTGGGATGAATTATTGTCTATATTTTGGGATTTGTTTGGACGTTTTATCTTCAATAATCTGCATGATTGTATGTATATTATGTGATTATATTACCATTTCATCTACCTTTGCGGGAATCGAGGTCTACACCTAGTTTTGTTGTAATCGTAGGTAAAATGGCACGTTTTGCATCAAAAAGGAGCAAAAGGAGCTATGGAGTCATTGGAGCTACATTCAGGAACATAAGGAAACATCCAAGAAGCATAGCCATGGATTAGAGATTCACTTTGGACCAGATTTGAGAGATTTCACATTCAGTTGTGACTTACCTCGGTTGACTACAGAGTCACCTCGACCGAGATCTTATATTTTTGGGCTTGGCTCCTGGAAGGAAGAAGATATGCTAGATCATATATCTTACCTATTTTTATGGGAAGAGATCTTTCTAAGATATCTTATCTTTGGAGAGTAATTTTCCTATAAAAAGGGTCGGATTTCCCACAAATCCGACATCCTGCATACATCCGCTATCACCTCGCTTACACCTACTGCACCGCTGCAGCCATACTCCAGTTGGGAGATTTGAAGAACCTTTTTGAAGGTTGAAGAAGGAAGTTAATAGCTTTTATAGCTTTTGAAGGGTTTTTGTAAGATCATCTTAGAATCCCTTCCTTGTTGTTTGTCTTGTTGGATTTCTATCCAAGGAACTTGATCCCCGGCAACGGCGCCAAAAACTTGTTCGCTCTCCAATTGTTGCTATTGGATCCTCTGTTGTTGTTGTAGTTGTTGTTCCGGGAACCGTTGTTGTTGTTGTTACGGTATCCATTGTTGTTGTTCCTTTGTCCTTGATCTTCCTTCTTGGTTTGAGCAACCAAGAGTTCCTTCAATTGCTTCACATCATTCTTCAAAGACGTGAGTTGATTGTTGTTTGGCTGAGTATCTTGGAAGTTAACTCTTTTAACTCCACCTTCAGCTCCTTGATGGGTGTATTTCTCCATATGCAAAGCTTGCTTCTCGATAAAGTCCCAAGCTTCGTCAATCGCCATGTCCATAAATGTACCGGCGGAGACTAGTTGGAGGTTGAACTGGGTGCTTCCGTCCAGTCCCTTGAAGTATATCTCCAACAACTCTATCTTTGGAATCCCATGATGTGGGCAATCCAAAAGAACGTCCTTAAACCTCTCCCATGAATTGAACAAGCTCTCCTTGTCCTTCATGATGAATGCATTAATCTTCCCTCTCATTTCAGCGGTCTTAGAGGGGGGAAAGAATTTGGTCAAGAATTCCGTAGTCATCTCCTCCCAAGTGCTAATTTTTCCTGGAGGAAGAGATTGATACCAAGTAAGAGCTCTATCTTTTATAGAAAAGTAAAAAGGTCTTAGCTTGTAGTTATTATTTTCAATCCTTTTAGGGTCTCAAGGTCTCCATCAAGATCTCATAGTTCTGCAGATGTTGATGTGGAGATTCCTTATCTAGCCCTCCGAGCTGGCATTGGAGAATCATGGACAGAACTTGCGGTCGAAGTTCGTAGTCATGGTCCGTTGGATCTCCTAGGTTAACTCCTGGACGCCTCAGTTGTTGATTGGGGTCCATCCTTTGACCTAGGGTTTGCGGGATTCCGGCAAGAAGAACGCCTCGGACTGGCATCTGAGGTGGAAGTACCTCGGCCGGGGCGTCAGGTACTGGGACCTGCCTCGGTCGAGGGTCAGCGACTGGGACCTGCATCAGTCCAGCATCGGGAACTGGGTCTTCCCTCGGTCGAAGTTGATATTGGTCTCGTAAGGCTGCCATATCTTCTTCGATTACTTCAGTCCTGGTGCGAGTTTCCTCTTTCTCTTGCCTTAGTTCTTCCCTGCTAAGGCGTAGCTGTTCTAATGCCTCTTTCAACTCGGCCTCAAGATCGCGATTGTCTTGGTTGGCCATCTTTGCTTCTCTTAAGCGTCGTTTGTATGTCTTCTCTGGTTCCGGATCGTAAGGAACGATTTCCTTCCCAGTGCGGGTTCTTCGCATAAACCTAAGAAAGAACCTGCAAAAGTCACTCGAGTAGAGTGGTTAGTAGACACGGGGGCAAGTGCCCCAAAAGCAAACCGTAACCGGCTCGGTCTAGACCAAGTCCCCGGCAACGGCACCAAAAAATAACAAAGCAAAGCAAAAGAAAAACTATCTAATCTAGACTAGAAAAAGGGAAAAGAAAGCAATACATTGGGTTGCCTCCCAAGAAGCGCTTGGTTTAAGGTCGCTAGCTGGACCATATGTCATCTCTCAAACGTGATGGGAGGTGCCCTCACCACATAATTCACCTCCATCGTGGGGTGAAGTAAGTAAGACTATCAAACGCTCCAACAAGTGTAAGTGCTCATCGGGGAATGAACCGTCTATGGGTGGGTCGTCCTTCTTGCGTGAAGATGCAGGTAGCCGGCTGAGGTGATCCGCAACAGAATTTTCGGATCCCTTCTTATTGCGGATCTCTAAGTCAAACTCTTGAAGCAAGAGAATCCATCGAATAAGGCGTGGCTTGGCATCTTTCTTAGCAAGCAAGTAACGGATGGCCGCATGGTCGGTGTAGACAATGACTTTCGCCCCTACTAAGTAAGAACGAAACTTCTCAAAAGCATATACAACCGCCAATAACTCCTTCTCGGTAGTAGCGTAGTTGTGCTGGGCTACATCTAGCGTCTTGCTAGCATACTAATTTGGGTGTGGTCCGGCTATCCTTATTCTATGGCTCCACCTCCGCTTTCTGTGGCTCCACCTCGGTTAGCATCTCGGCCGAAGTGTTCTTCGACTGCACCTGGACCGACGTGGTCTTCGTCGGTACTGGCACCGACCGAGGCACTGGATCTGCAGTTTTCAGTCCACTCCTCGTTGTTATGGCCATGATCTGGCCCTTAGGGTTGCTTTCCGTCCTTGCTGGAAGCTTCCCTGGATCTCTTGGCGCTTCATTCGCCCTACTAGCAAGTTGTTGTTCAAAGGCTTTTTGGGCCTTCGAAAATGAAGTCATAGAAGTCTCCATTGCACTAAGCTTGATCAAGATGGCCTCCAGCACTGCGTCTTTCTTTTCCGGATGAGACGAACTTGATCCTTGTCCCTGGCTCTTTAATGGAGTAGAAGAAGAAGAAGGGGAAGAGAGGAAAGGATTAGAGGTGATAGCAGAGGAAAGGATTAGAGGTGATAATCGACCTGGTGTCGCTCGTGGATCACCGGTCGATAAGGTCTGGAAGAAGAAGAAGAAGGAGAAGGGGAGGATCTATCCCTAAGGACAAACTGTCTATCTGAACTCATTCTCAACAAACTCTGTCATATCACCTCGGTCGGTCTGACACAACTCAAGAACACCTCGGCCGAGGCACAGCACGACTGGACCGAGGCGAAAAACTGTGCGATCGAATCTCTCAAAAATCCAGTTCTTTTCCCCCAAAATCACGACAACTGGTTCCTATGGGGTACTTAATCTCTTTCTCAGAAAATGCAAGGGCAACCAAAGCCCAATTCGAAGTAAAACAGTGAAAGGAGAGAGGTTAGGGTTTTTTCAATGTTTACCCCGATTCGGTCGATTTAGTTCGTTTTCTTCGCAGATTGACGCTTGCACTTGGATCCTCTATCCTTTCTTTGCAATTTGGAAGCAAGAATCGTCGAAAACGATCGAAGAAGGGCGAAGCGAGGCGAGGGGCTGCCGCGGTCGAGGAAAGGTAAAAAAGGAGATTTGAAGAACCGTTAACCCCCTTTTTATACCCTTTCTGGAACTGCTGTCACCTCGGTCGAGGTGGTCTCGAATGGACCGAGTTGGTATGGACCGAGTTGGTTCTTCAGAAACTCTAGTCGCCTCTGTTCCTCAAGAATCATCTCGGTCGAGGTGCTCTAACAACAACCGAGATGTGTCTCAGTCAAACTTCGTCTTCTCAAATTCTCGAAATTCTGTCCTCCCAGTTATTCTCCTGGTTTGTACTCCTTCCTTAGATGTAACATGTTATCTGTCTAGAACGCCAAAAACAAAACAAAGCAAAGCAAAATCAAAACTATCTAAGCTAGACTAGAAAAAGGGAAAAGAAAGCAATACCTTGGGTTGCCTCCCAAGAAGCGCTTGGTTTAAGGTCGCTAGCTGGACCATATGTCATCTCTCAAACGTGATGGGAGGTGCCCTCACCACATAATTCACCTCCATCGTGGGGTGAAGTAAGTAACACTATCAAACGCACCAACAAGTGTAAGTGCTCATCGGGGAATGAACCGTCTATGGGTGGGTCGTCCTTCTCGCGTGAAGATGCAGGTAGCCGGCTGAGGTGATCCGCAACAGAATTTTCGGATCCCTTCTTATCGCGGATCTCTAAGTCAAACTCTTGAAGCAAGAGAATCCATCGAATAAGGCGTGGCTTGGCATCTTTCTTAGCAAGCAAGTAACGGATGGCTGCATGGTCGGTGTAGACAATGACTTTCGCCCCTACTAAGTAAGAACGAAACTTCTCAAAAGCATATACAACCGCCAATAACTCCTTCTCGGTAGTAGCGTAGTTGTGCTGGGCTACATCTAGCGTCTTGCTAGCATAATAAATGGCGGTGGTCCGGCTATCCTTATTCTATGGCTCCACCTCCGCTTTCTGTGGCTCCACCTCGGTTAGCATCTCGGCCGAAGTGTTCTTCGACTGCACCTGGACCGACGTGGTCTTCGTCGGTACTGGCACCGACCGAGGCACTGGATCTGCAGTTTTCAGTCCACTCCTCGTTGTTATGGCCATGATCTGGCCCTTAGGGTTGCTTTCCGTCCTTGCTGGAAGCTTCCCTGGATCTCTTGGCGCTTCATTCGCCCTACTAGCAAGTTGTTGTTCAAAGGCTTTTTGGGCCTTCGAAAATGAAGTCATAGAAGTCTCCATTGCACTAAGCTTGATCAAGATGGCCTCCAGCACTACGTCTTTCTATTCCGGATGAGACGAACTTGATCCTTGTCCCTGGCTCTTTAATGGAGTAGAAGAAGAAGAAGGGGAAGAGAGGAAAGGATTAGAGGTGATAGCAGAGGAAAGGATTAGAGGTGATAATCGACCTGGTGTCGCTCGTGGATCACCGGTCGATAAGGTCTGGAAGAAGAAGAAGAAGGAGAAGGGGAGGATCTATCCCTAAGGACAAACTGTCTATCTGAACTCATTCTCAACAAACTCTGTCATATCACCTCGGTCGGTCTGACACAACTCAAGAACACCTCGGCCGAGGCACAGCACGACTGGACCGAGGCGAAAAACTGTGCGATCGAATCTCTCAAAAATCCAGTTCTTTTCCCCCAAAATCACGACAACTGGTTCCTATGGGGTACTTAATCTCTTTCTCAGAAAATGCAAGGGCAACCAAAGCCCAATTCGAAGTAAAACAGTGAAAGGAGAGAGGTTAGGGTTTTTTCAATGTTTACCCCGATTCGGTCGATTTAGTTCGTTTTCTTCGCAGATTGACGCTTGCACTTGGATCCTCTATCCTTTCTTTGCAATTTGGAAGCAAGAATCGTCGAAAACGATCGAAGAAGGGCGAAGCGAGGCGAGGGGCTGCCGCGGTCGAGGAAAGGTAAAAAAGGAGATTTGAAGAACCTTTAACCCCCTTTTTATACCCTTTCTGGAACTGCTGTCACCTCGGTCGAGGTGGTCTCGACTGGACCGAGTTGGTATGGACCGAGTTGGTTCTTCAGAAACCCTAGTCGCCTCTGTTCCTCAAGAATCATCTCGGTCGAGGTGCTCTAACAGCAACCGAGATGTGTCTCAGTCAAACTTCGTCTTCTCAAATTCTCGAAATTCTGTCCTCCCAGTTATTCTCCTGGTTTGTACTCCTTCCTTAGATGTAACATGTTATCTGTCTAGAACGCCAAAAACAAAACAAAGCAAAGCAAAAGCAAAACTATCTAAGCTAGACTAGAAAAAGGGAAAAGAAAGCAATACCTTGGGTTGCCTCCCAAGAAGCGCTTGGTTTAAGGTCGCTAGCTGGACCATATGTCATCTCTCAAACGTGATGGGAGGTGCCCTCACCACATAATTCACCTCCATCGTGGGGTGAAATAAGTAACACTATCAAACGCTCCAACAAGTGTAAGTGCTCATCGGGGAATGAACCGTCTATGGGTGGGTCGTCCTTCTCGCGTGAAGATGCAGGTAGCCGGCTGAGGTGATCCGCAACAGAATTTTCGGATCCCTTCTTATCGCGGATCTCTAAGTCAAACTCTTGAAGCAAGAGAATCCATCGAATAAGGCGTGGCTTGGCATCTTTCTTAGCAAGCAAGTAACGGATGGCTGCATGGTCGGTGTAGACAATGACTTTCGCCCCTACTAAGTAAGAACGAAACTTCTCAAAAGCATATACAACCGCCAATAACTCCTTCTCGGTAGTAGCGTAGTTGTGCTGGGCTACATCTAGCGTCTTGCTAGCATAATAAATGGCGGTGGTCCGGCTATCCTTATTCTATGGCTCCACCTCCGCTTTCTGTGGCTCCACCTCGGTTAGCATCTCGGCCGAAGTGTTCTTCGACTGCACCTGGACCGACGTGGTCTTCGTCGGTACTGGCACCGACCGAGGCACTGGATCTGCAGTTTTCAGTCCACTCCTCGTTGTTATGGCCATGATCTGGCCCTTAGGGTTGCTTTCCGTCCTTGCTGGAAGCTTCCCTGGATCTCTTGGCGCTTCATTCGCCCTACTAGCAAGTTGTTGTTCAAAGGCTTTTTGGGCCTTCGAAAATGAAGTCATAGAAGTCTCCATTGCACTAAGCTTGATCAAGATGGCCTCCAGCACTACGTCTTTCTATTCCGGATGAGACGAACTTGATCCTTGTCCCTGGCTCTTTAATGGAGTAGAAGAAGAAGAAGGGGAAGAGAGGAAAGGATTAGAGGTGATAGCAGAGGAAAGGATTAGAGGTGATAATCGACCTGGTGTCGCTCGTGGATCACCGGTCGATAAGGTCTGGAAGAAGAAGAAGAAGGAGAAGGGGAGGATCTATCCCTAAGGACAAACTGTCTATCTGAACTCATTCTCAACAAACTCTGTCATATCACCTCGGTCGGTCTGACACAACTCAAGAACACCTCGGCCGAGGCACAGCACGACTGGACCGAGGCGAAAAACTGTGCGATCGAATCTCTCAAAAATCCAGTTCTTTTCCCCCAAAATCACGACAACTGGTTCCTATGGGGTACTTAATCTCTTTCTCAGAAAATGCAAGGGCAACCAAAGCCCAATTCGAAGTAAAACAGTGAAAGGAGAGAGGTTAGGGTTTTTTCAATGTTTACCCCGATTCGGTCGATTTAGTTCGTTTTCTTCGCAGATTGACGCTTGCACTTGGATCCTCTATCCTTTCTTTGCAATTTGGAAGCAAGAATCGTCGAAAACGATCGAAGAAGGGCGAAGCGAGGCGAGGGGCTGCCGCGGTCGAGGAAAGGTAAAAAAGGAGATTTGAAGAACCGTTAACCCCCTTTTTATACCCTTTCTGGAACTGCTGTCACCTCGGTCGAGGTGGTCTCGAATGGACCGAGTTGGTATGGACCGAGTTGGTTCTTCAGAAACTCTAGTCGCCTCTGTTCCTCAAGAATCATCTCGGTCGAGGTGCTCTAACAACAACCGAGATGTGTCTCAGTCAAACTTCGTCTTCTCAAATTCTCGAAATTCTGTCCTCCCAGTTATTCTCCTGGTTTGTACTCCTTCCTTAGATGTAACATGTTATCTGTCTAGAACGCCAAAAACAAAACAAAGCAAAGCAAAATCAAAACTATCTAAGCTAGACTAGAAAAAGGGAAAAGAAAGCAATACCTTGGGTTGCCTCCCAAGAAGCGCTTGGTTTAAGGTCGCTAGCTGGACCATATGTCATCTCTCAAACGTGATGGGAGGTGCCCTCACCACATAATTCACCTCCATCGTGGGGTGAAGTAAGTAACACTATCAAACGCACCAACAAGTGTAAGTGCTCATCGGGGAATGAACCGTCTATGGGTGGGTCGTCCTTCTCGCGTGAAGATGCAGGTAGCCGGCTGAGGTGATCCGCAACAGAATTTTCGGATCCCTTCTTATCGCGGATCTCTAAGTCAAACTCTTGAAGCAAGAGAATCCATCGAATAAGGCGTGGCTTGGCATCTTTCTTAGCAAGCAAGTAACGGATGGCTGCATGGTCGGTGTAGACAATGACTTTCGCCCCTACTAAGTAAGAACGAAACTTCTCAAAAGCATATACAACCGCCAATAACTCCTTCTCGGTAGTAGCGTAGTTGTGCTGGGCTACATCTAGCGTCTTGCTAGCATAATAAATGGCGGTGGTCCGGCTATCCTTATTCTATGGCTCCACCTCCGCTTTCTGTGGCTCCACCTCGGTTAGCATCTCGGCCGAAGTGTTCTTCGACTGCACCTGGACCGACGTGGTCTTCGTCGGTACTGGCACCGACCGAGGCACTGGATCTGCAGTTTTCAGTCCACTCCTCGTTGTTATGGCCATGATCTGGCCCTTAGGGTTGCTTTCCGTCCTTGCTGGAAGCTTCCCTGGATCTCTTGGCGCTTCATTCGCCCTACTAGCAAGTTGTTGTTCAAAGGCTTTTTGGGCCTTCGAAAATGAAGTCATAGAAGTCTCCATTGCACTAAGCTTGATCAAGATGGCCTCCAGCACTACGTCTTTCTATTCCGGATGAGACGAACTTGATCCTTGTCCCTGGCTCTTTAATGGAGTAGAAGAAGAAGAAGGGGAAGAGAGGAAAGGATTAGAGGTGATAGCAGAGGAAAGGATTAGAGGTGATAATCGACCTGGTGTCGCTCGTGGATCACCGGTCGATAAGGTCTGGAAGAAGAAGAAGAAGGAGAAGGGGAGGATCTATCCCTAAGGATAAACTGTCTATCTGAACTCATTCTCAACAAACTCTGTCATATCACCTCGGTCGGTCTGACACAACTCAAGAACACCTCGGCCGAGGCACAGCACGACTGGACCGAGGCGAAAAACTGTGCGATCGAATCTCTCAAAAATCCAGTTCTTTTCCCCCAAAATCACGACAACTGGTTCCTATGGGGTACTTAATCTCTTTCTCAGAAAATGCAAGGGCAACCAAAGCCCAATTCGAAGTAAAACAGTGAAAGGAGAGAGGTTAGGGTTTTTTCAATGTTTACCCCGATTCGGTCGATTTAGTTCGTTTTCTTCGCAGATTGACGCTTGCACTTGGATCCTCTATCCTTTCTTTGCAATTTGGAAGCAAGAATCGTCGAAAACGATCGAAGAAGGGCGAAGCGAGGCGAGGGGCTGCCGCGGTCGAGGAAAGGTAAAAAAGGAGATTTGAAGAACCTTTAACCCCCTTTTTATACCCTTTCTGGAACTGCTGTCACCTCGGTCGAGGTGGTCTCGACTGGACCGAGTTGGTATGGACCGAGTTGGTTCTTCAGAAACCCTAGTCGCCTCTGTTCCTCAAGAATCATCTCGGTCGAGGTGCTCTAACAGCAACCGAGATGTGTCTCAGTCAAACTTCGTCTTCTCAAATTCTCGAAATTCTGTCCTCCCAGTTATTCTCCTGGTTTGTACTCCTTCCTTAGATGTAACATGTTATCTGTCTAGAACGCCAAAAACAAAACAAAGCAAAGCAAAAGCAAAACTATCTAAGCTAGACTAGAAAAAGGGAAAAGAAAGCAATACCTTGGGTTGCCTCCCAAGAAGCGCCTAGTTTAAGGTCGCTAGCTGGACCATATGTCATCTCTCAAACGTGATGGGAGGTGCCCTCACCCCATAGTTCACCTCCATCGTGGGGTGAAGTAAGTAAGTCTATCAAACGCTCCAACAAGTGTAAGTGCTCATCGGGGAATGAATCGTCTATGGGTGGGTCGTCCTTCTCGCGTGAAGATGCAGGTAGCCGGCTGAGGTGATCCGCAACAGAATTTTCGGATCCCTTCTTATCGCGGATCTCTAAGTCAAACTCTTGAAGCAAGAGAATCCATCGAATAAGGCGTGGCTTGGCATCTTTCTTAGCAAGCAAGTAACGGATGGCTGCATGGTCGGTGTAGACAATGACTTTCGCCCCTACTAAGTAAGAACGAAACTTCTCAAAAGCATATACAACCGCCAATAACTCCTTCTCGGTAGTAGCGTAGTTGTGCTGGGCTACATCTAGCGTCTTGCTAGCATAATAAATGGCGGTGGTCCGGCTATCCTTATTCTATGGCTCCACCTCCGCTTTATGTGGCTCCACCTCGGTTAGCATCTCGGCCGAAGTGTTCTTCGACTACACCTGGACCGACGTGGTCTTCGTCGGTACTGGCACCGACCGAGGCACTGGATCTGCAGTTTTCAGTCCACTCCTCGTTGTTATGGCCATGATCTGGCCCTTAGGGTTGCTTTCCGTCCTTGCTGGAAGCTTCCCTGGATCTCTTGGCGCTTCATTCGCCCTACTAGCAAGTTGTTGTTCAAAGGCTTTTTGGGCCTTCGAAAATGAAGTCATAGAAGTCTCCATTGCACTAAGCTTGATCAAGATGGCCTCCAGCACTACGTCTTTCTATTCCGGATGAGACGAACTTGATCCTTGTCCCTGGCTCTTTAATGGAGTAGAAGAAGAAGAAGGGGAAGAGAGGAAAGGATTAGAGGTGATAGCAGAGGAAAGGATTAGAGGTGATAATCGACCTGGTGTCGCTCGTGGATCACCGGTCGATAAGGTCTGGAAGAAGAAGAAGAAGGAGAAGGGGAGGATCTATCCCTAAGGATAAACTGTCTATCTGAACTCATTCTCAACAAACTCTGTCATATCACCTCGGTCGGTCTGACACAACTCAAGAACACCTCGGCCGAGGCACAGCACGACTGGACCGAGGCGAAAAACTGTGCGATCGAATCTCTCAAAAATCCAGTTCTTTTCCCCCAAAATCACGACAACTGGTTCCTATGGGGTACTTAATCTCTTTCTCAGAAAATGCAAGGGCAACCAAAGCCCAATTCGAAGTAAAACAGTGAAAGGAGAGAGGTTAGGGTTTTTTCAATGTTTACCCCGATTCGGTCGATTTAGTTCGTTTTCTTCGCAGATTGACGCTTGCACTTGGATCCTCTATCCTTTCTTTGCAATTTGGAAGCAAGAATCGTCGAAAACGATCGAAGAAGGGCGAAGCGAGGCGAGGGGCTGCCGCGGTCGAGGAAAGGTAAAAAAGGAGATTTGAAGAACCTTTAACCCCCTTTTTATACCCTTTCTGGAACTGCTGTCACCTCGGTCGAGGTGGTCTCGACTGGACCGAGTTGGTATGGACCGAGTTGGTTCTTCAGAAACCCTAGTCGCCTCTGTTCCTCAAGAATCATCTCGGTCGAGGTGCTCTAACAGCAACCGAGATGTGTCTCAGTCAAACTTCGTCTTCTCAAATTCTCGAAATTCTGTCCTCCCAGTTATTCTCCTGGTTTGTACTCCTTCCTTAGATGTAACATGTTATCTGTCTAGAACGCCAAAAACAAAACAAAGCAAAGCAAAAGCAAAACTATCTAAGCTAGACTAGAAAAAGGGAAAAGAAAGCAATACCTTGGGTTGCCTCCCAAGAAGCGCTTGGTTTAAGGTCGCTAGCTGGACCATATGTCATCTCTCAAACGTGATGGGAGGTGCCCTCACCACATAATTCACCTCCATCGTGGGGTGAAGTAAGTAACACTATCAAACGCTCCAACAAGTGTAAGTGCTCATCGGGGAATGAACCGTCTATGGGTGGGTCGTCCTTCTCGCGTGAAGATGCAGGTAGCCGGCTGAGGTGATCCGCAACAGAATTTTCGGATCCCTTCTTATCGCGGATCTCTAAGTCAAACTCTTGAAGCAAGAGAATCCATCGAATAAGGCGTGGCTTGGCATCTTTCTTAGCAAGCAAGTAACGGATGGCTGCATGGTCGGTGTAGACAATGACTTTCGCCCCTACTAAGTAAGAACGAAACTTCTCAAAAGCATATACAACCGCCAATAACTCCTTCTCGGTAGTAGCGTAGTTGTGCTGGGCTACATCTAGCGTCTTGCTAGCATAATAAATGGCGGTGGTCCGGCTATCCTTATTCTATGGCTCCACCTCCGCTTTCTGTGGCTCCACCTCGGTTAGCATCTCGGCCGAAGTGTTCTTCGACTGCACCTGGACCGACGTGGTCTTCGTCGGTACTGGCACCGACCGAGGCACTGGATCTGCAGTTTTCAGTCCACTCCTCGTTGTTATGGCCATGATCTGGCCCTTAGGGTTGCTTTCCGTCCTTGCTGGAAGCTTCCCTGGATCTCTTGGCGCTTCATTCGCCCTACTAGCAAGTTGTTGTTCAAAGGCTTTTTGGGCCTTCGAAAATGAAGTCATAGAAGTCTCCATTGCACTAAGCTTGATCAAGATGGCCTCCAGCACTACGTCTTTCTTTTCCGGATGAGACGAACTTGATCCTTGTCCCTGGCTCTTTAATGGAGTAGAAGAAGAAGAAGGGGAAGAGAGGAAAGGATTAGAGGTGATAGCAGAGGAAAGGATTAGAGGTGATAATCGACCTGGTGTCGCTCGTGGATCACCGGTCGATAAGGTCTGGAAGAAGAAGAAGAAGGAGAAGGGGAGGATCTATCCCTAAGGACAAACTGTCTATCTGAACTCATTCTCAACAAACTCTGTCATATCACCTCGGTCGGTCTGACACAACTCAAGAACACCTCGGCCGAGGCACAGCACGACTGGACCGAGGCGAAAAACTGTGCGATCGAATCTCTCAAAAATCCAGTTCTTTTCCCCCAAAATCACGACAACTGGTTCCTATGGGGTACTTAATCTCTTTCTCAGAAAATGCAAGGGTAACCAAAGCCCAATTCGAAGTAAAACAGTGAAAGGAGAGAGGTTAGGGTTTTTTCAATGTTTACCCCGATTCGGTCGATTTAGTTCGTTTTCTTCGCAGATTGACGCTTGCACTTGGATCCTCTATCCTTTCTTTGCAATTTGGAAGCAAGAATCGTCGAAAACGATCGAAGAAGGGCGAAGCGAGGCGAGGGGCTGCCGCGGTCGAGGAAAGGTAAAAAAGGAGATTTGAAGAACCTTTAACCCCCTTTTTATACCCTTTCTGGAACTGCTGTCACCTCGGTCGAGGTGGTCTCGACTGGACCGAGTTGGTATGGACCGAGTTGGTTCTTCAGAAACCCTAGTCGCCTCTGTTCCTCAAGAATCATCTCGGTCGAGGTGCTCTAACAGCAACCGAGATGTGTCTCAGTCAAACTTCGTCTTCTCAAATTCTCGAAATTCTGTCCTCCCAGTTATTCTCCTGGTTTGTACTCCTTCCTTAGATGTAACATGTTATCTGTCTAGAACGCCAAAAACAAAACAAAGCAAAGCAAAAGCAAAACTATCTAAGCTAGACTAGAAAAAGGGAAAAGAAAGCAATACCTTGGGTTGCCTCCCAAGAAGCGCCTAGTTTAAGGTCGCTAGCTGGACCATATGTCATCTCTCAAACGTGATGGGAGGTGCCCTCACCCCATAGTTCACCTCCATCGTGGGGTGAAGTAAGTAAGTCTATCAAACGCTCCAACAAGTGTAAGTGCTCATCGGGGAATGAATCGTCTATGGGTGGGTCGTCCTTCTCGCGTGAAGATGCAGGTAGCCGGCTGAGGTGATCCGCAACAGAATTTTCGGATCCCTTCTTATCGCGGATCTCTAAGTCAAACTCTTGAAGCAAGAGAATCCATCGAATAAGGCGTGGCTTGGCATCTTTCTTCGCAAGCAAGTAACGGATGGCTGCATGGTCGGTGTAGACAATGACTTTCGCCCCTACTAAGTAAGAACGAAACTTCTCGAAAGCATATACAACCGCCAATAACTCCTTCTCGGTGGTAGTGTAGTTGCGCTGGGCTACATCTAGCGTCTTGCTAGCATAATAAATGGCGGTGGTCCGGCCATCCTTCTTCTGTGGCTCCACCTCCGCTTTCTGTGGCTCCACCTCGGTTGGCATCTCGGCCGAAGTGTTCTTCGACTGCACCTGGACCGAGGTGGTCTTCGTCGGTACTGGCACCGACCGAGGCACTGGATCTGCAGTTTTCAGTCCACTCCTCGTTGTTATGGCCATGATCTGGCCCTTAGGGTTGCTTTCTGTCCTTGCTGGAAGCTTCCCTGGATCTCTTGGCGCTTCATTCGCCCTACTAGCAAGTTGTTGTTCAAAGGCTTTTTGGGCCTTCGAAAATGAAGTCATAGAAGTCTCCATAGCACTAAGCTTGATCAAGATGGCATCCAGCACTACGTCTTTCTTTTCCGGCTGAGACGAACTTGATCCTTGCCCTTGGCTCTTAATGGAGTAGAAGAAGAAGAAGGGGAAGAGGGGAAAGGATTAGAGGTGATAGCGGAGGAAAGGATTAGAGGTGATAATCGACCTGGTGTCGCTCGTGGATCACCGGTCGATAAGGTCTGGAAGAAGAAGAAGAAGTAGAAGGGGAGCATCTATCCCTAAGGACAAGCTGTCTATTTGAACTCATTCTCAACAAACTCTGTCAGATAACCTCGGTCGGTGTGACACAACTCAAGAACACCTCGGCCGAGGCACAACACGACTGGACCGAGGCGAAAAATTGTGCGATCGCATCTCTCAAAAATCCAGTTCTTTTCCCCCAAAATCACGACAACTGGTTCCTATGGGGTACTTAATCTGTTTCTCAGCAAATGCAAGGGCAACCAAAGCCCAATTCGAAGTAAAACAGTGAAAGGAGAGAGGTTAGGGTTTTTTCAATGTTTACCCCGATTCGGTCGATTTAGTTCGTTTTCTTCGCAGATTGACGCTTGCACTTGGATCCTCTATCCTTTCTTTGCAATTTGGAAGCAAGAACCGTCGAAAACGATCGAAGAAGGGCGAAGCGAGGCGAGGGGCTGCCGCGGTCGAGGAAAGGTAAAAAAGGAGAGAGAGAAATTGAACCCCCTTTTTATACCCTTTCTGGAACTGCTGTCACCTCGGTCGAGGTGGTCTCGACTGGACCGAGGTGGTATGGACCGAGGTGGTTCTTCAGAAACCCTAGTCGCCTCGGTTCCTCAAGAATCATCTCGGTCGAGGTGCTCTAACAGCAACCGAGATGTGTCTCAGTCAAACTTCGTCTTCTCAAATTCTCGAACTTCTGTCCTCCCAGTTATTCTCCTGGTTTGTACTCCTTCCTTAGATGTCACCTATTATCTATCTAGGACGCCAAAAACAAAACAAAGCAAAGCAAAAGCAAAACTATCTAAGCTAGACTAGAAAAAGGGAAAAGAAAGCAATACCTTGGGTTGCCTCCCAATAAGACCCTGGTTTAAGGTCGCTAGCTGGACCATATGTCATCTCTCAAACGTGATGGGAGGTGCCCTCACCCCATAATTCACCTCCATCGTGGGGTGAAGTAAGTAACACTATCAAACGCTCCAACAAGTGTAAGTGCTCATCGGGGAATGAATCGTCTATGGGTGGGTCGTCCTTCTCGCGTGAAGATGCAGGTAGCCGGCTGAGGTGATCCGCAACAGAATTTTCGGATCCCTTCTTATCGCGGATCTCTAAGTCAAACTCTTGAAGCAAGAGAATCCATCGAATAAGGCGTGGCTTGGCATCTTTCTTAGCAAGCAAGTAACGGATGGCTGCATGGTCGGTGTAGACAATGACTTTCGCCCCTACTAAGTAAGAACAAAACTTCTCGAAAGCATATACAACCGCCAATAACTCCTTCTCGGTGGTAGCGTAGTTGCGCTGGGCTACATCTAGCGTCTTGCTAGCATAATAAATGGCGGTGGTCCGGCCATCCTTCTTCTGTGGCTCCACCTCCGCTTTCTGTGTCTCCACCTTGGTTGGCATCTCGGCTGAAGTGTTCTTTGACTGCCCCTAGACCGAGGTGGTCTTCCTCGGTACTAGCACCGACCAAGGCACTGGATCTGCAGTTTTTCAGTCCACTCCTCGTTGTTATGGCCATGATCTGGCCCTTAGGGTTGCTTTCCGTCCTTGTTGGAAGCTTCCCTGGATATCTTGGCGCTTTATTCGCCCTACTAGCAAGTTGTTGTTCAAAGGCTTTTTGGGCCTTCAAAAATGAAGTCATAGAAGTCTCCATAGCACTACGCTTGATCAAGATGGCCTCCAGCACTACGTCTTTCTTTTCCGGCTGAGACGAACTTGATCCTTGCCCCTGGCTCTTTAATGGAGTAGAAGAAGAAGAAGGGGAAGAGGGGAAAGGATTAGAGGTGATAGCGGAGGAAAGGATTAGAGGTGATAATCGACCTGGTGTCGGTCGTGGATCACCGCTCGATAAGGTCTGGAAGAAGGAGAAGAAGGAGAAGGGGAGGATCTATCCCTAAGGACAAGCTGTCTATCTGAACTCATTCTCAACAAACTCTGTCAGATCACCTCGGTCGGTCTTACACAACTCAAGAACACCTCGGCCGAGGCACAGCACGACTGGACCGAGGCGAAAAACTGTGCGATCAAATCTCTCAAAAATACAGTTCTTTTCCCCCAAAATCACGACAACTGGTTCCTATGGGGTACTTAATTTGTTTCTCAGCAAATGCAAGGGCAACCAAAGCCCAATTCGAAGTAAAACAGTGAAAGGAGAGAGGTTAGGGTTTTTTCGATGTTTACCCCGATTCGGTCGATTTAGTTCGTTTTCTTCGCAGATTGACGCTTGCACTGGGATCCTCTATCCTTTCTTTGCAATTTGAAAGCAAGAATCGTCGAAAACGATCGAAGAAGGGCGAAGCGAGGCGAGGGGCTGCCGCGGTCGAGGAAAGGTAAAAAAGGAGAGAGAGAAATTTAACCCCCTTTTTATACCATTTCTGGAACTGCTGTCACCTCGGTCGAGGTGGTCTCGACTGGACCGAGGTGGTATGGACCAAGGTGGTTCTTCAGAAACCCTAGTCGCCTCGGTTCCTCAAGAATCATCTCGGTCGAGGTGCTCTAACAGCAACCGAGATGTGTCTCAGTCAAACTTCGTCTTCTTAAATTCTCGAACTTCTGTCCTCCCAGTTATTCTCCTGGTTTGTACTCCTTCCTTAGATGTCACCTGTTATCTGTCTAGGACGCCAAAAACAAAACAAAGCAAAGCAAAAGCAAAACTATCTAAGCTAGACTAGAAAAAGGGAAAAGAAAGCAATATCTTGGGTTGCCTCCCAAGAAGACCCTGGTTTAAGGTCGCTAGCTGGACCATATGTCATCTCTCAAACGTGATGGGAGGTGCCCTCACCCCATACTTCACCTCCATCGTGGGGTGAACTAAGTAAATCTATCAAACGCTCCAACAAGTGTAAGTGCTCATCGGGGAATGAATCGTCTATGGGTGGGTCGTCCTTCTCGCGTGAAGATGTAGGTAGCCGGCTGAGGTGATCCGCAACAGAATTTTCGGATCCCTTCTTATCGCGGATCTCTAAGTCAAACTCTTGAAGCAAGAGAATCCATCGAATAAGGCGTGGCTTGGCATCTTTCTTAGCAAGCAAGTAACGGATGGCTGCATGGTCGGTGTAGACAATGACTTTCGCCCCTACTAAGTAAGAACGAAACTTCTCGAAAGCATATACAACCGCCAATAACTCCTTCTCGGTGGTAGCGTAGTTGCGCTGGGCTACATATAGCGTCTTGCTAGCATAATAAATGGCGGTGGTCTGGCCATCCTCTTTTGTGGCTCCACCTCCGCTTTCTGTGGCTCCACCTTGGTTGGCATCTCGGCCGAAGTGTTCTTCGACTGCACCTAGACCGAGGTGGTCTTCGTCGGTACTGGCACCGACCGAGGCACTGGATCTGCAGTTTTTTAGTCCACTCCTCGTTGTTATGGCCATGATCTGGCCCTTAGGGTTGCTTTCCGTCCTTGCTGGAAGCTTCCCTGGATCTCTTGGCGCTTCATTCGCCCTACTAGCAAGTTGTTGTTCAAAGGCTTTTTGGGCCTTCAAAAATGAAGTCATAGAAGTCTCCATAGCACTACGCTTGATCAAGATGGCCTCCAGCACTACGTCTTTCTTTTCCGGCTGAGACGAACTTGATCCTTGCCCCTGGCTCTGATAACACGATTTATGACTTAGTTTTAGGTAATCATTTAGATAGATTTCTCGCTCATTCATGCATGGTTTAGTATTAGTTCAAGACGTTTTGCACTCAATTCATGTATTTTGTCGAGATAGACGTCTACACGGACTTTTGCGTGTTTTATAGGTATTTCGGGGAATTTAGGAGCTAAAACGATGCGTTTGAGGATCGTTCATCTAGATGACAGACCCTCGGACTCATTAGGGCACAAATCAAGGGCTAAGGAGGATTCATGGAACCTTGCCAACACTAGCCATGCACCAAATCACAGCTTAATGATCCAAGGCGAAGTTTCTGCACAGAATCACGGTTCTCTGACACTCCACGGCCGTGGAATCAACCGTGGATTTTGCCAGATTCTTGTGACAGCTGTGCCACGACTCTCATGGCCAGCTCATGCAAGTTTGTTATAAAAGTGGTCCTTCATGGGCTGTGAGAGGCAGCTGGGAGCAATCTTGGAGCAGCTCTCCATTATCCAAATCCTCTAACAAAAATATTCTCCCAACAAGAAGATTTTCTAGGAAGGAAAGTGTCAAAAAGGAAGAGGAAGAGCTCCATTGAAGAGGAGAAGAAGAACACACCATTGCCACACTTGGATAGCTTGTAGTGAAGAGTTTCGGATTGATTTCTAGAGTTGTATGAACCATTTGAACCTTCTTTAAGAAGGATTGTGAGTTACTCTAATTCTATTTTCAGCTTTGTTTTGATTTAAGTTCACTTGTTCATCTCTTTTCTTTCATCATCTTTGTTACGCTAGGAAATAGCACAAAAAGCTTTACATTTATAAACTCGAACTAAATCCTAAACTACCTAGCGAACCCGCAGTGTACGGGACGTTTGTAGAAAGGTAAGTATTCCGAGGTCGACACAAAGACTAAGGTGAAATCGAGTCAAGCAATGATCAAAGATAGTGTGAATCTAGACTAAGATAAGATGAGAAACAAAGAAAATGTAAAACTCAATGTTTTTGTTGGTTTTTATGGTGATCAAACAAAGATCAAAAGTCAAGCAAGATAATAAAACAACTAACAACTCAAGCTAACAAAGGAACAAGTAACACAAAGCACAAGTATATGATCAAGAGAGAAAAGTAGATTCTAGAGGTCAAGATTTCCGGTTATGGCATTGGACTCAAGATTCTAAGGATCCTAAGGACAAGCTGCGTTGTTTGGGAAAGGATGTTCACTAATGGAAGCGATTACCGGGTAAGTCTCTCACTTCACTAATCCCGCATCAAACTCCTATTACCGGGTAGGTCTCAAGAGGTTAGAGTAAGGAATTCCGCACAAACTAGATGCTACTTAAGGGTAACCCTCTCCTTACCGGGTAAGTCTCGGAATAGGGAAGTCTCAAGCAACAATCCTAGCACATTCGATCCAATAGCGGCTTATGAGGCTCACTACTACCTAGCATTCATCATCTTAGGTATCTAAGGTCGGAAATCATCGGGTAGATCTCTTCCCTCACTTAGATTGGTAGCATTAAGTGATACTAAGCTAAATTAGGCTTGACAAACACTAGGATTCAAACAACCAAAGACCCTAGCATGCAGATTCATCAATTAAAGAACAACAGAGAAGAAAATCGGGTGGATCATACAAAAATCGGACGATCTAGATGAAGAACAGGTCGATTTTTGTCTCTGGAATGGGTTTCGTGCATACAAATCATCCTAAACTAACATATAAGTCCGTCCTATCATCACCCAAGCCATAACCATCAATCCATCACTCTAGAATCACAATAAACTAGCCAATAATATGCATATCAAGATCCGAAATCATCAAACAAGCATACATGGTGTTCATAGATGGATAATGAAAGATGAGTAAGCAAAATCAATAAATCTCAGCCAAATCCAAGTTGTAGCAAGACTTACAAACTCTAAAATGAAGATTCAAAACGTTCTTAACAATCCTTGCAATTAGTTCTTCAATCCAAGACTACAAAATCACTCAAAATCACTCCAAACTCTTAGAATGGTGTTCTTGTTCTTCCTTCAACCTTTGAGAGCTTTTCTTCTTCCCCAATCTTTTCCCCAAATTGATGAGCTGTGAATGAGAGTGTGGGAGAGGAGAGATGCCCAACAACCACCTGAGGGACCACTTATATTCTCCACCAAGAGCAAGGACGGACAAGAGATCATGGGACACGTGGCTTTAAGCTGTCAAAGGCCTAAAAATCGACCCAGAGGAAAAAATCGGCCGATTTTCCTGGGTGTAGGTCGATTTTCTTCAAC
Source organism: Fagopyrum esculentum (assembly GCA_033239045.1). Classification (NCBI taxonomy): domain Eukaryota; kingdom Viridiplantae; phylum Streptophyta; class Magnoliopsida; order Caryophyllales; family Polygonaceae; genus Fagopyrum; species Fagopyrum esculentum. Next base: position 87,919,249 of record BSUD01000003.1, on the reverse strand, counting down.
AGAAACATGCTATGATCGTCTAGCCATGAGTTGATCCATTGCTTGCACCAATAGTGGTCTTTGTGTCCTTTGTTGCTCCAATTATGCTCCTCCAAGGCTTTGGATGTGTACCATCATGAGGCTTGGCCCTCAAATGTATCAATTAACGTCTAATAGATCCCCGAATTACCTACAAAACCGATAAAAGGTAGTGTAGACGTCTTTTCTAGAAATGTGCATGAATTGAGCGAAGACGTCATGAACCAATGCCAAAACGTGCATGAATGAGTGAAAATTCTATCTAAATGATTACCTAATCCTAAGTCATAAATCTTGTTATCAAAAATACCCCATACTTAAGGTTTGCTCGTCCCCGAGCAAATTCCCAACTATAGACTAAGAGATGACATGATTTATGTATGCAGAAAAATGGCAAAATCTTTTTGGGTTTGTGCTTCTAATATTGGATCACCTTCATAGTCATGCTTCATAACAATGGACAAGCAATCATGTATCAAAATGAATGAAGGCATGGAAAGACAATTATACTTATCTAGAAAACATGCATGAGAGGTGAAAATGAAGAAGTCAAGATGGTCATGAGTATGTCCAATCTAGATCACTAAGTCTTACACACATGCATTTAGGTCACAAGGACTTAGGAAAGAAAAGGCTAAGAAACGTTGTGATTAGGTGGGAATTTTCTAGGCTATGTGATGCTAATCCGGGAAAGGAACTAAACAACCACAACTTCACATTTCTTATCAACTTCCCTCAAGTGTATATTTTTTCATTTTCTTTTCTTTCTTTTATTTTTGAGACAATGGCATTGGTGTACAAAAGCCGAAACCTTGGTGATTAGCCATTCTCGGGATTTTTCTATTTTTCGAGATGCATCCACACCGGGCACACATACCAAAGCTCGTTAGGACTATCGGTTTATTTGACTTTGGCAAGGCACCAACACCCGATTATGTGAAGTGTACCGAGTTACTTGTCATTTAAACCAACGTCCCCAAGCAATATTTTTGTCTACACTTTCACAACAATTTCAGCATTTCATTCACATCATTCTTTCATCAACAACTTCACCCCACACTTG
>BSUD01000003.1:87776372-87917923 GCA_033239045.1 Fagopyrum esculentum | reverse complement strand
AATTGAGGTGCTCAAACAACATGATCAAGATGAGAAGTAGAGAAAGATGAGTTGCCTCAATCACTCCTAATTGATGTGCAAGAACTAGCATGCAATTTCGACTTTCAATACTCAATTCAATCAAGGCAAACATTCATGATCACAAATCATTCATGGGATTCAAGATAAGTATTTCAAGTCCACATATGCATCATCTATTCAACACATGAGGCCATCCATAGCCAATTCACAAGACAAGATTCATCATTAGGGTCATATCCAAGCCTAGAAAGCACAAAAATTTTTAAAATTTTCTGATTTTTTTGGATTTTTCGAAATATATATGTACAATGCAAGACATAATGAAACATGTGACAATATTAAACTATCCTAGATACTAATCATGCAAGTGATCATGAAAACCCCACCCCATACTTAGAAACACATTGTCCCCAATGTGAAAACTAGATAAAGAAGTGAAAGAGAGTCCTCACAATGTAAAATTGGTGATGCTTTGGTATTTCGGTTCACATTGGATGATGATGGTGGATGATCGATCAAGGATGGTAGAGAGCTCTTGATGTTCGTTATGGTGTTGGAACCCGCGCTTGGCACCGCAAGCCGTCCAAGTTCCTCGTCCGCTCCACCCATACTTGATTGGAGATCATCACTTTCCTTTACAGAGGAAAAATCGGCCCATAGCCCAGGAAAATCGGCCGATTTTGTTGATGAACAGGCCGATTTTTCTGGGTGCTTTCCTCCTCGTCCATGTGCTTGGATCTTGTACCTTCAATAGCTCCATGAGGCTTTCACATGACCTCCAACATCTCATAACTCATGACAATCAACAAGATCTAGCACCCAAAAACACAAAAGAAAAACAAAGCACACCAAGAGTGAGATTAAACAAAAGCAAGAAAAAGAAAGGGAAAAATATGTACCAATGGGTTGCCTCCCATTAAGCGCTTCTTTAAGGTCATTAGCTTGACCAAATTCAGGAGCGTTTCAATCAAGGTGAAGTGGGGCAATCACTTCCACCGGGGCTTCCGGGATGTACTTCTTCAATCGATGCCCATTCACCTTGAAGTTACCACAATGATCTCCTCCTATCTCCACCGCTCCATGAGGAAAGATCTTCTTCACCACATATGGCCCGGTCCACCTTGATTTGAGCTTTCCGGGGAATAGGCGCAGCCTTGAGTTGAAGAGAAGGACAAGGTCTCCTTCAATCAACTCTTTCGGGATGATCCTCTTGTCATGCCATCGCTTGGTTCGCTCCTTGTAGATCCGAGCATTCTCGTAAGCATCCAACCGGATCTCTTCAAGAGCATTTATATCAAGCAAACGCTTCTCACCGGCTTCTTTGAGGTCAAAGTTTAACCACCTTATAGCCCAATATGCTCTATGCTCCATCTCTACCGGAAGGTGGCAAGACTTGCCATAGACCAACTTGTAAGGAGTGGTGCCAATTGGTGTCTTGAAAGCGGTCCTATATGCCCACAAGGCATCATTGAGCTTCATAGCCCAATCCTTTCTCGTCCTTGATACCGTCTTCTCAAGAATGGCCTTGATCTCCCGGTTGGAGATCTCCACTTGGCCACTTGTTTGGGGATGGTAAGGTGTTGCCACCTTATGAGTCACCCCATACTTAGCCAAAAGTGCTCCAAAGTTCCTATTGGTGAAATGCTTTCCTCCATCACTTATGATCACCCTTGGTGTTCCAAACCTAGGAAAGATCACTCGGTTGAAGAACCGCACCACAACCTTGGCGTCATTTGTAGGAGAGGCGATTGCCTCCACCCATCTTGAAACATAGTCAACCGCCAATAGGATGTAGAGGTTGCCACATGAAGAAGGGAATGGTCCCATGAAGTCCACACCCCATACATCAAATATCTCTACCTCTTGTATGTTGTTCAAGGGCATCTCATTCCTCCTTGAGATGTTGCCCGTCCTTTGGCAAGCATCACAAGCTACAACAAAGCCTTGCACATCCTTGAACAAACTTGGCCAAAAGAAGCCCGATTGTAGCACTTTTGCACATGTCTTGTGTGCACTAGCATGCCCTCCACATGGCAAGGAATGACAATGGCGGATCACACTCTCCACCTCATCCTCCGGTATGCATCTTCTAAACATTCCATCCGGCCCTCTTTTGAACAAAAGTGGCTCGCTCCAATAGTAATGCCTCACATCCTTGAAGAATTTCTTCCTTTGGGCATATGTCAAGCCGGGAGGCACTTCCTCACACACCAAATAGTTCACAATGTCGGCATACCACGGTTCACTCCCTCTAGACACTTGGAACAAACACTCCTCCACCATTTGCAATTGCTCATCCCGGAATGAGTCATCAATCGGGATGTCCTCTCTTTCAAGCTCCAATGGTGGGAGTCTACTAAGGTGATCCGCCACGGAGTTCTCGGATCCCTTCTTGTCCCGGATTTCCAAGTCAAACTCTTGAAGAAGAAGGATCCACCGAATCAACCTAGGCTTGGCATCCTTCTTTGTAAGGAGGTAACGGATTGCAGCATGATCCGTATAGACAATGACCTTCGCTCCAACAAGGTATGACCGAAACTTCTCAAAGGCGTACACCACCGCTAGCAACTCTTTCTCGGTTGTGGCATAGTTAAGTTGGGCATCATCTAGCGTCTTGCTAGCATAATAAATAGCATGAGTGCGCCCATCTTTCCTTTGCCCCAAAACAGCCCAAACGGCTACATCGCTTGCATCACACATGATCTCAAACGGTAAACTCCAATCCGGAGGTTGCATGATAGGTGCGGAGATCAAGGCGTTCTTCAACCTATAAAAAGCTTCAAGACAATCTTTGGAAAAGACAAAATCAACATCCTTCATTAGTAGGTTAGTAAGAGGCTTTGAAATCTTAGAGAAATCTTGAATAAACCTCCGGTAAAAACCGGCATGCCCTAGGAAACTCCTTACCCCTTTCACCGAGGTAGGTGGTGGCAACTTCTCTATCGTTTCAATCTTGGCCCTATCAACCTCAATGCCACGGTTAGACACCAAGTGTCCTAACACAATACCTTCACTTACCATGAAGTGGCATTTTTCCCAATTCAAGACAAGATTTGTCTCCTCACATCTTTGCAACACTAGTGACAAGTTAGCTAAGCAATCATCAAAAGAAGAACCATAAACAGAGAAATCATCCATGAACACTTCCATGATATTTTCTATGTATTCCGAAAAGATAGCCATCATACACCTTTGGAAGGTGGCGGGTGCATTACACAACCCAAATGGCATCCTCCTATATGCAAAAGTACCCCATGGACATGTAAAGGTTGTTTTCTCTTGGTCATCGGGGTGGATAGGGATTTGGAAGAATCCACTGTAGCCATCTAAGTAACAAAAATGGGAATGTTGAGCTAACCTTTCTAGCATTTGGTCAATGAAGGGGAGAGGGAAGTGATCTTTCCTAGAGGCCATGTTAAGCTTTCTATAATCAATACACATCCTCCATCCCGTAACCGTTCTAGTGGGGATTAGTTCATTGTTCTCATTAGTCACTACGGTCATCCCACCCTTCTTAGGTACTACATGAACGGGACTAACCCACTTACTATCCGAGATAGGGTAGATAATTCCCGCATCTAGCAACTTAATGATCTCCTTCTTAACTACCTCTTTCATTATAGGATTTAACCTTCTTTGATGTTCAATAGAGGGTTTATGATTATCTTCCATCATTATCCTATGCATGCACAAAGAGGGCTTAATTCCAACAAGATCATCAATGGTGTATCCTATAGCCTTTCTATGCAGTTTCAATTCATTCAACAATCTATCAAGCTCATCATCATTCAAAGATGCATTCACAATCACCGGATAAGTAGAATTTGAACCAAGGAAAGCATACTTTAAATGAGAAGGAAGAGGTTTAAGATCAAGTTGAGGAGGACCTTTTTCGGTTGGAGACGATCCATACAATGTAGGTTGAGATGATTGCAAAGCCATGGAAGCCTCCTTGAAGTCCCTTGATGATTGCTCAAACTCAAGTGGTTGATGCTGAAAAGACTCAGGAAAATCGGTCCAGGAAGAAAAATCGGACGATTTTTCAAGCAGTGGGTCGATCTGAGTTTCTGTTTTGGCAAAACTGGCTGAAATTTCAGCACAAGTACAAAAATCGGCCGATTTTTGCCAGGCAGGTCGATTTTTCTGGCAGTTTTCCTCTTCTTCTAGCACTTCAAATCCAACACTTGGTAGCTCGTCCAATGCATTCAAGGCCTTGATTACTTCATTGCTACTCTCCTCAACTCCTTCCTCCATCAAGCTCGAGCTAAGAACCCTCTCAAGTGGATCCTTGAGCAAGATTGAGCTCACAATCTCTCTAGACTCTTCCTCTTCAACCATGTTGAATACATCCTCATCAAGAGTTGGCCCTTTCATCATTGTTGATAGCTTGAACTTGATGTTCTCTTCTCCAATGTTGAAGGAGAGGGTTCCATTCTTGCAATCTACTAGACATCCGGAAGTAGCTAGGAAAGGTCTCCCCAAAATGATAGGAACCGGATAGTCCGCCGGGATGTCCAAAACAACAAAGTCTATGGGCACATAGAACTTCCCTAATTGCACCGGAATGTCCTCCAAGATTCCAACCGGATGAGTGATCGAGCGGTCCGCCATATAAAGGGTCATCTTGACCGGCTTCGGCTCTCCTAGCCCAACCTTGTTGCAAAGTGCAAGCGGGATGATGCTCACACTTGCCCCAAGATCACATAGGGCGTCATACTTCACTTCTCCTACTCCGATTGGCACACAAAAGGACCCCGGATCCCTTAGCTTAGGAGGCATCTCCTCCTTCATTGTTTGAATCAACTCCGATGATCTCTTAGTCATCCTTATTTCACCATACTCCTCCAACTTCCTTTTGTTGGAGAGTATTTCCTTCAAGAATTTGCCATATGCCGGCATCCCTAAAATGGCATCCATGAACGGAATGTTAATATGCAATTTAGACATTAGTTCAAGGAACTTACCAAAATGATTGTCCAAGCGAGCTCTTGCTCGTGATTGAGGGAACGGTAGTGGTGGCTTGTATGGAGGCGGTGCCACATAGGTTGGCTCTACATCCTTGCTCTTGCCTCCATCTCCTTGCAAAGTCTCTTCCTCTATCACCACTTGCTTCCCTTTAGCATTCTCCTTGGGCAAAGGATCCTTCATGCTTAACCCGCTTCTTGTTGTAATAGCCAACACTTGGCCTCTTGGGTTTTCTTCGGTCCTTCCGGGAAGCTTTCCCGGATCTCTATGTGCTTCACCCGCCTTTTGGAACACTTGTGCTTCTAAAACCTTTTGAGCCTTTGAGATAGAAGTCACCGTGCTCTCAAGACCACTCAACCTTCCAAGCAATTGCTCAAACATCATTTCGGTTCTATCCTTTGGAGGTTGAGTAAATCCGGGTGGAGGTTCTTGTGAAGCTCTTGGTGGTGGAGTTGTGCTTGTAGAAGCGGGAGGGTTCAAGGCTCCATCCGGGTTAGAGTAAGAAAACCCGGGATGGTTATGGTTGGGCCGGTAATTGTTGAATTGCCGGTTGTTGTTGAAGTTCCTTGGGCCTTGATAATTGTTGTAATTGCCCCTTCCCATGTAATTCACATCCTCCTCCTTGGAAGATAGGTTGGCTTGTGGAAGCACTTGAGGAGTTGCTTGGTTCTTCAAGGTTGTAGTACACAACTCCCTCAAGGAATTTAGCTCGTTGTTGATGGCGTCAAGCTTGAAATTGCTCATGGTGACCTCACTCACCTCATATGCTCCCGCCTTTCTCCCTTCACTCTTCCTATGGGAGTATTTCTCAATCACTAGAGCTTGCTTCTCTACAAACTCCCAAGCATCATCCACATGCTTCTCCATGAAAGTCCCACCGGAAAGGGATTGAAGTTTGAATTGGCTATCTTCATCAAGTCCCTTGAAGTAGATCTCCAATAGCTCAATTTTCGGTATGCCATGGTGTGGACAATCTAGGAGAAGGTCCTTGAATCTCTCCCAAGACTTGAACAAACTTTCTCTATCCTTCATCACGAAGGCATTGATCTTCCCTCTTAACTCGGTAGTCTTGGAAGGGGGGAAGAACTTAGTCAAAAACTCGGTTGTCATCTCCTCCCAAGTACCAACTCGCCCTTGTGGAATAGATTGATACCAAGCCAAGGCCTTGTCCTTAAGAGAGAAGGAGAAAGCCCTTAGCTTGTGGTTGTTGCTCTCCAATCTTGGCGGTCTAAGTGTTTCCATCAAAATCTCGTAGTTCATCAAATGTTGGTGAGGAGACTCTCCTTCCATCCCTCCAAATTGATTATGCCGGATCATTTGTAGAACTTGAGGGCGGAGCTCATAGTTGTGGGCTGCGGGATCTCCTAAGTTCACACCCGGACGGTGTGCTCTTTGTGCCGGATCCATACGTCTCCCTAGGGTTTGTGGCTCTTCAATGGCAATGGGCACAACCCTAACATTAGCCGCCGGATGCGGTTGCTCCACCGGTGGTGGAGGAGGTGGAGGTTGTCGGCGATTAAGCTCTCCTTGAACAAGGGCTTGCCTAATCTCCTCAATCTCCCTCCTAGTTGCTTCTTGCCTCTCATTGGCAAGTCTCCTTTCTTCCTCTAGAAGCTCATCTCTTAGCCTTATTTGCTCCAAGGCTTCATCCGGGTTAGAGTAAGGAAAGGATGTCATGATTTTATGTTTGCTTGTTTCGATTTCTATCATGAATGTTGTAGGCTAAATAGATGTGGTTCTAGGGTAAGGAAAGGATGGTTATTGCTAGCTGCATGATAGGACGGACTTAAATTTATCTTTGGATGACTTGTGTTCATAGACGTAGCCTCTGTTAGGAATCACCGTCGGTTCTTGACAAACCACGGCCGTGGTTTAGGTAGAACAACCCGTGATTTTCCTGGTTCGATGAAGCTAGCTTTAGATTGTTAAAATGTTGAAATCCAAGGTGTTTGTTGAGTTAATCTAGCCTAGGGTGACCTAGTGTTAGCTACTAAGTGTTAGAAGAGACCTACCCGGTGATTCTTACCCTTAGATTTCGAAGATTACAAACCCTAGGTAGTGGTGAGCCTCGCAAGCCGCCATTGGACTAAGTGTGCTAGGACAGTTGCTTAGAACTCCCCTTTCCGAGACTTACCCGGTAAGGATAGGTTAGATCTATAGGTAACAATCCGGTTTGTGTAGAATTCCGTCCCTTAGGTTCTTAGAGACTTACCCGGTAATGAGACCTAGGGAATGGACTAGTGGATCATGAGACTTACCCGGTGACTGATCCCAATCTAGAAACACTTAACCCCAACATTGTTAATCCAAAGAATGAATAGATAACTTGAGTCCTATGCCATAACCGGAACTTCCAATCCCTAGAATCCGTCTTTTCTCTCTTTGATTTACATCTCGTGTTTAGCTTGTTTCTTGTTTGATTCGTTAGCTCAGTTGATTGCTTACTTTTGTATGAATTGTGATCTTTGATTGATCACCGAAAAAAAAACCCACCAAAAACAATTGAGATTTTCTTTTCTTTATTTCTCTCCCCATTTCTTAACTTAGATCTTCACTAGACTTAATCATAAATCGAATCAATCTCACCTTAGTCTTTGTGTTCGACCTCGGAATACTTATCTTTCTACAAACGTCCCGTACACTGCGGGTTCGCTAGGAGTTAGGATAGATATCACGAGTATAAATTTAAAACCCATTTGCGCATCACGATCTTAGCGTAACAAGTTTTTGGCGCCGTTGCCGGGGACTAGGTCTAGATTGAGTCTATTTTGTGATTGTTTATTAGTGTAGATCTTTCTTGTTGGTTTTGATCTCTCTTTGGTGTATGTTTTTGCTTTTTCAGGACATCTCTTATTCTCTAGGTGTATGCGAAGATCTCGTGGCAAGGATTTAGCTCCATTCGATCCCGAACCGGAGAAAACCCTTAGATCTAGATCCAAGAGTATTATAAAGGGAAAAGAGATAGCCGGAAGAGATCTCCAAGCTGAGTTGGATGAAGCCTTAGAGCAAATAAGGCTAAGAGATGAGCTCTTGGAGGAAGAGATGAGACTTGCCAATGAGAGGCAAGAAGCAACTAGGAGGGAGATTGATGAGATTAGGCAAACCCTTGTACGAGGGGAGCTTAATCGTCAACAACCTCCACCTCCTCCACTACAACCGCAGCCGGCGGCTAATGTTAGGGTTGTACCCATTGCTATTGAGGAGCCACAAACCCTAGGGAGACGTATGGATCCGGCACAAAGAGCACACCGTCCGGGTGTGAACTTAGGAGATCCCCAACTCACAACTATGAGCTCCGGCCTCAAGTTCTACAAATGATCCGGCATAATCAATTTGGAGGGATGGAAGGAGAGTCTCCTCATCAACACTTGATGAACTATGAGATATTGATGGAGACTCTTAGACCGCCTAGATTGGAGAGCAACAACCATAAGCTTAGGGCTTTCTCTTTTTCACTTAAGGATAAAGCCTTAGCTTGGTATCAATCTATTCCGCAAGGGCGAGTGGGTACTTGGGAGGAGATGACAACCGAGTTTTTGACTAAGTTCTTCCCACCTTCCAAGACTACCGAGTTAAGAGGGAAGATCAATGCCTTCGTGATGAAGGATAGAGAAAGTTTATTCAAGTCTTGGGAGAGGTTTAAGGATCTTCTCCTTGATTATCCACACCATGGCATACTAAAAATTGAGCTATTGGAGATCTACTTCAAGGGACTTGATGAAGATAGTCAATTCAAGCTTCAATCTCTTTCCGGTGGGACTTTTATGGAGAAGCATGTAGATGAAGCTTGGGAATTTGTGGAGAAGCAAGCTCTAGTGATTGAGAAGTACTCCCATAGGAAGAGTGAAGGAAGAAAGGCGGGAGCATATGAGGTGAGTGAAGTCACCATGAGCAATTTCAAGCTTGACGCCATCAACAACGAGTTGAAGTCCTTGAGGGAGTTGTGTGCTACAACTTTGAAGAACCAAGCAACTCCTCAAGTGCTTCCACAAGCCAACTTATCTTCCAAGGAGGAGGATGTGAATTACATGGGAAGGGGCAACTTCAACAATTACCAAGGCCCAAGGAGTTTCAACAACAACCAGCAATTCAACAATTACCGGCCTAACCACAACCATCCCGGATTTTCTTACTCTAACCCGGATGGAGCCTTGAACCCTCCCGCTTCCACAAGCACAACTCCACCACCAAGAGCTTCACAAGAACCTCCACCCGGATTTACTCAACCTCCCAAGGATAGAACCGAAATAATGTTTGAGCAATTGCTAGGAAGGTTGAGTGGCCTTGAGAGCACCGTGACTTCAATCTCTAAAGCTCAAAAGGTTTTGGAAGCACAAGTGTTCCAAAAGGCGGGTGAAACATATAGAGACCCGGGAAAGCTTCCCGGAAAAACCGAAGACAACCCAAGAGGCCAAGTGTTGGCTATCACAACAAGGAGTGGGTTGAGTATGAAAGATCCTTTGCCCAAGGACAATGCTAAGTGAAAGCAAGTAGTGGTAGAAGAGGGAAAGTTGCAAGGAGATGGAGGCAAGAGCAAGGATGTAGAGCCAACCTATGTGGCACCGCCTCCATACAAGCCACCACTACCGTTCCCACAATCAAGAGCAAGAGCTCGTTTGGACAATCACTTTGGTAAGTTCCTTGAACTAATGTCTAAATTGCATATTAACATTCCGTTCATGGATGCCATTTTAGGAATGCCGGCATATGGCAAGTTTTTGAAAGAAATACTCTCCAACAAAAGGAAGTTGGAGGAGTATGGGGAGATAAGAATGACCAAGAGATCCTCGGAATTGATCCAGACAATGAAGGAGGAGATGCCTCCCAAGCTAAGAGATCCCGGTTCTTTTTGTGTCCCAATAGGAGTGGGAGATGTGAAGTACGAGGCCCTTTGTGATCTTGGAGCAAGTGTAAGCATCATACCGCTTGCACTTTGCAACAAGGTTGGGCTAGGAGACCCGAAACCGGTCAAGATGACCCTCTATATGGCGGATCGTTCTATCACTCATCCGGTTGGGATTTTAGAGGACATCCCGGTGCAACTAGGAGGATTCTATGTGCCAATTGACTTTGTCGTCTTGGATATTCCGGCGGACTATCCGGTTCCAATCATCTTAGGAAGACCTTTCCTAGCCACTTCCGGAAGCCTAGTGGATTGCAAGAACGGGACTCTCTCCTTCAACATTGGAGAAGAGAACATCAAGTTCAAGTTGTCCACAATGATGAAAGGGCCAACCCTTGATGAGGATGTCTTCAACATAATCGAGCATGAAGAATCTAGAGAAGTTGTGAGCTCGATCTTGATCAAGGATCCCTTGGAGAAGGTTCTCACCTTAAGTATGATGGAGGAAGGTGTTGAGGAGGCTTGCAATGAAGAGATCAAGGCCTTGGATGCATTGGAAGAGGATCCAAGAGATGGATTTGAAGGCCACGAAGAGGTGTTGAACAGCTGCAAGTTCCACGGCCGAGATTTATGTTCCAAGGCCGTCAAACTTTCTGGACAACTCCGGGAAGCAAGCTTGGCAAGAACCACGGCCGTGGAAGTTGAGCAAACCGTGTTTCCAGCCGTGGTTTTCCCTAGATCAGCCCTTGATGGTGATCAAGCTTCTAGGAGCCATAGGGAGTCTTCATTTGCTTTGGACTCATCTCATCCAACCTTATTTGGGTCGTCTTCAACCGATAAAGGTCCTCCTTCACTTGAACTTAAACCCCTCCCCTCTCATTTGAAATATGCTTTTCTTGGTGAAAATTCTTCATATCCGGTGATTGTTAATGCATGCTTAAGTGATGATGAACTTGCTAAGTTGTTGCATGAACTAAGGTTGCATAGAAAAGCCATTGGTTATACTATTGATGATTTGGTTGGCATTAATCCTTCTTTGTGCATGCATAAGATAATGATGGAAGATAATCATAAACCCTCTATTGAACATCAAAGGAGATTGAACCCTATAATGAAAGAGGTAGTCAAAAAGGAAATCATTAAGTTGCTAGATGCGGGAATTATCTACCCTATCTCGGATAGTAAGTGGGTTAGTCCCGTTCATGTAGTACCTAAGAAAGGAGGGATGACCGTAGTAACCAATGAGAACAATGAACTAATCCCGACTAGGACGGTTACGGGGTGGAGGATGTGCATTGATTATAGAAAGTTGAACATGGCCTCTAGGAAAGATCACTTCTCTCTCCCCTTCATTGACCAAATGCTAGAAAGGTTAGCCCAACACTCTCATTTTTGCTACCTAGATGGCTATAGTGGATTCTTCCAAATCCCTATCCACCCCGATGACCAAGAGAAAACACCCTTTACATGTCCATGGGGTATATTTGCATATAGGAGAATGCCATTTGGGTTGTGTAATGCACCCGCCACTTTCCAAAGGTGTATGATGGCCATCTTTTCGGAATACATAGAAAATATCATGGAAGTGTTTATGGATGATTTCTCTGTTTATGGTTCTTCATTTGATAATTGCTTGGCTAACTTGTCATTAGTATTGCAAAGATGTGAGGAGACAAATCTTGTCTTAAATTGGGAGAAATGCCACTTCATGGTAAGTGAAGGCATTGTGTTAGGACACTTGGTGTCTAACCGTGGCATTGAGGTTGATAGGGCCAAGATTGAAACTATAGAGAAATTGCCACCACCTACCTCGGTGAAAGGGGTAAGGAGTTTCTTAGGGCATGCCGGTTTCTACCGGAGGTTCATTCAAGATTTCTCTAAAATTTCTAAGCCTCTCACTAACCTACTAATGAAAGATGTTGATTTTGTCTTCTCCAAAGATTGTCTTGAAGCTTTTTGTAGGTTGAAGAACGCATTGATCTCCGCACCTATCATGCAACCTCCGGATTGGAGTCTACCATTTGAGATCATGTGTGATGCAAGCGATGTAGCCGTTGGGGCTGTCTTGGGGCAAAGGAAAGAAGGGCGTACTCATGCTATTTATTATGCTAGCAAGACGCTAGATGATGCCCAACTCAACTATGCTACCACCGAGAAGGAGTTGCTAGCGGTGGTGTATGCATTTGAGAAGTTCCGCTCGTATCTTGTTGGAGCGAAGGTCATAGTTTATACGGATCATGCTGCGATCCGTTATCTACTTACCAAGAAGGATGCCAAACCAAGGTTGATTCGGTGGATCCTCCTTCTTCAAGAGTTTGATTTAGAAATACGGGACAAGAAGGGATCCGAGAACTCCGTGGCGGATCACCTTAGTAGACTCCCACCGTTGGAGCTTGAAAAAGATAACATCCCGATAGATGACTCATTCCGGGATGAGCAATTGCAAATGGTGGAGGAATGCTTGTTCCAAGTGTCTAGAGGAAGTGAGCCATGGTACGCCGACATCGTGAACTACTTAGTGTGTGAGGAAGTGCCTCCCGGTTTGATATATGCTCAAAGAAAAAAGTTCTTCAATGATGTGAGGCATTACTATTGGAGTGAGCCACTTCTATTCAAGAGAGGGCCGGACGGAATGTTTAGAAGATGCATACCGGAAGATGAAGTGGAAAGTGTGATCCGGCATTGTCACTCCTTACCATGTGGAGGCCATGCTAGCTCACACAAAACGTGTGCAATGGTATTGCAATCCGGTTTTTATTGGCCTAACTTGTTTAAAGATGTGCAAGGTTTTGTAGCGGCATGTGATGCTTGCCAAAGGACGGGCAACATCTCAAGGAGGAATGAAATGCCCTTGGACAACATCCAAGAAGTGGAAATATTTGATGTGTGGGGTGTGGACTTCATGGGACCATTTCCTTCTTCATGTGGCAACCTCTACATCCTATTGGCGGTGGACTATGTGTCAAGATGGGTGGAGGCAATCGCTTCTCCTACAAACGATGCCAAGGTGGTGGTGCGGTTCTTCAACCGAGTGATCTTCCCTAGGTTTGGTACACCAAGGGTGATCATTAGTGATGGAGGAAAGCACTTCACCAATAGGAATTTTGAGGCGCTTTAGGCCAAGTATGGGGTGACTCATAAGGTGGCAACACCTTACCATCCCCAAACTAGTGGCCAAGTGGAGATCTCCAACCGGGAGATCAAGGCCATCCTCGAGAAGACGGTGTCTAGGACTAGAAAGGATTGGGCTATGAAGCTCAATGACGCATTGTGGGCATATAGAACCGACTTCAAGACACCAATTGGAACCACTCCTTACAAGTTAGTCTATGGCAAGTCTTGCCATCTTCCGGTGGAAATGGAGCATAGAGCTTATTGGGCCATTAAGTGGCTAAGTTTTGACCTCAAGGAAGCGGGGGAAAAGAGGTTGCTTGATATAAACGCCCTTGAGGAGATCCGGTTAGAAGCTTATGAGAATGCCCGGATCTACAAAGAGAGGACCAAAAGATGGCATGACAAGCACCTCATCCCGAAGGAGTTGAGTGAAGGCGACCTTGTCCTTCTCTTCAACTCAAGGCTGCGTCTTTTTCCCGGAAAGCTCAAATCAAGATGGACCGGGCCATATGTGGTAAAGAAGATCTTTCCCCATGGAGCTATTGAGATAGGAGGGGAACATTGTGGGAACTTTAAGGTGAATGGGCACCTGTTGAAGAAGTATATCCCCAGAGCTCCGGTGGACATGATTGCCCCACTTCACCTTGAGTAGACACTCCCGAGTTTGGTCAAGCTAATGACCTTAAAGAAGCGCTTGGTGGGAGGCAACCCATTGGTAACATCTTTCCCTTTTCATTTTTCGTTTTTGCTTAGATTTTTTTCTGTTTTTGTGTGCTTTGTGTGTTTTGTGTTTCGTGTGTGTGCTAGAGCATTAGTGGCATTGGAAGCCTTTCTTAGCATATGAATGATGATGATGAAACCCTCACCAACTATGGGTGGAGCGGACGCGGAACTTGGACGGCTAGCGGTGCCTAGCGTGGGTTCCGAAGCTTTGATGGATGCTTAGAGCTCTCTACCATGGTTGATAGGATCATCCAACATCAATTCACTTGAGAATCCCAAATACCATAGCAAAACACTTTTACATTGTGAGAACCTTCTTTCACTCTCTTTACTTCATTTACACATTGGGGACAATGTGTTTCTAAGTATGGGGTGGGGTTTGCATGATCCTTTGCATGATGAGCATCTAGGATAGTTTAATATTTGCACATGTCTTGCATTGTAGATACATATTTTGAAAATCCCATAAAAATCAGAAAATTTTAAAATTTTTGTGCTTTCTAGGCTTGGATATGATCCTAATGATGAATCTTGTCTTGTGGATTGGCTATGGATGGCCTTGTGTGTTGAATTGATAAATGCATATGTGGACTTGAACTACTTCTCTTAAATTCTATGAATGATTTGTGATCATGATGCTTGCCTAGAATGGATTGAGTATTGAAAGTCGAAATTACATGATAGTTCTTGCATACCATCTAGGAATGAATGAGGCATTTCATCTTTCTCTACTTCTCATCTTGATCATGATTGCTTGAGCACCTCAATTGATATAAAATAGACCTCTTTTAATCCATCCGGGAATAGGAGCATGCTAGTGTGTGAAAAGCAAGCATGAGGTGAAGTTGTTGATGAAAGGAATGTCATGAATGAAATGCTGAAATTATTGTGGAAGTGTAGCCAAAAACATAGGTTTAGGGGCGTTGGTTTAAATGACAAGTAACTCAGTACACTTCACATAATCGGGTGTTGGTGCCTTGCCAAAGTCAAATGAACCAATAGCCCTAACGAGCTTTGGTATGTGTGCCCGGTGTGGATGCACCTCGAAAAATAGAAAAAGCCCGAGGATGGCTAATCACCGAGGTTTCGGCTATTTTACACCAATGCCATTGTCTCAAAAATAAGTCAATGAAAAAGAAAAGAAAGCAAGATAGAGAAAAATATACACTTGAGGGAAGTTGATCGAGGACAAGGATGTGAAGTTAGTTCCATTCCCGGATTAGCATCACATAACATAGAAAATTCCCCACCTAATCACAACGTTTCTTGGCCTTTTTTGTCACAAGACCTTATGACCTACTTGCATGTTTGTAAGACTTAGTAATCTAGATTGGATATACTCTTGATCTTCTTGACCTCTTCATCTTTAAATCTCATGCATGTCTTTGAGTTAAGTACGATTGTCTTTCCATGCCTTCATTTGTTTGATACATAATTGCTTGTCCATTGCAATTAAACATGACTATGAAGGTGATCCAATAGTAGAAGCACAAACCCAAAAAGATTTTTTCCATTTTTCTGCATACAAAAATCATGTCATCTCTTAGTCTATAGTTGGGAATTTGCTCGGGGACGAGCAAACCTTAAGTATGGGGTATTTTGATAACACGATTTATGACTTAGTTTTAGGTAATCATTTAGATAGATTTTTCGCTCATTCATGCATGGTTTAGTATTAGTTCAAGACGTTTTGCACTCAATTCATGTATTTTGTCGAGATAGACGTCTACACGGACTTTTGCGTGTTTTATAGGTATTTCGGGGAATTTAGGAGCTAAAACGATGTGTTTGAGGATCGTTCATCTAGATGACACACCCTCGGACTCATTAGGGCACAAATCAAGGGCTAAGGAGGATTCATGGAACCTTGCCAACACTAGCCATGCACCAAATCACAGCTTAATGATCCAAGGCGAAGTTTCTGCACAGAATCACGGTTCTCTGACACTCCACGGCCGTGGAATCAACCGTGGATTTTGCCAGATTCTTGTGACAGCTGTGCCACGACTCTCATGGCCAGCTCATGCAAGTTTGTTATAAAAGTGGTCCTTCATGGGCTGTGAGAGGCAGCTGGGAGCAATCTTGGAGCAGCTCTCCATTATCCAAATCCTCTAACAAAAATATTCTCCCAACAAGAAGATTTTCTAGGAAGGAAAGTGTCAAAAAGGAAGAGGAAGAGCTCCATTGAAGAGGAGAAGAAGAACACACCATTGCCACACTTGGATAGCTTGTAGTGAAGAGTTTCGGATTGATTTCTAGAGTTGTATGAACCATTTGAACCTTCTTTAAGAAGGATTGTGAGTTACTCTAATTCTATTTTCAGCTTGGTTTTGATTTAAGTTCACTTGTTCATCTCTTTTCTTTCATCATCTTGCAAATGGATGTCATGATTTTATGTTTGCTTGTTTCGATTTCTATCATGAATGTTGTAGGCTAAATAGATGTGGTTCTAGGGTAAGGAAAGGATGGTTATTGCTAGGTGCATGATAGGACTGACTTAAATTTATCTTTGGATGACTTGTGTTCATAGACGTAGCCTCTGTTAGGAATCACCGTCGGTTCTTGACAAACCACGGCCGTGGTTTAGGTAGAACAACCCGTGATTTTCCTGGTTCGATGAAGCTAGCTTTAGATTGTTAAAATGTTGAAATCCAAGGTGTTTGTTGAGTTAATCTAGCCTAGGGTGACCTAGTGTTAGCTACTAAGTGTTAGAAGAGACCTACCCGGTGATTCTTACCCTTAGATTTTGAAGATTACAAACCCTAGGTAGTGGTGAGCCTCGCAAGCCGCCATTGGACTAAGTGTGCTAGGACAGTTGCTTAGAACTCCCCTTTCCGAGACTTACCCGGTAAGGATAGGTTAGATCTATAGGTAACAATCCGGTTTGTGTAGAATTCCGTCCCTTAGGTTCTTAGAGACTTACCCGGTAATGAGACCTAGGGAATGGACTAGTGGATCATGAGACTTACCCGGTGACTGATCCCAATCTAGAAACACTTAACCCCAACATAGTTAATCCAAAGAATGAATAGATAACTTGAGTCCTATGCCATAACCGGAACTTCCAATCCCTAGAATCCGTCTTTTCTCTCTTTGATTTACATCTCGTGTTTAGCTTGTTTCTTGTTTGATTCGTTAGCTCAGTTGATTGCTTACTTTTGTATGAATTGTGATCTTTGATTGATCACCGAAAAAAAAACCCACCAAAAACAATTGAGATTTTCTTTTCTTTATTTCTCTCCCCATTTCTAAACTTAGATCTTCACTAGACTTAATCATAAATCGAATCAATCTCACCTTAGTCTTTGTGTTCGACCTCGGAATACTTATCTTTCTTTAAACGTCCCGTACACTACGGGTTCGCTAGGAGTTAGGATAGATATCACGAGTATAAATTTAAAACCCATTTGCGCATCACGATCTTAGCGTAACAGGCTCTTTAATGGAGTAGAAGAAGAAGAAGGGGAAGAGGGGAAAGGATTAGAGGTGATAGCGGAGGAAAGGATTAGAGGTGAGAATCGACCTGGTGTCGCTCGTGGATCACCGGTCGATAAGGTCTGGAAGAAGGAGAAGAAGGAGAAGGGGAGGATCTATCCCTAAGGACAAGCTGTCTATCCGAACTTATTCTCAACAAACTCTGTCAGATCACCTCGGTCGGTCTGACGCAACTCAAGAACACCTCGGCCGAGGCACAACACGACTGGACCGAGGGGAAAAACTGTGCGATCAAATCTCTCAAAAATCCAGTTCTTTTCCCCCAAAATCACGACAACTGGTTCCTATGGGGTACTTAATTTGTTTCTCAGCAAATGCAAGGGCAACCAAAGCCCAATTCGAAGTAAAACAGTGAAAGGAGAGAGGTTAGGGTTTTTTCGATGTTTACCCCGATTCGGTCGATTTAGTTCGTTTTCTTCGCAGATTGACGCTTGCACTGGGATCCTCTATCCTTTCTTTGCAATTTGGAAGCAAGAATCGTCGAAAACGATCGAAGAAGGGCGAAACGAGGCGAGGGGCTGCCGCGGTCGAGGAAAGGTAAAAAAGGAGAGAGAGAAATTTAACCCCCTTTTTATACCCTTTCTGGAACTGATGTCACCTCGGTCGAGGTGGTCTCGATTGGACCGAGGTGGTATGGACCGAGGTGGTTCTTCAGAAACCCTAGTCGCCTCGGTTCCTCAAGAATCATCTCGGTCGAGGTTCTCTAACAGCAACCGAGATGTGTCTCAGTCAAACTTCGTCTTCTCAAATTCTCGAACTTTTGTCCTCCCAGTTATTCTCCTGGTTTGTACTCCTTCCTTAGATGTCACCTGTTATCTGTCTAGGACGCCAAAAACAAAACAAAGCAAAGCAAAAGCAAAACTATCTAATCTAGACTAGAAAAAGGGAAAAGAAAGAAATACCTTGGGTTGCCTCCCAAGAAGACCCTGGTTTAAGGTCGCTAGTTGGACCATATGTCATCTCTCAAACGTGATGGGAGGTGCCCTCACCCCATACTTCACCTCCATCGTGGGGTGAACTAAGTAAGTCTATCAAACGCTCCAACAAGTGTAAGTGCTCATCGGGGAATGAATCGTCTATGGGTGGGTCGTCCTTCTCGCGTCAAGATGCAGGTAGCCGGCTGAGGTGATCCGTAACAGAATTTTCGGAACCCTTCTTATCGCGGATCTCTAAGTCAAACTCTTGAAGCAAGAGAATCCATCGAATAAGGCGTGGCTTGGCATCTTTCTTAGCAAGCAAGTAATGGATGGTTGCATGGTCGGTGTAGACAATGACTTTCGCCCCTACTAAGTAAGAACGAAACTTCTCAAAAGCATATACAACCGCCAATAACTCCTTCTCGGTGGTAGCGTAGTTGCGCTGGGCTACATCTAGCGTCTTGCTAGCATAATAAATGGCGGTGGTCCGGCCATCCTTCTTATGTGGCTTCACCTCCTCTTTCCGTGGCTCAACCTCGGTTGGCATCTCGGCCGAAGTGTTCTTCGACTGCACCTGGACCGAGGTGGTCTTCGTCGGTACTGGCACCGACCGAGGCACTGGATCTGCAGTTTTCAGTCCACTCCTCGTTTTTATGGCCATGATCTAGCCCTTAGGGTTGCTTTCCCTCCTTGCTGGAAGCTTCCCTGGATATCTTGGCGCTTCATTCGCCCTACTAGCAAGTTGTTGTTCAAAGGCTTTTTGGGCCTTCGAAAATGAAGTCATAGAAGTCTCCATAGCACTAAGCTTGATCAAGATGGCCTCCAGCACTGCGTCTTTCTTTTCCGGCTGAGACGAACTTGATCCTTGTCCTTGGCTCTTTAATGGAGTAGAAGAAGAAGAAGGGGAAGAGGGGAAAGGATTAGAGGTGATAGTGGAGGAAAGGATTAGAGGTGATAATCGACCTGGTGTCGCTCGTGGATCACCGGTAGATAAGGTCTGGAAGAAGAAGAAGAAGAAGGAGAATTGGAGGATCTATCCCTAAGGACAAGCTGTATATCTGAACTCATTCTCAACAAACTCTGTCAGTTCAACTCGGTCGGTCTGACACAACTCAAGAACACCTCGGCCGAGGAACAGCACGACTGGACCGAGGCGAAAAACTGTGCGATCGAATCTCTCAAAAACCCAGTTCTTTTCCCCCAAAATCACGACAACTGGTTCCTATGGGGTACTTAATCTGTTTCTCAGCAAATGCAAGGGCAACCAAAGCCCAATTCGAAGTAAAACAGTGAAAGGAGAGAGGTTAGGGTTTTTTTGATGTTTACCCCGATTCGGTCGATTTAGTTCGTTTTCTTTTCAGATTGACGCTTGCATTGGGATCCTCTATCCTTTCTTTGCAATTTGGAAGCAAGAATCGTCGAAAACGATCGAAGAAGGGCGAAGCGAGGCGAGGGGCTGCCGCGGTCGAGGAAAGGTAAAAAAGGAGAGAGAGAAATTTAACCCCCTTTTTATACCCTTTCTGGAACTGCTGTCACCTCGGTCGAGGTGGTCTCGACTGGACCGAGGTGGTATGGACCGAGGTGGTTCTTCAGAAACCCTAGTCGCCTCGGTTCCTCAAGAATCATCTCGGTCGAGGTGCTTTAACAGCAACCGAGATGTGTCTCAGTCAAACTTCGTCTTCTCAAATTCTCGAACTTCTGTCCTCCCAGTTATTCTCCTGGTTTGTACTTCTTCCTTAGATGTCACCTGTTATCTGTCTAGGACGCCAAAAACAAAACAAAGCAAAGCAAAAGCAAAACTATCTAAGCTAGACTAGAAAAAGGGAAAAGAAAGCAATACCTTGGGTTGCCTCCCAAGAAGCGCCTGGTTTAAGGTCGCTAGCTGGACTATATGTCATCTCTCAAACGTGATGGGAGGTGCCCTCACCCCATACTTCACCTCCATCGTGGGGTGAAGTAAGTAAGTCTATCAAACGCTCCAACAAGTGTAAGTGCTCATCGGGGAATGAATCGTCTATGGGTGGGTCGTCCTTCTCGCGTGAAGATGCAGGTAGCCGGCTGAGGTGATCCGCAACAGAATTTTCGGATCCCTTCTTATCGCGGATATCTAAGTCAAACTCTTGAAGCAAGAGAATCCATCGAATAAGGCGTGGCTTGGCATCTTTCTTAGCAAGCAAGTAACGGATGGTTGCATGGTCGGTGTAGACAATGACTTTCGCCCCTACTAAGTAAGAACGAAACTTCTCGAAAGCATATACAACCGCCAATAACTCCTTCTCGGTGGTAGCGTAGTTGCGCTGGGCTACATCTAGCATCTTGCTAGCATAATAAATGGCGGTGGTCCGGCCATCCTTCTTCTGTCCAAGCACCGCTCCTACGGCTACATCACTAGCATCACACATGATTTCAAAGGGCAAGGTCCAATCCGGAGGTTGGATAATGGGAGCGGAGATCAACGCTTCCTTAATCCTTTAAAATGCATCAAGACACTCCTGCGAAAACTCCTCACACCTTTAACAGAACAAGGGGGAGGGAGTTTCTCAATAGTCTCGATCTTAGCGCGATCGACCTCAATGCCTCGATTAGAAACGAGGTGTCCTAGCACAATGCCTTCATTAACCATAAAATGACACTTCTCCCAATTCAAAACGAGATTAGTGTCTTCACATCTTTGTAGCACTAGAGAAAGGTTAGATAGGCAATCATCAAAAAAGGAACCATATACTAAAAATCATCCATAAATACCTCCATGATCTCCTCTATGTACTCGGAAAAGATAGCCATCATGCATCGCTGGAAGGTAGCGGGTCCTTGCATAATCCAAATGGCATCCTCCTATAAGCAAATGTCCCCCATGGACAAGTGAAAGTGGTCTTCTCCTGATCATCCGGATGGATAGGAATCTGGAAGAATCCACTATAGCCGTCTAAGTAGCAAAAGTGTGAATGCTGGGCCAAGCGTTCGAGCATTTGATCAATGAAGGGAAGTGGAAAATGGTCCTTCCGAGTGGCCGTGTTCAGCTTCCTATAATCAATGCAAACCCTCCAGCCCGTGACGGTCCTGGTTGGGATTAACTCGTTGTTCTTATTCGTCACAACGGTCATCCCTCCTTTCTTCGGAACTACATGCACCGGGCTAACCCATTTGCTGTCCGAGATAGGATATATGATACCTGCATCCAACAACTTAAGAATTTCCTTCTTCACAACCTCTTTCATGATCGGATTTAACCGTCTTTGAGGTTCCCGTGAAGTCTTATGATCATCCTCCATTAGAATTCTATGCATGAAGAAAGAAGGCTTAATGCCAATAAGATCATCTATAGTATAACCCAAAGCCTTTTGATGCTTTCTCAGGACATGCATTAGTTTAAACAATTCAGATTCGGAGAGGGAAGCGCTAACAATAACGGGATAAGTGGAATCCGGTCCAAGAAAGACATACCTCAAGTGATTTGGGAGTTGTTTAAGCTCCACAACTAGGGGTGCTTTCTGAGGGGAATCCAGGCTTCCTCCTTCTAGTGGAGTAGATCTAGAAACTGGACTTTCGGAAGTCTTAGTTGAAGTCGTCTCGCCTTCGACCTTGGTCGAGGCGCAGAGGCGTTGACCGAGATGTTCTTCAGTCGCCTCGCTCAGTCCACAAAGTGCCTCGGACGAGGTACTGTAACTGAAACCGAAACTGGAGATCTTCGTCTCCTGTATTAGCTTCTCAGTTTTAGCTCCTGGCTCTTCTTCCAGTGCTTTTAAGCTCCGTATATCTGCATCACAAGAAGCATTTATACCTTCCTCATTTAAATTGAAACTAATAACTCTTTCGAGTGGATCGTTAATAAGGATAGAGCTCACCAATTCTCTTGATTCTTCTTCATCGTAGATGTTGAAGATATCATCGATTAGTTGCTCTCCTTTCATGGCCGCAAGTAGTGTGAACTCCACTTCATCTCCACCAATGTTGAATTTCAACTTGGCGTTCTTACAATCCACGTTGCAACTAGAAGTTGCTAGAAATGGCCTCCCGAGAATAATAGGAACAGGATAATCTGCGGGAATGTCAAGTACAACAAAGTCTATTGTTTAATAGAAGTTAACTAACTTGACCGGGACGTCTTCCAAGATACCCACGAGATGGGTAATGGAGCGGTCCGCCATGTATAATCGAATCTTGACCGGCTTGGGCTCTCCAAGTCCGATCTTCACACATAGCTCCAGCGGAATGATGCTCACACTGGCTCCTAGATCGCATAAGGCTTCACAAGTGACATCCCCAACTTAAATGGGAATGCAAAATGAGCCGGGATCTCTCAACTTAAGTGGCATCTTCTCCTTCATGATTTGTATGAGCTCCGAGGATTTAGATGTCATCCTTACTTCACCAAAGTCTTCCAGTTTCCTCTTCCTTGATATGATCTTTTTCAAGAACTTCCCGTAGGCGGGCATCCCTAGAATAGCATCAAGGAAAGGAATGTTAATGTGTAGTTTATTCATCAAGTCAAGGAACTTACCAAAGTGCTTGTCTAGATGTGCTGTGGCCCTTGACTGGGGGAATGGAAGTGGTGGTTTGTATGCAGGAGGTGGAACATAAACTTCAGTTTTCCCCTCCGCTTTCTGTTGCTCCACCTCGGTAGGCATATCGGCCGAAGTGTTTTTCGACTGCACCTGGACCGAGGTGGTCTTCGTCGGTACTGGCACCGACCGATGCACTGGATCTGCAGTTTTCAGTCCACTCCTCGTTGTTATGGCCATGATCTGGCCCTTAGGGTTGCTTTCCGTCCTTGCTGGAAGCTTCCCTGGATCTCTTGGCGCTTCATTCGCCCTAATAGGAAGTTGTTGTTCAAAGGCTTTTTGGGCCTTCGAAAATGAAGTCATAGAAGTCTCCATATCACTAAGCTTGATCAAGATGGCCTCCAGCACTGCGTCTTTCTTTTCTGGCTGAGACGAACTTGATCCTTGCCCTTGGCTCTTTAATGGAGTAGAAAAGAAGAAGGGGAAGAGAGGAAAGGATTAGAGGTGATAGCGGAGGAAAGGATTAGAGGTGATAATCGACCTGGTGTCGCTCGTGGATCACCGGTCAATAAGGTCTGGAAGAAGAAGAAGAAGAAGAAGAAGGAGAAGGGGAGGATCTATCCCTAAGGACAAGCTGTCTATCTGAACTCATTCTCAACAAACTCCGTCAGATCACCTCGGTCGGTCTGACACAACTCAAGAACACCTCGGCCGAGGCACAGCACGACTGGACCGAGGCGAAAAACTGTGCGATCGAATCTCTCAAAAATCCAGTTCTTTTCCCCCAAAATCACGACAACTGGTTCCTATGGGGTACTTAATCTGTTTCTCAGCAAATGCAAGGGCAACCAAAGCCCAATTCGAAGTAAAACAGTGAAAGGAGAGAGGTTAGGGTTTTTTCGATGTTTACCCCGATTCGGTCGATTTAGTTTGTTTTCTTCGCAGATTGACGCTTGCACTGGGATCCTCTATCCTTTCTTTGCAATTTGGAAGCAAGAATCGTCGAAAACGATCAAAGAAGGGCGAAGCGAGGCGAGGGGTTGCCGCGGTCGAGGAAAGGTAAAAAAGGAGAGAGAGAAATTTAACCCCCTTTTTATACCCTTTCTGGAACTGCTGTCACCTCGGTCGAGGTGGTCTCGACTGGACCGAGGTGGTATAGACAGAGGTGGTTCTTCAAAAACCCTAGTCGCCTCGGTTCCTCAAGAATCATCTCGGTCGAGGTGCTCTAACAGCAACCGAGATGTGTCTCAGTCAAACTTCGTCTTTTCAAATTCTCGAACTTCTGTCCTCCCAGTTATTCTCCTGGTTTGTACTCCTTCCTTATATGTCACCTGTTATCTGTCTAGGACGCCAAAAACAAAACAAAGCAAAGCAAAAGCAAAGCCAAAGCAAAACAATCTAAGCTAGACTAGAAAAAGGGAAAAGAAAGTAGTACCTTGGGTTGCCTCCCAAGAAGACCCTGGTTTAAGGTCGCTAGCTGGACCATATGTCATCTCTCAAACGTGATGGGAGGTGCTCTCACCCCATACTTCACCTCCATCGTGGGGTGAAGTAAGTAAGTCTATCAAACACTCCAACAAGTGTAAGTGCTCATCGGGGAATGAATCGTCTATGGGTGGGTCGTCCTTCTCGCGTGAAGATGCAGGTAGCCGGCTGAGGTGATCCACAACAGAATTTTCGGATCCCTTCTTATCGCGGATCTCTAAGTCAAACTCCTGAAGCAAGAGAATCCATCGAATAAGGCGTGGCTTGGCATCTTTCTTAGCAAGAAAGTAACGGATGGCTGCATGGTCGGTGTACACAATGACTTTCGCCCCTACTAAGTAAGAACGAAACTTCTCGAAAGCATATACAACCGCCAATAACTCCTTCTCGGTGGTAGCGTAGTTGCGCTGGGCTACATCTAGCATCTTGCTAGCATAATAAATGGCGGTGGTCCGGCCATCCTTCTTCTGTCCAAGCACCGCTCCTACTACTACATCACTAGCATCACACATGATCTCAAAGGGCAAGGTCCAATCCGGAGGTTGGATAATGGGAGCGGAGATCAACGCTTCCTTAATCCTGTAAAATGCATCAAGACACTCCTGCGAAAACTCAAAAACAACATCCTTATTCAAAACGTTAGTTAGAGGTTTAAAAATCTTAGAGAAGTCCTTGATGAATCTCCTGTAGAAACCTGCATGCCCGAGAAAACTCCTCACACCTTTAACAGAACAAGGGGGAGGGAGTTTCTCAATAGTCTCGATCTTAGCGCAATCGACCTCAATGCCTCGATTAGAAACGAGGTGTCCTAGCACAATGCCTTCATTAACCATAAAATGACACTTCTCCCAATTCAAAACGAGATTAGTGTCTTCACATCTTTGTAGCACTAGTGAAAGGTTAGATAGGCAATCATCAAAAGAGGAACCATATACTGAAAAATCATCCATAAATACCTCCATGATCTCCTCTATGTACTCGGAAAAGATAGCCATCATGCATCGCTGGAAGGTAGTGGGTGCATTGCATAACCCAAATGGCATCCTCCTATAACCAAATGTCCCCCATGGACAAGTGAAAGTGGTCTTCTCCTGATCATCCGGATGGATAGGAATCTGGAAGAATCCACTATAGCCATCTAAGTAGCAAAAGTGTGAATGCTGGGTCAAGCGTTCGAGCATTTGATCAATGAAGGGAAGTGGAAAATGGTCCTTCCGAGTGGCCGTGTTCAGCTTCCTATAATCAATGCAAACCCTCCAGCCCGTGACGGTCCTGGTTGGGATTAACTCGTTGTTCTTATTCGTCACAACAGTCATCCCTCCTTTCTTCTGAACTACATGCACCGGGCTAACCCATTTGCTGTCCGAGATAGGATATATGATACTTGCATCCAACAACTTAAGAATTTCCTTCTTCACAACCTCTTTCATGATCGAATTTAACCGTCTTTGAGGTTCCCGTGAAGTCTTATGATCATCCTCCATTAGAAATCTATGCATCCTCCATTAGAATTTAACCCAAAGACTTTTGATGCTTTCTCAGGACATGCATTAGTTTAGACAATTCAGATTCGGAGAGGGAAGCGCTAACAATAACGGGATAAGTGGAATCCGGTCCAAGAAAGACATACCTCAAGTGATTTGGGAGTTGTTTAAGCTCCACAACTGGGGGTGCTTTCTGAGGGGAATCCAGGCTTCCTCCTTCCAGTGGAGAAGATCTAGAAACTGGACTTTCGGAAGTCTCAGTTGAAGTCGTCTCGCCTTCGACCTCGGTCGAGGCGCAGAGGCGTTGACCGAGATGTTCTTCAGTCGCCTCGCTCAGTCCACAAAGTGCCTCGGTCGAGGTACTGTAACTGGAACCGAAACTGGAGATCTTCGTCTCCTGGATTAGCTTCTCAGTTTTAGCTCCTGGATCTTCTTCCAGTGCTTTTAAGCTCCGTATATGTGCATCACAAGAAACATTTATACCTTCCTCATTTAAATTGAAACTAATAACTCTTTCGAGTGGATCGTTAATAAGGATAGAGCTCACCAATTCTCTTGATTCTTCTTCATCGTAGATGTTGAAGATATCATCGCTTAGTTGCTCTCCTTTCATGGCCGCAAGTAGTGCGAACTCCACTTCATCTCCACCAATGTTGAATTTCAACTTGGCGTTCTTACAATCCACGTTGCAACCCGAAGTTGCTAGAAATGGCCTCCCGAGAATAATAGGAACAGGATAATCTGCGGGAATGTCAAGTACAACAAAGTCTATTGGTAAATAGAAGTTACCTAACTTGACCGAGACGTCTTCCAAGATACCCACGGGATGGGTAATGGAGCGGTCCGCCATGTATAATCGAATCTTGACCGGCTTGGGCTCTCCAAGTCCGATCTTCACACATAGCTCCAACGGAATGATGCTCACGCTGGCTCCTAGATCGCATAAGGCTTCACAAGTGACATCCCCAACTTGAATGGGAATGCAAAATGAGCTGGGATCTCTCAACTTAGGTGGCATCTTCTCCTTCATGATTTGTATGAGCTCCGAGGATTTAGATGTCATCCTTATTTCACCAAAGTCTTCCAGTTTCCTCTTCCTTGATAGGATCTCTTTCAAGAACTTCCCGTAGGCGGGCATCCCTAGAATAGCATCAAGGAAAGGAATGTTAATGTGTAGTTTATTCATCAAGTCAAGGAACTTACCAAAGTGCTTGTCTAGATGTGCTCTGGCCCTTGACTGGGGGAATGGAAGTGGTGGTTTGTATGCAGGAGGTGGAACATAAACTTCAGTTTTCCTCTCCGCTTTCTGTGGCTCCACCTCGGTTGGCATCTCGGCCGAAGTGTTCTTCGACTACACCTGGACCGAGGTGGTCTTTGTCGGTACTGGCACCGACCGAGGCACTGGATCTGCAGTTTTCAGTCCACTCCTCGTTGTTATGGCCATGATCTGGCCCTTAGGGTTGCTTTCCGTCCTTGCTGGAAGCTTCCCTGGATCTCTTGGCGCTTCATTCGCCCTACTAGCAAGTTGTTGTAAAAAGGCTTTTTGGGCCTTCGAAAATGAAGTCATAGAAGTCTCCATAGTACTAAGCTTGATCAAGATGGCCTCCAGCACTGCGTCTTTCTTTTCCGGCTGAGACGAACTTGATCCTTGCCCCTGGCTCTTTAATGGAGTAGAAGAAGAAGAAGGGGAAGAGTGGAAAGGATTAGAGGAATCGTTAGAATTGGAGTTAGAATGATTGTTACCAGAATTTTGGTTCTTCGCCCTCCAATTGTTTCTATTGGATCCTCTGTTGTTGTTGTTGTTACGGTATCCATTGTTGTTGTTCCTTTGTCCTTGATCTTCCTTCTTGGTTTGAGCAACCAAGAGTTCCTTCAATTGCTTCACGTCATTCTTCAAAGACGTGAGTTGATTGTTGTTTGGCTGAGTATCTTGGAAGTTAACTCTTTTAACTCCACCTTCAGCTCCTTGATGGGTGTATTTCTCCGTATGCAAAGCTTGCTTCTCGATAAAGTCCCAAGCTTCGTCAATCGCCATGTCCATAAATGTACCGGCGGAGAGTAGTTGGAGGTTGAACTGGGTGCTTCCGTCCAGTCCCTTGAAGTATATCTCCAACAACTCTATCTTTGGAATCCCATGATGTGGGCAATCCAAAAGAATGTCCTTAAACCTCTCCCATGACTTGGACAAGCTCTCCTTGTCCTTCATGATGAATGCATTAATCTTTCCTCTCATTTCAGCGGTCTTAGAGGGGGGAAAGAATTTGGTCAAGAATTCTGTAGTCATCTCCTCCCAAGTGCTAATTTTTCCTGGAGGAAGAGATTGATACCAAGTAAGAGCTTTATCTTTTAAAGAAAAGTAAAAAGGTCTTAGCTTGTAGTTGTTATTTTCAATCCTTGAGGGTCTCAAGGTCTCCATCAAGATCTCATAGTTCTGTAGATGTTGATGTGGAGATTCCTTCTCTAGCCCTCCGAATTGGCATTGGCGAATCATGGACAGAACTTGCGGTCGAAGTTCGTAGTCATGGTCCGCTGGATCTCCTAGGTTAACTCCTGGACGCCTCAGTTGTTGATTGGGGTCCATCCTTTGACCTAGGGTTTGCGGGATTCTTGCAAGAAGAACGCCTCGGACTGGCATCCGAGGTGGAAGTACCTCGGCCGGGGCGTCAGGTACTGGGACCTGCCTCGGTCGAGGGTCAGCGACTGGGACCTGCATCGGTCCAGCATCGGGAACTGGGTCTTCCCTCGGTCAAAGTTGATATTGGTCTCATAAGGCTGTCATATCTGCTTCGATTGCTTCTGTCCTGGTGCGAGTTTCCTCTTTCTCTTGCCTTAGTTCTTCGCTGCTAAGGCGTAGCTGTTCTAACGCCTCTTTCAACTCGGCCTCAAGATCGCGATTGTCTTGGTTGGTCATCTTTGCTTCTCTTAAGCGTCGTTTGTATGTCTTCTCTGGTTCGGAATCGTAAGGAACGATTTCCTTCGCAGTGCGGGTTCTTCGCATAAACCTAAGAAATAACCTGCAAAAGTCACTCAAGTAGAGTGGTTAGTAGACACGGGGGCAAGTGCCCCAAAAGCAAACCGTAACCGGCTCGGTCTAGACCAAGTCCACGGCAACGGCGCCAAAAACTTGTTCGCTCCAAACGGTGTGTGCAAGCTTTAAATTTATAACCCTAGACGTAAGCTTAAAACAAGGATGCGAACCCGCAGTTTACGGGTCAATCGTAGTAAAAAGCAAGGAATTCCAGGGGTCGATCACAGGGACTTAGTGAAACAAAGTCGATAACGGTAAGCTTTAGCAATTACTAACCACAATAGCAATTAAAACAATCAAAGATGATAAAAGTCAATAAAGGAAATATGCAATTCTAGGGATTAAAGCATCTAGTTGTGGTTCCAACTCAAGATCTCAAGATAAGCGGACAAAGCTGAGGTTTTTGCATGGGGAAGGTGTTACTAAAGTGGAATAGATCACCGGGTAAGTCTCACTATTCACTAATCCCAAACCGTAACTCCTATTACCGGGTAAGTCTCAAGGAATTAAGATAAAGAACTATAACCTCAAACTAACACACCCCCTAAGGATATAGAATCAACCTTTACCGGGTAAGTCTCAGGCTAACTCACAAAGGTGGTATGAAAGCACACTCAAACCCCAATAAAGGATAAACCTTTATTACCTACACTTATGATCTTAGGTAAACAAACTAAGGAATTACCGGGTAAGTCTCATCCTAGGCTTGCATTGAACCAGGAAAGGTGTAATAAGAATAGGATTTGGCAAACTCTAACACTTAACTCTCAGTTTAGAATCAGATAAGTCACCTCGGTCAGCCAAATTCCACCCCGGCCGAGATGTTCATCGACTGAGCGAGATGCTTAGGGTTAAGGTTAAAGACTCGAACTTTCAGGGTCCTACTGTGATTAAGATTATTCTATCATTGTTTTTCCCCCAACCTTCAGCCAATCACCCTAGAATCACACAAAGAGATTAGCCACTCATCATCATGAAAGTATTAATCAAATATATGGGAAGAAAGAGAATAATTGAACAAGAAAACCTTGAGAGAAAGGCTTCAATAACTGAATCAATTATAAAACACAAGCGTTCCTTGGATAGAAATCCAACAAGACAAACAACAAGGAAGGGATTCTAAGATGATCTTACAAAAACCCTTCATAAGCTATAAAAGCTATTAACTTCCTTCTTCAACCTTCAAAAAGGTTCTTCAAATCTCCCAACTGGAGTATGGCTGCAGCGGTGCAGTAGGTGTTAGCGAGGTGATAGCGGATGTATGCAGGATGTCAGATTTGTGGGAAATCCGACCATTTTTATAGGAAAATTACTCTCCAAAGATAAGATATCTTAGAAAGATCTCTTCCCATAAAAATAGGTAAGATATATGATCTAGCATATCTTCTTCCTTCCAGGAGCCAAGCCCAAAAATATAAGATCTCTTTCCAAAGATAAAAGATCTCAGCCAAGAATAAAATATTCTCGCCGCGTCCCAGGTGTTCGCCTCGGTCGAGTCGACTTCCCTGGATCACCTCGGTCGAGGTGACTCTGTAGTCAACCGAGGTGAGTCACAACTGAATGTGAAATCTCTCAAATCTGGTCCAAAGTGAATCTCTAATCCATGGCTATGCTTCCTCGATGTTTCCTTATGTTCCTGAATGTAGCTCCAATGACTCCATAGCTCTTTTTGCTCCTTTTTGATGCAAAACGTGCCATTTTACCTACGATTACAACAAACTAGGTGTAGACCTCTATTCCCGCAAAGGTAGATGAAATGGTAATATAATCACATAATATACATACAATCGTGCAGATTATTGAAGATAAAACGTCCAAACAAACCCCAAAATATTGACTATAATTCATGCCTCACATACGAAATGGCCGACAAGTTCCTCCCACCTTCAAATCTTCATTTTGTAAGCGTTTTCGCTCGTTCTTGAGCCAAAACCATAGCTCTCAAGGAGATAAAGAGGATTGAAGCAACAACCAGCTTGGCAAAACAACGAAATGCTCGGATATCTTGTCAAAAGTTTGGAAACCCTAAATTTTTTACATTCTCATATTCGTTCTTTAGAAGTGTTTGTTTGTTGGATTTGTTGAGTTAGAAAGTTTAGAACTGCTTGTGGGAAGTATTTGTGCTGTTGATTTAAACAGATTGTTGCAGAATCGATCAATTGATCCAAACAGTGGAAAAATCAAGTGAACCCAAGAAAATCGACCAATTTTTGCTTAGAAATACCCGATTTTTTTCTCAGTTTTGATGGAAAGGGTGCGTAGATCAAGCCGTAACATGTTCACTCGTAGGGGATCTTCATCCCAACCTTCCCATGCACCTCCACCAACTACTCCAACCCTTTCCGTCATCCAAGAGAAGCATAAACGAAAGTATGAATGTCTTCTATCTCGCTCCATTATTGCTCCCCGTTTTATTGAGTTAGATGAGCTGAATGCAATGCATATTAGGGAGGGTATTTATTGGATTATTGAAAAAACTGGATTGACGGAACTTGTTCAGATTAGAGATAATGCCTATCATGAAATCACTTTAGTGTTCCTTAGTTATTTTTCACATGATCTGAACACGAGGAATGTAACCTTTAGGTTAATGAACAAGAACTACAGCTTCAATATTGGAATATTTGGGAACTTCTTTGGCTTTACAGCTTCTTCAGCAGGAACTTTCCCTCACGGGGTTAGAGCTGATGCGATTTGGGAAAGCATTTCACTCAGACATGCCGAAGGCGATAGATGGCAACCCGGAAACTCTAGGGAAAAGAGTATCTATAACCTCACCTTTAAGATTGCTCATCGGATCTTGAGCGAGTCCATGTTCGCTAGAACTGAGACTCCACAAAAGGTACAAGCAAACAAACTCTTTATCTTATATTGTATGTCTGAGGGTACAGTTCCGGATTACGCCACCATGTTGTCGGATTATTTCGCAAAGATTGCCAACAAATCCGGCGGCCACATCTGTGCTGAAGCTCTTGTGACCTATGTGGTCAAGGCCTTAGGAGTCTATATTTTGGTGTGCACTCTTGCTACAGAGGCACAACCATTGGGTATTTAGAGGATGTTTTAGAGAGGCGTCATAGTTCCGAGAGGGAGAGGTGAGCCACATGTTGCTATGCCTTGGGATAGAATTCCTAAGGAGATTGTATGGAAGCCGTGCTATACTATTAAGGATGTGTATTATTGGAAGGAAGTGTTTGAATACTACAGTGATGAGGTGTTCGCTGTAGAAGAGGTTGCAACAGCTGACACTAATCATGCAGAGGATATGGGTGGCGACACCGAGGGCTATCCCACCGATACTCACGCCCTAGCTGAGTGTATGCTCAAGTTAGGTAGTGGAGGAGACATCGAGGTTCTAGATACTGAGCAGGAGGCAGGAACAAGTAGGCCGGTTGATGATGAGGCCATGGAGGATGATCACATGGCTGAGGACGATCACTTCTTCCCTCCACAGCAGGAGATGCTAACTACACCACTTCGATGGTCATTCTCGCGTCGGCGTAGGACTCAACGTAGAGATGACGATGTAGAAGAAGCTGGAAAAAGAAGACTTCACCGTACATCATACCGCTTTAGAACACATACCTTAGCAACCCCAACTCTGTCCATACAATCTTTAGAAGTCTTGAATCGAAAACCACAATTGGATTCCTTGATCCTTAGAATCCGTTTTCCCAAATCTTTACACAAAATCTTTTGTCTTTTCATCAATAGTTGCATCTTTCCTTGTTAGATATCTTATTCTGATTTTGATTTCACCAAATCCCTAAGTTCGACCTTGAAATTCTTGTTGTTACTACGATTGATCCGTACACTGCTCTTGGTTATAAATTTAAAGCTTGCACACACCCTTTGGAGTGAACAAAACCTCATATAGGATGTTTAATCGAAGATTTTGGCAAAGATAAGACTTATTACATGTTTCATTCACATTTTATTTGCCTCATATGCTTAAAGATGTTGAGAACTTGCTTAAAAGATGCATTGTGTGCTTGATAGCTTAGTCTAGATTCAAACCACATGGTTTGTATACTCTCTTACCTACACCTACTTCACCATGACTTGATATTAGTATGGACTTTGTTGTAGGATTACCTAGGACTAAGAAGGACCGAAGGGTGAGATTCTATTTTTGTGGTTCATGACCGTTTTTCTAAAATGGCTCACTTTATTGCTTGTCATAAGACCAATAATGCTTATAATGTGGCTAACTTGTTCTTTAGGGAAATTTTTAGGTTGCATGGAGTACAAAGGACTATTGTGAGCGATAGGGATGTTAAATTCCTTAGTTTCTTTTGGAAGACTCATTTGGGGAAAGTTAGGTACAAAGTTGTTTTCGACCTCTAGTCATCCTGAAACGGAAGGCACTAATGGGACTTTAACTACTATTTTGAGGGTTGGTTTGAAGGTCACTTTGAATCCTTGGGAGGTTGTCTTACCACATGTAGAATTTGTGTATAATCGTACCTTGCTTTCATCTACTAATCTAACGCCTTTTGAGTGTGTCTATGGGTTGAATTCTTTTACCCCTTTTGATCTTATACCGTTGCCTATAGAGGAGCAAATATATTTTTATTGCAGAAAAACAAGTTGAGTTCATCAAGCCATTGCATGAAAAGACACGCATAAGGCTAGAAAACAAAGGGAAAAATGTGGTATCTAAGGTGAATCGGAATCGCAAGGAGGTGTTGTTTAAACCAGGAAATCTAGTTTGGTTGCACCTAAGGAAAGAGAGATTTCTGGAGATTAGGAAGTCAAAGTAGTCTCCAAGAGGAGATGGACCATTTCGTGTGAAGCATAAGGTTGGAAACAACACTTATGTCTTGGAGCTCCCAACTCACTATGGAGTGAGAAAGACCTTCAATGTAGGAGACTTGAGTCTTTTTGAGGCTAAGGATGAGCATGTTGGTGATTTGAGGACGAATCCTTTTCAAGAAAGAGAGAATGATGAGGGACCATCCCGAACACCAGTTAAATCACCAATCACAAGATCAAGGACCAAGATATCCACCCGAGATTTGCTCTCCGATGCGCACTTGAAGATCCATCCAAGATTTTTATGATTTGGCAACTATCTTTTATATTTCTTACCATAAATCTCTCAAACATTTATAAGGTAGTTGTTAGTTTTGATCCTATATTTGGGATTATCTTTATATCTTTTATAGATATATTTCCTAGATTTCCTTTTAAAAGATATCTTTCTTAGTTTACATAGAAGATTTCTCTTATAAATAGTCTTAGAGGGGGAGATTATTAGATAGATTAGAATTTATATTTTTTCATATATTGTGTGAACTCGCAGCTTCGCTTATGAAAGTTGTGTTTTATTCATCCCTATTAAATCAAAGGGAGAGCCTTGATTGAATTGTTGTGAAGTCCTTGTTTGATTGTGCTTGTGTGTGTTAATCTTTTTGAAGGTTGGTACTCATGGTCAATACTAGTTCCTCCTTGTGCTTCTCTTACTTAGAAGGCTTGTGTACGGTAAAAGAAGTGAGGGTTAAGGTAAGCTCTTCGTTAAGGGGTTTTGACACATCATTTGTCAAGGTTCTTTGCGGGAATATCTTGGTTCATACCTTCCTATACATATCATATATCATTCCATATAAAAATTGAGTTTTTTCTTGTTTTCCATCTTTGCGAGATTATTTGAGTTTAACGTGCGTTTACTTGATCAAGTTTGGAAGAGAGAAACGCTTTAGCGAAACACAAGCCAACCAATAACCTTGAAACCTCGCCCAACCCTAAGGAAATTGCAATCTACATTTTGCGCTTAAAGTTGAGATCTTATATAGTGGGTAAGATCTTATCCATTCTTATCAAACAACGCTTCTCCAACAATAAAAGATCCCAAGGTTACCGAGAATTAGTAGCCCAAAAAGTGATTGCTGAACATCGACATCAAGTATCGATTTTTCAACAATCTCAGGCAGTTCATAAAGAATTTCATCTCATATTTCACTCGAGAAAACTACTATTGTCCATTGTTCGAGAAATTTTTGAGGCATAATCTAAAGAATTCAAGTGCACCTTGTGTAAGAGTACATCAAAGGAAGAGTTTATATACCAACCATGATCTAGCTAAGAGCCTTTGCCATACCCCAAACCAATCCCGGCTATCTCTCTCTCAACTGCACAAATTCAAGGTACGTATTTTCTCTCTTCTTAATCTCTTGTGTGCCTTTTTTCTTAGCCTCTTTCTACTCTAAACACTTGAGTCTTATTTCTTTGGTTGTGTTAGACTTCCTAACATACTAGTGTGTCTATCCACAATATTTTTCTACCTTGTCTTGTGTTGAGTAAACTTCAAATAGGGGTTCCTTATCCATCTTACAGCACAAGAACCTTTATCCAAACCAATTTGACTACTTGATTCAACCAAGGAGTTTTAGTGAGACCAAAGCACCGGTTGGTAAAGATGCATTAATCCATCCAAGGCAAGTACATCAAGCCAGCTTGCGATAACACAACAAAGTGTGAGTGCGAGAGAAAATAAAGGTATTTTCGTTTTCCCTAACATCACAAGTTTGTTGTTACTTTGCATGTGTGTGTAGATGTCAGGAAGAGATAGTCCACGAGCATCCCAAAAGAGTGATTCTCTAGGGCCCGATGTCATGGACATACACAAACAACTTATGGCTATTGTTTCCACCGTCAATAAACGATTGGAAAAGGTCAAAACAAGGCTTAATGCAGAGCCTTGGCCAGAATCTCGCCCGAGATTTGACCCGAGATCTATCTTTAAAGTAGGCGTAAGCTCTTTAACTCCTCCACTACCACCAGCCCTCGTACCAATTTGAAACCATCCCTAGGTTCCACGTAATACTCACCCTAATCATTTATTTAACGCTAATCTAAATCCGCGATTTGGTGAGAATTTCAGGAATTAGGTGCTGAAGAAGATGAGGGCATGTGGAGAGACTACCCCCGACGTCATTATAAGCCACGGAGAGGACGTGACAATGACAATTATAGAGCTCCTCAAGATAACGATGGAATCAATTGGGAGAGTGAAGGTCAAGATTCCAAGTTTTGAAGGCCAATGCGATCCGGATGCTTAAATGGAATGGGAGACTAAGATTGAACAAATTTGGTCTTTCCATAATTTCAGTGAGCAACGGAAGATCCAACTTGCAGAGTTGGAGTTCCACGGATATGCCTTAGTTTGGTGGTTACATCTCGTTAAAGAACGAAGAAGAACGTTAGATCCGGACATCAACACTTGAGAACAACTAAAGGCCTTGATGAAGGCTAGATTCATGTCTCCACACTATGGTAGGGAAGTGAGTCAGCTATTAGAGAACCTCAAGCAAGGTTCCATGAATGTGGAAGAAGTCTATACCGCCATGCAAACGGCAATGGTGAAATCTAACTTGTAAGAGGATGAGGAGTCTATCATGTTCCGATTCTTACGAATTTTGCATCCTTCTTTAGCTAATGAAATTGATTTATATCCCTATTCTTCAATGACTAACTTACTACATTTGGCTATCAAGGTGGAGAAGAAGATCAAAGGACGAAATAAAGGATCAAGTTCTTGAACATCAGAGAAGAAATCTCGGCCATCCTATAGGAAATTTGGCTGAGATTCCACCCTAGAATTGCGCCAGAAAGACGAAGGAAAGAGATCCCAACCTGATGTAGCAGTCCACAAATCTTCTACTCAGTGGCGACCTTTGAATGAGCCTTCAAAGGATAACAAAGGGAGTACTTCTAACTCTACTTTACATTCCAGAGATATTGTATGCTTTAAATGTCAAGGTAGAGGTACATGAGAGATTGTCCTAATAAAAGAGTTATGTTTTTAAATCAACAATGGAAATATGAAAGTGAAGAAGAGCATGAACATGATCATACCCATATCAATGCTTTGCATGAACATGATAGTAATAGTGAAAGTGATGAAGGTTGTGAATTTGAGCATGGAGAGTCTTTAATTGCTAGACGGACTAACCGAAGGTATTTCTATGGTCGTCTATACCCAATCAAAAGTAAATCCCGACTTGGCACTAAGAACAAGTATAGTGATTAAGTAAGGGTCGAACCCAAGAGTGTTAAGGTGTTTTAGATGCAATTATCGATTATAATGACAAGTGACACAAAGGGGGGGGGTTGGTTGAATTGATGCACAAAAACTTATGAAAACGATTAATGCGACAAGTAAGACAATAATGGATGAATCTACACTAGGTTGATTCTAAGCATGCAATTGCTACTTTGGTGAGTTCCTTTTACAAGTTTCCAAGTAATCTCCCGTCTCGATCGTATATATGTGTTGAGCCAACCGGCATCAACACAACTTAACCTATTAAAGTTCCGTAAACCTACAAGAACAAATAACAGGTTAGCTTTCAAACAAAGACTAAGGGATATAAAGAGAAGATTAAAACCGTTAAACTTATCATTATATTTGTGATCCTTTCCTTTAAGTAATCACAACCCGTTATTACTTAAAGTTGCTACTAGATTATAAAGACCCGAACCCGGAACCTATTAATCCTAGTTGTTTGCATGCACTTTAGAACCTAAGGTAATCAATCTCAAGCAATAGTAAACATGCAATTAGACAATGGAGATCAAGGAAACACAAAGTATTACTGAATGAAAACTTAGATTAAAAAGAACTTACAACCAAGGTAACAATGCAGCTTCAAACCAACCCAATGTAGCAAGGGAGTTAGCAACTCATTACAATGGAAAACTCAAGTCTAAAATGGATTTTGTGAGGAAAAGCATGGATAATTCTAGCAATCAGCCATGGACTATTTATACTACCAAAAGACACTTAACTAGGAGTAAATAGCCGGCCTAAAACAGCCACCTTAAATGCCATAAAGGTGGTGTAAACAGCCGGAGTAAAGCTTCTGGCGTTAAACCGCAGGGGCGGCCTTCAGGAACAGTAGGGGCGGTTTAGGCAGAATCGGTTGATCTTCTTCAAGGCCGCTGGGGCGGCTACACAATTACGCTGGGGCGGATCTTTAATGCACTTCAACATCTGACATTTCGCCTTCCTGTCATTTCTGATGTCAAGCCTCCGGGGCGTCCCTATGTCGACGCAGGGGCGTCGACATGGCCTCTTCGTCTTCCAACTCCCAGGTTGGGGCGCAGGCAGGGGCGCAGTGGGAGATGCAGGGGAGCTGGTCTTCAATTCTTCAGGGCAGGTCACCGCAGGGGCGCCAAGGAGTGGTGCAGGGGCAGTGACACACTTCATGGCTGGCGCTGGTGAAGGCGCAGGGAGTGTTCCAGTGGAATTGTCATCCGCAGGGGCGGCTGCAAGGACCCGCAGGGGCGGTGAGGCAACAGAAGCTTTGCTTCGTGATCGATCTTCACTCCTAAGTGCTTATAACTCTTTCTTTAGCTTCTTTTGATCTTCTTCTTCTGGACCAAGGAGTTAGTAGCATAAACCGACACTAATGCATTAAAAAGACTCTAAAAACTACCCTAAATGATAGTGATTCCATCACCTATCAAACTCCCCCATATTTAGACCTTTTACTCGTCCCGAGTAAAAACAAATGTCATCAACTAGACTCAAAGGCCTTAGGAAGAATGAGTAAGCAGAAAGATAATGGAAAACAAGAGAAAAGCCAAGAAAGAAAGAAAGAAAAGAGAGAAAATGTGAGAAAAAGAAATACTACCATCCTTATCGCTCCAAGAGTGACCTACCCGGACAACCTCCTTATGACTCCCCTTCTTATGTCGCCAAAACGCCGGAAGGGAAACCTACACTCGGTGTCGCTCATCTTGCCAACGCGCCCTTTTGGGTTTTCACCTTGCCACTCTTCTTCTTTTCTCACTTAAACTCACATTCCTCAAGTCCAGTTTTGCACCAACCTAAGGTTGGTCGGACTACCTTCTTTTTACCTAAACCGCCCTTTCGGGTTTTCGGTTTATCCAAAGATTTTCATGCCTTTTTTCACTTCTTTGGCTTTTTTCTTTTTTTTTTCTTTTTTTTTACTGAATTCAACAATGCAAAACAAATGCCAAAAACAACTCAATAAACTGTACAAGCAATGATATGTCCCTCCCCCATACTTGAAGTACACTTTGTCCTCAAAGTGGAAATGAGTCAAAGATAAATGTGGGAGATGGGAAAGAAATTTACACCTCACTGGGGTGGTCCGGATGGACCACCCGGACCCTCCTCCGGTGGGTAAGGGAAGTGGCGGAAGAAATGCTCCTGGCGGCGGTCAAAGTGAGTGGTCATAGAGGAGGCGAAGCTGGACTGCCACGCCTGCTGCTGCTCAAGCATGGACCGCTGGTACTCGGTCTGCAATGCCTGGTATTGTGTAGTCAAAGCTGCCATCTTAGCCTGCACACTCTCCATGGTCTGACTGTCGTGTCCTGCCGTCGGCATCTCCTCATCAGTGGTGTGGGCCCTGCTAGAGCCGGCAGCGTACCTCCCAACAATATCAACCTGAGGCCATCTCGGAGGGACTGGGTCAGCAGGTACATACAGATTCGCAAGCTCATCTACCAATGGAAGTCGTCGAGGGAGGTATGTGATGTGACTCCCATCTTCTAAGGAGAGCCAAAAACGATGCTCCCCGTGTCTCCTGAGGAGCCTGCACCTCCTCAATAACCCTTCAGTGTATAAGGGTGCCTCCAAACCCTCTTCCAATGGAGGAAGATCCATCACCTGTGTAACTAATAATGATATGATTCCACCTCCAACGATGTCACGAGGCTCATTCTTCCTAATCCGCTTAAGAGCGGTAAGGAAGAGATATGCCCAATCCGGCACCCAATCATTCGTGGAGAGGCAAGCGTATATCAATGGAAGGTCCTTGAGAGCGACCTTATTCTCCTCCTTGTGTCCACATAAGACACTCATGAAGACCTTTGAGATGAGCCTCAAACAGGGGTGAGTGAATTTGTTGGAGTACTCACCTCCTGCATGAAACTCTGACCTAGTGGCGGCCTGCCAAAATTCCAACAAATCAGGCGTCGGAATGGGTTCCATCCAGTCATCAGAAGCTGCTATGGTCAGCCCTAATGCCTCTTATATTTGGGTGTAATCCAATGTGTACTTCCTCTTGTTGTACTTGAATGAAAGCCCAACACACAATTGGTCTTCAGTCTCCATTTTGAATGTGGCTATAAACTGTCTGCTGAGGTCGGGGTGTGTTGGAGCGCTCTTTATCAGGAAATCACCCAACCCGGCATTGTTTAGGAATTCCTGCATACTTTCCAATATCCCCAGATTTTCCAAGGTGGAAACATCAAGGAACCGGGTTGCATGCACCTCCCGGCTTTGAGCAATCCTATACCGATCCTTCTCACCTTCTGTCAATTTGTATTTCCTTTGTGATTCCATCTCTTGCAATTGATCAAGTAAAAGAGTTAGAAAGTTCAGCAATCTGATCAAGAGACGAACCTTCTGTCGTGATTTACGCAGGGGCGGCTGCAACAGGCGCAGGAGCGGCTTGACGCAAGGGCAGGAGCTTGCAGGCGCAGGTGTGGGCGAAGAGCAGAAGGCGATTTGGTTGTTCGACGAAGATGGTGGCGATGGGGCTTTTCCGACGTCTTCCTTGTTGTCACAGACGTCGCCAAAGGTGGGACATTGGAGGAGAGTGAAAGGGTTGAGTGTGTGTGTGTGTGGTGGAGATGGTTCGTTTTTGCAAAAGGGGTGGCGGCGCTTGGTTGCCGGAGGTGGCGCAGGGGCGCGACGAGGTGGTGGACGAAAATTTCCGGAGGGCGCAAGGGCGTGGGAGGTGAGGCGCTAGGTTTCGAAGAATGAATGGAGAGGGAGTGAAGAGGGCGGTAGATGTAGATTACTTTTGGGAAGTGTATTTTTTTTTCTTTCCTAATTGAACCGCAAGGGCGGTGTTTGTCACCGCGGGGGCGGTGACAAGAGAGAGGAGGTACGCAGCCTCAGCGCCGGGGGCGTGGCTGAGGATGCGTGTCAAGGGTGGCCGCCGCAGAAGCGTAGGGGTGTCACCACGGGGGCGGTGACCTACATGAGCAGACGCAGGCCCAGCGCCGGGGGCGGCGCTGGCCAAGGGTGTCACCGCAGGGGCGGGACTTAGAGCCGCAGGGGCGGTTTTCTTGACAGAAACTCCTCTTTTTATTTCTTCGGGTTGCCTCCCGAGCAGCGCCTTTGTTTTACGTCGTTGGCTCGACGTAGGGATTCTTCCTCTATGATTGAGCCTCTTCCAACATCACCTTTGGGTTTATAACCGTTTGAGAAGGTAATCCGCCGGAGGCCCTAGTTCCAATTCTTGTAATGGCTTCCGCCATTTGACCAACCTGTTTCTCAAGGTTCTTGATGCTAGATATTGTTGTTTGGACATGAGTAGAAAAGTGTTTAGTCAAAACCTGCAACATATCTTCAGTTGAGTGATACTTACCTTGGCGGGGCTGCTGTTGTTGGTTTTGTTGATCCCTCCAACGAAAATTTTGTTGGTCACGCCAATTCAGCATGAAATTTTTTGCATAGGGATCGTTCCTAGGTCTTTGCTGCTGTTGTTGTCCATAACCCATTGCGTTTACTTCAGCATCGTCATCTTGAACTTGTGGACACATGTCCGTTGGATGATATGGGTCAACACAAATTCCACAAGCTTTGAGTTGTTGCAGTGTTCCCATAAGTGTTAGCCGCTTCACCATTTCCTTCAATTCCGCTAGCTCGGTGAAATCTCACTCTTCCCGGAACTCACATCATGAACTCCTTTCTTAGTCGGGGTCCTTCCAAAGTTCCGAGTTCCTTCCGCTAGCTCCTGTATCTTAAGGTCAGGAGTAGAGTTAAGAATATTACCTCCGCAAGCCGCACCGACGATCCTCCTTTCATTGTCTAGCAAGCCATTGTACAAGTACAAGACTAGATCTTGAGTTGAATATCCGTGAAAAGGACAGCTGGATCGGAGGCGTGCAAACCTTTCAATGTACTCGTAGAGAGTTTCGGTTGCCTCTTGTTCGATGTTGCTTATAGCTTTCTTCAAGCTATTGGCCTTTTTAGCTGGAAAGTATTTCTCCAAGAACGCTTTGTGAAGGTTCTCCCAAGTGTCAATACTCTCGGATGGAAGGTGGTAATACCAATCATCCGCCAAATCTTTGAGTGTGAAGCCGAATGCCCTCATCTTGATCTGTTCTTCGGTAATGTTGGCCGGCTTCATGCTCATACACACAGTATGGAACTTCCCAAGGTGCTTGATGGGGTCTTCACCACTTAGCCCATGGAAGGGTGGGAGTAAGTGGATGAAGCCCGGCTTGAGCTCAAAGTTGACTCCTTCCCCTAGTGCTGGTATAGTGACCGCAAGAGGGTTTTGAGCCAAGGTGGGCTGCGTAAGTTGACAAAGAGTACGGTCAGTCATCTCTTGTTGAAGTTGTTGTTGTCTTCGTTGCCGGATGTGCGTCCTCTCAATTTCTTGATCAAAAGAAGCAAAGCCGGAATTAGTAGCACGGGTTTGAACCATAAAAAATGGTTCAAACCAATAATCAAAAATAACAATAAAGCACAAAAACTCCCCGGCAACGGCGCCAAAATTTGACCGAAGGTATTTCTATGGTCGTCTATACCCAATCAAAAGTAAATCCCGACTTAGCACTAAGAACAAGTATAGTGATTAAGTAAGGGTCGAACCCAAGATAGTTAAGGTGTTTTAGATGCAATTATCGATTATAATGACAAGTGACAGAAAGGAGGGGTTTGGTTGAATTGATGCACAAAAACTTATGAAAACGATTAATGCGACAAGTAACACAATAATGGATGAATCTACACTAGGTTGATTCTAAGCATGCAATTGCTACTTTGGTGAGTTCCTTTTACAAGTTTCCAAGTAATCTCCCATCTCGATCGTATATATATGTTGAGCCAACTGGCATCAACACAACTTAACCTATTAAAGTTCCGTAAACCTACAAGAACAAATAACATGTTAGCTTTCAAACAAAGACTAAGGGATATAAAGAGAAGATTAAAACCATTAAACTTATCATTATATTTGTGTTCCTTTCCTTTAAGTAATCACAACCCGTTATTACTTAAAGTTGCTACTAGATTAAAGACCCAAACCCGGAACCTATTAATCCTAGTTGTTTGCATGCACTTTATAACCTAAGGTGATTAATCTCAAGCAATAGTAAACATGCAATTAGACAATGGAGATCAAGGAAACACAAAGTATTACTGAATGAAAACTTAGATTAAAAAGAACTTACAACCAAGGTAACAATGCAGCTTCAAACCAACCCAATGTAGCAAGGGAGTTAACAACTCATTACAATGGAAAACTCAAGTCTAAAATGGATTTTGTGAGGAAAAGCATAGATAATTCTAGCAATCAGCCATGGACTATTTATACTACCAAAATACACTTAACTAGGAGTAAATAGGCGGCCTAAAACAGCCACCTTAAATGCCATAAAGGTGGTGTAAACAGCCGGAGTAAAGCTTCTGGCTTTAAACCACAGGGGCGGCCTTCAGGAACAGTAGGGGCGGTTTAGGCAGAATCGCTTGATCTTCTTCAGGGCCGTTGGGGCGGCTACACAATTCCGCTGGGGAGGATCTTTAATG
Organism: Fagopyrum esculentum; assembly: GCA_033239045.1. Lineage (NCBI taxonomy): Eukaryota > Viridiplantae > Streptophyta > Magnoliopsida > Caryophyllales > Polygonaceae > Fagopyrum > Fagopyrum esculentum. Next base: position 87,874,828 of record BSUD01000003.1, on the reverse strand, counting down.
CACTTCAACGTTTGAACTTTCGCCTTCTTGTCGTTTCTGATGTCAAGCCGCCGGGGCGTCCCTATGTCGACGCAGGGGCGTCAACATGGCCTCTTCGTCTTCCAGCTCCTAGGTTGGGGCGCAGGCAGGGGCGCAGTGGGAGACGCAGGGGAGCTGGTCTTCATTTCTTCAGGGCAGGTCACCGCAGGGGCGCCAAGGAGTGGCGCAGGGGCGGTGACACACTTCATTGCCGGTGCTGGTGAAGGCGCAGGGAGCGTTCCAGTGGAAACGTCATCCGTAGGGGCGACTGCAAGGACCCGCAGGGGCGGTGAGGCAACAGAAGCTTTGCTTCGTGATCAATCTTCACTCCTAAGTGCTTATAACTCCTTCTTTAGCTTCTTTTGATCTTCTTCTTCTGGACCAAGGAGTTAGTAGCATAAACCGACACTAATGCAATAAAAAGACTCTAAAAACTACCCTAAATGATAGTGATTCCATCACCTATCACGGACATTGCATGCTAAAATAGCTCCATGTCAGGATAGTCAACGGGAAAACCTTTTTCATACTAGATGTCTTATTCAAGGAATGGTTTGTAACTTGATTATTGATGGTGTTAGTTGTTGCATTATTGCTAGTGAGGAATTAATCACTATGTTGCAAATCATTACTTTCTATCATCCTCGACCTTATAAGTTGGATTGGATGAATGATTATGGAGATTTAAAGTTAATAAGCAAGTAAGAATTGTGCTTACCTTAGGCAAGTATGAGGACATTGTTGTTTGTGATGTTGTGATTATGCAAGCTTTTCATATTTTGTTAGGACTTCCATGGCAATTTGATAGAAAGGTTACACATAATGGTTTTTCTAACAAACATTCCCTTGAGTTTAATGGAAAGTCAATTACTCTAAACCTATGACCCCCGTGCAAATTGCGGAGCATTACGACAAGAAGAAGGATAAACGCAAGAAAAAGGAACAAGAAACAACTCTCAGAGAAGAAACCACGGGAAGATCATCGAAATCTCGCCCAAGATTTGAAGACCAATCGAGTTCTAATGACAAATTTTGGCTCCGACAGGGCAATCTCGGCCGAGATTCTCAACCCGAGTTTCCTTCTTTGGAACCTCATCGAGCCCTTTTAGTGTCCAAACAGAAGTTCCTTGACGATTATGTTCGTTTGGATATTACTTTACTAAATTTATGTAAAAGCCTAATGACTTTAAGTGATGAAGTGAAGGCTACTTTGCCTAAAAACATTTAAAAGGCTTTAGATGAGCTTAATAATGTATTTACGGATGAGATTCCTGCAGGTTTTTGACCTTTTCGAGGCATTGAGCATCGGATTACTTCATTCTAGGTTCGTCACTTCCTAATCGTCCCGCTTATAGAATGAGGCCGCATGAAAGTCAGAAAATTCAAGATCAAGTGCAAGACCTTTTTAATAGAGGTTACATTTGAGAAAGTTTGAGTCCTTGTGCGGTTCCAGTCCTGTTGGTGCCTAAGAAGGGCAATACTTGGAGGATGTGTCTTGATTGTAGAGCAACCGATAACATCACTATCAAGTACCGTCACCCCATCCCAGATTAGATGAAATGCTAGATGAGCTTAGCGGTTCCACCTTGTTCACCACGATCGACCTTAAGATTGGATATCATCAAATCCGGATGAGGGAAGGAGATGAATGAAATACAACATTCAAGACTAAGTTTGGACTTTATGAGTGGTTGGTTTTGTCTTTTGGTTTGACTAACACTCATAGAACTTTTATGAGTTGCTGAATCATGTCTTACACCGTTATATTGGAAAGTTCGTGGTTGTCTACTTCGACAGCATCCTGATCTACAACAAATCCATTGAGGAGCATGAAGAACACTTAAGGGAAGTACAAGGAACTCTTAGATCTGAATCTTTATATTCTAATATTAAGAAATGTAATTTTAGTACTAACCAAGTTGTTTTCCTTGGATTTGTAGTGCGCACAAGAGGTCTTAAGGTGGACAAGGAGAAGATCAAAGCCATCAAAGAATGGCCTATACCTACCACCGTTGGACATTTGCGATCTTTTCATGGATTGACAACATTCGATAGTTGTTTTGTGAAGGATTTTAGTACCATCGCAACCCCTCTCACGCCTCTCACGAAGAAGCAAGTACAATTTGAGTGGGGAGATGCGCAAGAGAAAGCATTCAATGAACTGAAGAGGCAACTATCAAACACACCACTTCTTGCACTTCCAAATTTCACCAAACCATTCGAAGTTGAATGCGACGTTTCAGGTATGGTATTGGATGAGTACTCATTCAAGAAGGTAAGCCCCTTGCCTACTTTTGTGAGAAATTGAAAGGACCATGCTTGAACTATTCAATATATGATAAGGAATTATATGCTTTATTTCGAGTTATCAAGACATGGAAACATTATCTTTGGCCGAATAAATTCATTCTTAGAACTGATCATGAGTCTTTCAAGCATTTTCTTAGTCAAGATAAGTTGGATAGGAGACATGGAAGATTGATGGAGTTCATAGAGACTTTTCCTTATATTATCAAATACAAGAAAGGTAAAGATAATATTGTAGCGGATGCCCTTTTCAGAAAGTATACTTTGATCACCACCATGGATTCTAAGGTCCTAGGGTTCCATTATATCAAAGATCTATACCAGGGTGATGTTGATTTCGGAGATGGTTACATGTTGTGTAAATCTGGGCCTGCTGCCAAGAATTTCGGCCGAGATTTGGACAGAGATTTTCCCCAGTCGAGAGGTAAGTTTTATATCTTTGAAGGATTTTTGTTCCATGCGGATAAAGCTTGTATTCCTAGATGTTCTCTGAGATTATTATTAGTTAAGGAGGCTCGTATGGGAGGATTAGTGGGATACTTTGGAAGGGATAAGACTTATCATATGCTTCATTCACATTTCTTTTGGCCTCATATGCTTAAAGATGTTGAACATTGATCAAGATGTGCATTGTGTGCTTAAAGGTGAAATCAAGGTCGAAAGCATATGGTTTGTATACTCCTTTACCTATACCTACTTCACCATGGCATGATATTAGTATGAACTTTGTTGTAGCTTTACCAAGGGCTAAGAAGGGAAGAGATTCCATTTTTTCGGTTGTTGACCGTTTTTCTAAGATGACTTACTTTATTGCTTGCCATAAAACCGATGATGCTTATAATGTGGCTAACTTGTTCTTTAGGGAATATGTTAGGTACATGGAGCGCCGCAGACTATTGTAAGTGATAGAAATGTCAAGTTCCGTAGTTTCTTTTGGAAGACTTTTTGGGTAAAGTTAGGTACAAGATTGTTGTTTTCAACTTCTAGTCATCCTCAAACAGATGGTCAAACGGGAGTTACTAACAGGACTTTGACTACTATCTTGAGATCCGTTTTAAATGATAAAGCTTGGGAAGATGTGTTACCACATGTATAATTTGCTTATAATCGTACCTTGCATTCATCTACGAATCTAACACCTTTTGATCTTACACCGTTGCCTATAGAGAACCAAGTGAATTTCATTGCAGGAAAACAGGTGGAGTTCATTAAGGAATTGTATGAGAAGACGCGCATAAGGCTAGAGCAAAAGGGGAAAACCGTATCTTCAAAGGCAAATTGGAATCGCAAGGAGATATTGTTCGAACCAGGAGATCCAGTTTGGTTGCATCTAAGGAAAGAGCGATTTCCGAAGAAGAGGAAGTCTAAGTTGTCTCCAAGAGGAGATGGACCATTTAGAGTGAAGAGAACGGTTGATGACAACGCTTATGTCATGGAGCTTCCAACTGAGTATGGTGTAAGTTCTATTTTCAATGTAGGAGACTTGAGTCCTTTTGAGTCTAGAGATGATCATGTTGGTCATTCGAGGAGGAATCCTTCCCAAGAATGGGAGTATGATGAGGGTCCATCCCCAACACTACCTCAAGGACCAATCACTAGATCAAGGGTTAAAGCATTGAAGGAGTATCTAGCTACACCTTCTTCAGATTCCATTATGAAAGGAGCAATCACAAGGTAAAGAACAAAGGTTATTAAAGATGAAGTTACAAGCATGCTAACAACATATACACTCCAAGAGACCCTACTCACTCTTAGGAATCCTTTGTTGACATTGTTGAGTGATATAGAAGAGTCAAGCCCCGACCTAGAATAGCCAATAAGCATAGAACGTGGCTAGGACGAAGAAAGAGTCTCACAGAAGAAATATCGGCCAACCTATAGGAATATCGGCCAAGATATCCACCCGAGATTTGCTCTCTGATGTGCGCTTGAAGATCCGGCCAATATATTTGTAACACCCCAAATTCTGAGAACTCGGGGAGCTACTGGTTAGGACCTCACAATGGGTCCCGACCTTAGTTTGACAACAATTTAACTTGGATCTTACAACAAGGCACAAAAGTATTTAAAACATTTGAAAACTGTAAACAATATATACATGAAGAATATGTATCAGCCTTACAAAGCAAAGGTACCAAAACGACACATAAGAAGAACAGAAGACATCCCGTCCCCAACTAAATAAGTACGTGGACCCGGCTGACCATTCCCTCCGGATCTCTCTACAACTGTTTTAACCTGCAAGACATCTACAAGCGGTATAAAACCGTTAGCTAACATTCTATGCATAAGTATAAAGGTAAAAGCACAAACACACAACATATACAATCAACATGCACAATCAATCCTTTTATTATCTTTAATTAGGTGATATGTCATTACTAATGATACTTATTTTGTGAGAAGAGGGATTCTCAAACCTCGCCCCTGTCCCCGTTTACCAACGCGGAATGGTACTAATGCATTTGACCGTCTACCGGACTGGACTGGTCGCAGGGAACCTCCTAGACTCTCGCAAGAGCTAGGCAAATGATGTCACGACCCGTTATCATACACTTGGGTCAATTACGTAAATAATAAAGTCGGCCTAATCCGGTTTCGTGGTTTATCATAACTAACAAACACCACTCATACACAATACACTCATACAAGAAGCCAGCTAAGTAAGTCCGTGGACTTACCTGAATCAGATCTCGACTTTCTAATTCGCAAATCGATATGTACAGTAGGAATTCAGTGGCCTGTCAAAGGAGGCAAGTGTGTCAGCACACTTTCTAGGTGATTAGAAGTCTAAGACTTTTAAGATAATAGGTCTTAATAGAACGGAATTGATTACAGTATTAATTTATGGTAAAATGACTATTTTTCCCTTGGTCCCGATACTTCTAAAAATTCCATAATTTATGTCCAAAATCTTAATTGAGACTAAAATGTCATATTCTAACTCCTAAAGATGAGTTTGGTTACAAACTAACAATTTACCCATTTCCTTATTTTCGGAAAGATCGTTAAGGTCCAACTTCGGCTTCAAATATAAAATTCGAATAATATTATAAAATTTTCGAAATAATTACCTAGATCATCTATGATATCTCATCTACTCCTAGGAGCAAGAATTTCTTAAAACTGTTCAACCATCACTTCTACAAAAATTTCTGAAGTTGGTTACAACACTTAACAAACAGCACACTGTCTTAACTTTGAAAAATCATAACTCCTAAACTACTTGCTGGATTTATCCCAAATTTTGATATGTTCTACTATAAACCCTTATCTATAATATATCCAAAATTCAGCCGGAAAGGAGATCAAAATCCTATTTAAAACTATCTCACAAAACCGAATTTGAGCACAACAGAAAAACTGCTTACGACTCGATATTTGAAAAATCATAAATCCCAAACCACTAGCTGGATTCCTCTCAAATTTTAATATGTTCTACAACAATATGTCAACTATATCATATCCAAAATTCAAGCACAACGGAGATCATGAGCTTATTCAAAACCATCTCACAAAACAGCATCACTTGCTGTTTTCCCCAACACTCAGCACATATATACAAACTACATGAGGCGTCAACTTTGGAACACAATAACTCTCAAACTGTAACATGAATTCGTCTAAAATTTTAGTATGATTTACTATGCAATCCCGTCTATGACCTATAAAAATTTCAATGGTGAATCTTCACTCTAACTCCCTAACATTGATCTACAAGATTGACAGTTTCCTACTTCGAAACTGAAGAAAACACAAATTATTTACAGCAGTCCTTGTTTCTATCATTTATGTTAGCACAACTCAGCAGCAGCTCTCTACCTACACTTGAAGAAACAAAAGTCGAGGCAAGAGTTGTTTACCTAGGATCGGAATAGGGTAGAGCCCTACAGATTGGCGGATGCTGAGGGTAGTCTGGCTTGTTCATGAAGTTGTTGATCTCTCGACAAGGGTCTAAGAAGGCACATGAGCAGTAAGGTAGTTCGTTAGGGAGGCAAGACAACAAGGAAAAGGGTAAGAGGAGGGGAGTAACCGGAACTCACCTAGGCAACAGGATATTTTCAGGAACTCGAGTCTCCCGAGCAATCTGTAGGTACGCAGAAGGAAGACCTAGTCCCTGCTGTTACTCTTGACACAAGAGGAGGCTGAGTGTTTGTTGTATGAAGTGTTTGATTGAGGGGTAGCCTGCAGACGGTCTCCTCTGATGCAGCAACGTGCAGAACCAACTCCCAGCAGTTTCTAACAAGTGCAGCAGGTTCCAACTGAGGAGATGTAGACTTGCTGTCGCGATGAAGGCTAGGTGTTAGATCTCGAGGTAGGACGAGAACGTTGGGGAAGGAAGAGTACAGAACGCTGGTTGCTTGCAAGGGGAAAGAGATTGCTGCGACTTGAAGACCCTACTCAGCAGCCGTTACATGGAGTTAAGAGGGAGAATGAAGCGGTTGTCGATACTTACCATGTGAAGAGGAGCATTGAAGATCGAGCGGAACTGCTGCGTAACAGGAGGATCTTCATTGCCGGCACAGGAGGCGTGCAGCGCCAAGGAGCTGCTCATGGAGGGCTGGCGGGCCAGTTTGGGCTGGTGCACATCTCCCTTGCTGGGCTGGTGTAGAAGGTGACATCAAGGAGGGAAAGAAAGCCAGATGGGCCCAAACAAGGTGAGGAGTGTGGTGTGTGGCATGGGCTGAAGCAAAGCAAAAAGAGGTGGGCTGAAATAAGAGTCAAAATAAGAGTGGGCTGAGTTGTTTGTCAAAATCTGTCAAAACTCGTCATGGCCTTGTCAGGCCCATGAATGAGTTTATCACAGATTTGTCGGGCTTTGTCATGGCGTCGTCTCAGCTTAGTCATGATCTCGTCACAAGTTGTCATGATCTCATCTAAAGTCATCAATACGAAAGAATTATAATAACTAGGGTTTGATATAAATCTATCATTTTATGTGAATTAAATTCTACATAAAATGATAAATAATTATAAGAATTAGGGTTTGATATAATTCTATCATTTTATGTGAATTAAATTCTACATAAAATGATAAAATTTGTGAAGAAAGAAATACTAGATAGAATGGAAAACCGTCAACGGCTCGAATTCCGATTTGATTCGGAATTAAATGGAATAAAAATTCCGGATATTACAATATTTTTATATGTGGCAACTATCTTTTATATTTCTTACCCTATATCTCACAAACATTCTTAAAGTAGTTTTTAGTTTTGATCCTATCTTTAATGATATTTTTCCTAGATTATCTTGTAAAAGATATATTTCTTAGTTACATAGAAGATCTCCCTTATAAATAGCCTTACAGGGGATATTATTAGATACATTAGATTTGATATTTTTCCACATATTGTTTGAACTCGCAGCTTCGCTTACGAAGTTTGTGTTTTACTCATTCCTATTCAATCAAAGAGAGAGCCTTTGTGAATCCTTGCTAGATTGTGCTTGTGTGTGTTAATCTTTTTGAAGGTTGGTGCTCCTGGTCAATACTAGTCCCTTCTTGTTCTTGTCTTACTTAGAAGGCTTGTGTAAGGATAAAGAAGTGAGGGTTAAGGTAAGCTCTTCGTTAAGGGGTTTGACACATCATTGGTCAAGGTTTTTTGCAGGAATATCTTGGTTCATATCTTCCTATAATTATCATATATCATTTCATATTCATCTTCTTATCTTTCCATATCATTGATACTTCCGCATTTTGAGTTCTACATATTCTCGGCCTGTTCTTGAGCAAATCTCACCCGAGATTTCAAAGGATCATCCCAGATTTCCATCCTGTTGAAAAGTTGGGGACTTTCAATCTAGATCGGGAAACTCCGGCATTAACCCCGCATCACGGCCAAAATAATCTTCGACGATGGACAATCTCAGTTAGAAATCTCGTGCGAGATTTTCCTATCCTAGGGCGAGATTTCCTACTGTAGTGAAACTTTGATATCCTATGTTGAGGTTTTGTTCTAATCATGGTAGGACTCTGTTCACAATAATCATCCGGCATCTTTAGGACATAGCCTTCATTTTTTCCCTTCTTCTTGACGTTTTCAACTTGCAAACCTGAAATTAAACTCACTTGCTTCCTCATGGATAACGGTGCAAGATTAACAAAGATTGAGGGAAACCAATCATTAACAAAGTCATAGTAGTTCAAGGATAAACATGAGTTAGAAATCCTAGAACTAACAAACTCCATAGATAGTGGTACTATGATCTCATCCTTAAGGCGTCTCCTATAGTGATCTAATAAAGTCAAAACATGAGATTGCACCACATAATTCTCTTCCAATTTGATCCTAGGGGTTTTGGAATGCTCCATATCCTCTACTAAAGGCACCACAAAAGGTATTGATTGTAGAACCAATGTAAAGAACAATCGAAAGATGAATGCAATAACAAAGAGGTAGTATCATCAAGAGACTTAGAACATTCTAATACAGTTTTAGCCATATCTACATCAATATCATTCATATCATGCTCATGCATTTCACAATCAATATCATTTATATCATGCTTGTGTAATTTATGATCAATAGTATGATCCAAATCAAATGCATGTGCATATAATTCATGTCCATCTAATTCATAATCATCACTTTCAATTCATCTATCGCATTTATTTCGTGTTTTATTGCTTCCATACTAGTCATAGCATGTGATACAATGATAGAGTCCGATTTTCACAAATCTAAGTGGGCATACATTGAATTAGAGGATTTAGAATTACTTACCTTTGCGGGTTTAACATCCTCAATCTAAGGTTTTGGAGCCTGGACGACTTGTGATTCCACCCTTGGTAGAAACTCTTCTTCCCTCACAAATCTCAGATAAAATCTCGGCTGGCTGGGGGTGAGATTCTAGGGCCGAGATTTTGGGATCACTCTTTGAATCTTCCCAATTCCGTTACGATGTGGACGAGACCTAAATGACTCATAGTCTATGGATTCTCTTCTTCTGAAACGTGGATCACGTCTATGATAATCTCTCCAAAGGTCTTCTTCATTCTCATTCTCAAATTCCTATAAATCATCAGCAAACTCCAAAATGTTAGATGTATTATAACAAGTATTTGAATATCTCTTACCTTGCTCATAATGGATTCCGGGAGGTTATTTTGGGGCTGGAGTTCTATACGCGAACGTCCATCATCCTCATATAACGATCTCTTCTGGGGAGCGTAATTACAAACTCTCGACGGGGAAATCTCAGTCGTAATCTCGGGCGAGATTCCTCTCTGGGGGTCGAGATTGTCCACCGGAGAAGAACTCCAATGTGTTCATTCTTTGGTTGAAGGTGGTTATTGTGGCCATGGGTTGTTTCAACTTGTCTTGGTTTTTTAAACTCGATAACATCCAATACAATCACACATAGTAACAAGAAACTCGTGAAGTTAGTTGAAAAGAATGTTCCTTACTTGTTTCTCTCACACTCACGCTCTGTTGTCATATCGCAAGATAATTTGATGTAATTGCTTTGGATGGATTAATACTCCTTTCAAATCGATGACTAGATTGAACTTGAAACTCCTTGGAGGACTCAAGTAGTTGACTTAGCTTGGAAGAAGGTTCTTGTGCTGAAATATAGTAAAGGTAAACCTGCAGGATTTCTCTTCGCACTATTGACACAAAGTAGAAAGAATATTGCAAGTAGACAGAACTAGTATAATAGAAAGTATAGATACTAACTAACACACCAAAAGAAATAGAGTCAATGTATTTAGAGTAGAAATAGGCAAGAAATAGACTCACAAAAGACTAAGAAGAGAGCTTTACTTACCTTGTGATAGCATGAAATATGACGATATTTTAGGCACATATTTTGGTTGTATTTCCACTTCTTTTGTATATATGGATATGAGTTTGAAGCATTTATGAGCACATTCACCTATTATGTTGGTATAGAGATCTACACAAGCTTTGTTGTGTTTTTAGTTGAATAAAGGCTTGGATTGGAAGATAAATGGAGTATATAGGAGTGATTGATCATGCTAGGCATCAAGAGGATGTAATGGAGTAGCTAAGGAAGGAGCATGAGTAGAAAGATTTATGAAACAAAGGCTTTTACGATGATTTTGGACATTCCACGGTCAAACACAAGAAACCACGGCCGTGGTTTTGGGAATTAAATTAATTATGGATGTGGGAATGTATGTCGAGAGCAAGAAAACCACTCCACGGTGTATTCCACGGACGTGGAAATATGCTCTTGGACGTGATTCTTCTAACGGTTTCCACGTGTCATATTTGCCACGTCAGAAGCGGTTGTGGGCTTTTTGTAACCCTATTTTCTCCTATAAGAAGGTTGAAGGAAGAGAGAAAATACACACCACGCTAGAGAGAGAAATTGAGATCATTGCGGAAGATTTTATTGCGAGATTTTAAAGGATGATTTGGACAAGTATGCACTTGGAGATTACGTACTCGGAAGATCTTAGGGTTTCACTTTGAAGGCGGATTGACATCCCGTTCTTCTGTATTCTGTAAGATTGTGAGATATTTCTTACTCTATTCTACATTCATTGAACACAAGTACGGTTTTTGAGTTTTATTGAGTTTTGTTTTGTGTTTGCTAATGAGTTTTCAAGGTTTTATCTTTTCTTTCTTTCAATTTTGATTATTAATTTGATGACAATGATTGTTCGCTAAAACCCTTAAGTGAGTCTAACGTCAAGGGTTGATAGTTGTGGCATGGATGATGATAGATTGAACCAAAATAGATTGGACCTTGAGAGTTGCGAGAATCTTCGTTGTCGATCCTTTCCACGGTCTGTTCTTGAGTTCTACGGCCGCGGTTCTTCAAGATCTGACCGTGGTTTTCCCTATTTGACGTGTTTTGCTTTTGCTCTGATCCAAAGTTAAAGATTTGCTTTAACCTAGCCTTGGCTTACCTTTTCTAGGTAGTAGTGAGACTCAACATCCTCTACTTTGGTTTCGAGTGTTACAACCTTAACCTTTTTGGCTTATCTTTGCTTCCCTTGGGTTTGGGCATGGGTATTTGAGAGTTTAATCTTATCCTTTAAATCTCTTTATAACGAGACTCAACATCCTTTATCGAGAGAGCCTTTGGGTGAGACTTATGGGTTTGGAACTTCACCGTACAACACCCTACCTTAGATCTATACCTTTGCAATCCTAACTCTATCCTTATATCTTTAGAACATCTTGAATCGATTGCAACAATTGGATACCTGAATCTTTAGAATCGTTGTTTTCCCAATTATCTTTACAAAAGATTTATTATCTTGCCATACGATTTACGAACTGAATTTGATCCTCCAAATCCTTGAGTTCGATACTCTAGAATTCTTCCTTTACTATACCGATCTGTACACTGCGGGTTCGCAAGCTCTAGTGATCGAGAAGTATTCTCAAAGGAAGGCTGATAGTGGGAATCGAGATTCCGGAGAGCGAGGAACAAGATTGAATCCAGCAGCCCAAGCTCAAATTTTCTCCCTCAACAATGAGATCAAGGAGCTGAAAGAAGTTTTGAAGTCCAGCATTCAATCGAAAAAGGAGCAGGATGTTGGCTATCTAGGAAGGGAGAACAATCAAGGAAATAGGAATAACAACTGGGACAATAATTGGAACAACAAAAACAGGAACTTCAACAATAATTGGAGATCCAACCAACAAAATACCGATAATCCTTATTCCCATGATGAAAATTCACTAACACCTCCTTCTTCTTCTACTCCTTTGAAAAGTCAGGGACAAACTTCAAATAATTCATACCAGCCGGAGAAGGACAAATTTGATGCTATGATGGAAACAATCTTGGGGAAGATACAAGGAATGGAGAGTCACATTACTTCGATTTCTAAAGCACGTAAAGCTTTGTAAAATCAAGTATTCAGAAAGGCCGGAGAAGTTCCTAGAGATCAAGGAAAGCTTCCCGGAAAAATGGAGGACAATCCGAAAGGGAGGGTGATGGATATTACAACAAGAAGTGGTATAATAACCACCGACCCGCAGCCCACATTCATTGAGGTTCCCGTTGAGAAGGATAAAGAAAAGGAGAAGGAAGATGTCTATGTTCCTCCTTCTGCTTATAAACCTCCTTTGTCCTTCCCGCAATCTAGAGCGAGAGCGCGTCTAGACAAGCATTTTAGTAAGTTTGTTGATCTCATGAGAAACTGCACATTAACATACCTTTTCTTGATGCAATTTTAGGTATGCCCGCTTATGGGAAGTTCTTGAAGGAGATCCTCTCTACCATAAGGAAACTTGAAGACTTTGCTGAAGTTAAGATGAGTTCGGAATCTTTGGAACTCATTAAGACGATGACGGAAAAGATGCACCCAAAGCTGCGAGATCCAGGGTCGTTTTGCATACCAATAGGAGTGGGAGAAGTCACTTATGATGCACTTTGTGACTTGGGAGCAAGTGTGAGCATCATTCCACTTACTTTGTGTGAGAAAGTGGGTTTAGGTGAACCTAAACCGGTGAAGATGACGTTGTATATGGCGGATCGATCCATTACTCGACCCGTTGGAATCATTGAAGACGTCCCGGTTAAGCTCGGTAAATTCTATATTCCTATAGACTTTGTTGTGCTTGACATTGCTGCAGATTGTCCGGTCCCGATCATACTTGGGAGACCTTTTCTTGCAACTTCCGAATGTATGGTTGATTGCAAGAACGCTAGATTAGCCTTTGATATTAAAGAAGAGAAGGTTGAATTTGTATTCTCAACTTTGATAAAAGAACCAGCACTAGGAGAGGATATGTTCAACATATATGATAAAGAGGTATCTAGAGAGGAATTGAGTTCGATCTTGTTCAAAGATCCGTTGCAAAAGGTCATAACTATGAGCTTCATGGAAAAGGGAGCGGAAGAGGATTTTAACGGTGAGATTGATGCTTTGGAAGAGTTAGAAGAAGTGCCTGTTGAAGAATTCGAAAAATTGTACGATGGTTCAGAAAACACCAGAAACCACGGTCAGTCGGTGTTTTCCACGGGCTGGTTTCACCAATTCCACCCGTGGAAAAGTATGTCGAGAGCAACCATTCAATTGACATACAAAACCACGGCCAAAAATGCACTTTCCACGGCCGTGAAAGTAACAATGACACCGTGGAATCTGAAAATGCTGAGGAAAATTCCGTTCTTTCTACAAACGTTCTTGCTTCTTCTTCCACCACTTCCATACCCTTGGAGACATCCAAGGAGACCTCGGACAGCCCTCAGAACACTCCAAAGGCATCTACAACCATGGAATTGAAGCCACTTCCCGCACATCTAAGGTATGCTTTTCTTAGATCTAACTCTACGTTTCCCGTCATAGTTAGTTGTAGTTTAAGTGAAGATGAGCATGATAGACTTATGATTGTTTTGAAGAAACATAGAAAAGCTTTAGGATACACCATAGAGGATCTTGTAGGAATTAAAACATCTTTATGTATGCACAAGATGGTAATTGAAGAGGATTATAAGCCTTCACGTCAACCTCAACGACGGTTAAATCCGATGATGAAAGAGGTCGTCAAGAAGGAGATCCTTTAATTGCTTGATGCAGGCATCATATTCCCGATTTCCAATAGCAAGTGGGTGAGTCCCGTTCAAGTTGTCCCAAAGAAGGGGGAATGACTGTTGTGGCTAACAAGAACAACGAAGTCATTCCAACGAGAATGGTGACAGGATGGAGGATGTGAATAAACTATCGCAAGCTGAACAATGTGACGAGGAAGGACCACTTCCCGCTTCCCTTCATTGATCAAATTCTTGAGAGGTTAGCACAACACTCTTACTTTCGCTATCTTGACGGTTGTAGTGGTTTCTTTTAGATTCCGATTCATCCGGACGGTCAAGAAATGACAAAATTCACGTGCGTATAGGGTACGTTTGCTTATAGGAGGATGCCACTCGGATTGTGCAATGCTCCAGCCACCTTTGAAAGGTGTATGATGACCCTCTTCTCGGAGTACATTGAGGAAATCATGGAGGTTTTTATGGATGATTTTTCTGTTTATGGTTCCTCATTTGATAATTATCTTGCTAACCTATCTCTTGTTCTACAAAAGTGTGAAGATACGAACCTAGTTCTAAATTGGGAGAAGCGTCATTTTATGGTTAGGGAAGACATTGCTTGATGACACTTTATCTCTAATAGAGGGATTGAGGTTAACAAGGCTAAGATGGAGACAATAGAGAAGCTTCCTCCTCCATCTTCGGTGAAGGGGATTAGAAGTTTTCTAGGACATACTGAATTCTATAGGAGATTCATTAAGGACTTTTCGAAAATCTCTAAACCGCTAACTAATCTATTGATGAAGGATGCTAATTTTGAATTTTTAAAAGAGTGTTTGGATGCTTTTTACAAGATTCGAGAAGCTCTAATCTCAGCCCCAATAATTCAACCTCCGGATTGGAGTCTTCCATTTGAGGTAATGTGCGATGCAAGTGACGTAGCTGTAGGAGTGGTGCTTGGACAAAAGAAAGATGGACGCACTCATGCAATCTATTATGCAAGCAAGATGCTAGATGATGCTCAGCTTAACTACACCACAACGGAAAAGGAATTTCTTGTTGTTGTATATGCATTTGAAAATTTTTGTTCTTATCTTATAGGAGCGAAGGTGATTGTATACACGGATCATTCAGCTATTCGGTATTTGGTTGCCAAGAAAGATGCAAAACCAAGGCTGGTTAGATGGATTCTCCTCCTTCAAGAGTTAGATCTTGAGATTCGTGACAAGAAAGGATCCGAAAATTCTGTTGCGGATCACTTGAGTCGTCTACGACATGTCACAAATGACGACTTGCCTATTGATGACTCCTTCCCGGACGAACAATTATATCTAATGAAAGAGTGCATCGATCATATTTCTAGAGGTAACGAACCTTGGTTTGCTGATTTTGTGAATTATTTGGTTTGTCAGGAAATACCTCCCGGACTATCCTATGCACAAAGAAAGAAGTTCTTTAAGGATGTCCGCCAATACTATTGGATTGAACCTCTACTCTTCAAGAGTGGTCCAGATGTCATCATTAGGAGATGTGTGCCTGATAACGAGATACAAAGTGTCATTCGTCATTGTCATTCGCTTCCTTGTGGAGGACACGTTAGCTCTCACAAGACTAGCACTAAGGTATTACAATCCGGATTCTTTTGGCCTACATTATTTAAGGATGTGCAAACCTTTGTTTCTTGTTCCGATGCTTGTCAAAGAACAGGGAACATATCTAGGAGGAATGAAATGCCTCTCAAAAACATCCAAGAAGTGGAAATCTTTGATGTTTGGCGAGTTGACGTCATGGGACCATTCTCATCATCTTGTGGTAACCAATACATACTTCTAGTTGTAGACTATGTTTCAAGATGGGTTGAAGCTATTGCCTCTCCAACTAATGATGCGATGGTGGTTGTTAAGTTCTTTAATCAAACTATTTTCCCAAGGTTTGGGACACCCCGAACCATCATTAGTGACGGAGGATCACACTTCATTGCCCGTCGATTTGAAGCTCTACTAGCTAAGTATGGGGTGACTCACAAGATCGCCACACCCTACCATCCGCAAACAAGTGGACAAATGGAGATTTCTAATAGGGAGATCAAAGGAATTCTGGAGAAAATGGTGTCTAGGACAAGGAAAGATTGGGCGTTAAAGCTTGATGATGCATTATGGGCGTATAGAACGGCATACAAGACTCCCATTGGCACACCACCATACAATCTTGTGTATGGGAAGTCTTATCATCTTCCGGTGGAGCTAGAACACAAGGCGTATTGGGCTGTTAAGTGGTTGAACTTCGGCATGAAGGAAGCGGGAGAGAAACGTCTCTTGGATCTTAATGAGCTAGAAGAACTCCGCTTGAACGCCTATGAGAACGTCAAGATCTACAAGGAGAGAGCGAAGCGTTGGCATGATAAGCACATCTTTCCGAAAGACTTCAAAGAAGGAGAGTTGTTTTTCTCTTCAATTCTAGACTTCAACTCTATCCCGTTAAGCTTAAATCTCGTTGAACAGGACCTTATGTTATTAAACACGTTTTTCCCCATGGTGCAGTTGGTGTATGGGGTGAGAAGTGCGGAAGTTTCAAAGTAAATGGCCAACAACTCAAGAAGTACCCTCCGAAACTCCAAACTGAGGAAGTCACACCGATTCTCCTCACTTATGCATAAAGGATTGGTCTAGCTACATACCTAAAACAATGTGCTACTTGGGAGGCAATTCGAGGTAATTTATTCTTGTTTTTCTTTTCGTTTTTCTTAGATTAGGCTAGCATAGTTTGTTTTTGTTTGTTTTTCATCGATATCTTCCGGTATGTCTTGGGTCTTTGGATGTCAGGGTTTAGAAATGACCAAAGAAGTGAAGAAAGCCAAAGGAACAAAAGCATGGCCTTACAGTTACATCCACGGCCGTGGAATTGCACGACACACCGTGGTTTTTGAGAATATGACGGGGCTATATAAGTTCTTCTTTTTCACAATTCTCTCAACACCAAACCCCTCTTCCACGCCCTAAACCACGCCCAATCCCCTCATCCCGCATTTCTTTGTTTGGTGATCGTTTTGCACGATTCTTCGCTCCAAACTCAAGCAAACTTGATTCTATTGCGGATTTTGGCAACAAACATCACAAACATTCAGCGATTGGGCGAGATTTTTGATTTCTTCAAATCCAAAACCTAGGTTTTCTCTCAAATCTTTCCTTGGTTGATTTCCTTCGTTTTCTTTGAAGATTTTTAGGAGAACTGAACGGAATTGTACCTAGAAAAATAGTTTAGGAATACTGTTGTTGAGTTTGTTATGGAATTTTTGGATTTTGAGGGAAATCGTGCATTTCCACGGGCTGCCGTACAAAACCACGGGCGTGGTTTCTTCAAGAACAGGCCGTGGTTTTCTGAAAATGTTTGGGACTCGCAAATCAAACCGAAACAAGAAGCAAAGAGGCGGAGGCTCCTCTTCCCACCCCCTCCCATTGCTCCACCTATCCCTAGGATCCCTACCATCCATGAAAACCACCTTAGCACTTATGAAAATATCCATAAACACAACATTATCGCCCCTAGGTATATTGTGCTTGAAGAGTTTGAGGATTTGTTTGTGGTGAATGATCTTCGATGGATGCTTGATAGAGATGGGATGAGTACATTTTCTAGAATTTGAGAGGATGTTTATGAGGAGATCACAAGGGAGTTCATAACTTCCTTTCACCATAGTTCCGTTAACCGAACGGTCTCCTTCCGGTTGATGGACGACACCCACCATATGTCCATAGCTCAGTTTGGAGCATTGTTTGGCTTTGTTGACACATACAATGGGACATTCCCTAAGAGTTCTAGAGCTAGAGAGTTTTGGGAGGAGATTGTTATGGTAGTGGGTCATGAGCATCGTTGGTAACCGGCCGACTCGAAAGCAAAGCTCATCTATAATCTCTCCTTTATGATTTCCCATATGATCCTCTCCGAGTGCCTTTTCCCTAGGACCGAGACTCCCCAGAAGCTCAAAGCTGATGAGCTTTAAATCCTTTATTGTATGGCGGCCGGTGTCACTCCAGATTGCGCCACTATGCTTGCTTCTACTCTTAACAAGATCAAGAACAAAGCTAAGGGGAATATAGGCTATGGAAGGATGGTGACTTACATAGAAAAACAGTTAGGAGTTGATTATTCTGCTTGTGAGATGGTAGCTGTTGCGAGGCCTTTAGGGCTTCAAGGTTTCATGACTAGGGGCTCTTGATTCCCCGCCACCGAGGTCCACCGTTTGTCTCCATGCCTTGGGAAGACAAGGGAGGACGAGGTATTCCATGGAGTGTTAATTACTCCATCAAGAACCGGCAGAACTGGAAAGCTACATTTGTTCTAATGCATGCCGACCATTTAGGACCTCCACCTTATTACCCCGAGGATGTGCCAACTGCTGATGATGAGGATGCTTATGAGGAGATGGGTGGTGATGAGTTCCGGACATTGGAGGTGGTGAGGAGGCTTATGGAGATTTTCTGGATCAGCCGACGGATTTCTAGGAGCCGGCTAGGTGATCTACCTACTAACAGCGGCCTTCCGCTTCTTCCTCTTCCCGGTGCGCCAGCGTGAGTGAGAGACCTACGTGGATGGACACACCTCCAGCTTGGATGAGTGCTCCTTTGGCTTGGATGGGAGCACCACCGGAATGGATGGCACAACGGCCCGCATGGATTGATGAGCAGCCGGCATGGGCACCGGACTTACGAAGAGGATGGATGCTCTTGAGACCCGCTTTGATGAAGATAAGAATGAGCGCCGTGAAAATGAAAGGATCCTCCGCGACGTTTACCGTCAACAGTTTGGGTGCCTGTTCGACCCAAACTTCTACCCCTATCCGCCACCACCTCCTATGGGATGAGCGAATTTGCTTGTTTCGAGTTGCTCCACCGCCTTTGTGAGTTTCTTTATTCTTTTTCTTTTTCTTTTTTCCGCACATTAGGGACAATGTGTATCATAAGTATGGGGTGGAGTATGATTCTCATTGATGTAAATAACTTCACATATTTTCTTCGCTTTATCCATGAACACTTGTGTCTTTATTTTCATTGTCACACGTTTCCTTTTGCATTGCATTTTTAAGCTTTGAAAAACCCATACAAATTTGAATAAATTTGATAAATATTGTGCTTTTAGGATTGGAAAAGACCTCAATGATGAATTTACTTGTTGATTGAATTTTTGATGACATTTATGTGCTTGATTTGAGCTGTGAATCGTGGACAAATTGAATACATTGTTTGATCTTCTTCCAAGTTTCATAATGTGAAAGATTTTTGTCTAAATCATATTGAGGAATGAAGGTTGAAATTGCATTATAAGTTCTTACGCTTCTTTTTGAAATGATAAAGGCACCTCGATTTTTCTTGCTACTTCTTTATTCATTTAGCCCCTCAATGAAATTTTTGCCTCCTTTGCCTATCCGGGTATTAGGAAGAGTGTAAATTTTTCATGATTGATGTGGGAGGGCCATGAAAGAAAATTGCGCATTCAAAGTATAGAAAATAGGTTTGGGGAAGTCAATCATGATGATGAGTAACTCGGCACCATTCACATAGCTGGGTGTTTGTGTCTTGCCAAAGTCGGATTGAGCGATATTCCTAACGGAATATGGTATCTGCATCAAGGGTTTGAGGCA
The DNA here is from genome assembly GCA_033239045.1 of Fagopyrum esculentum. Taxonomy (NCBI): domain Eukaryota; kingdom Viridiplantae; phylum Streptophyta; class Magnoliopsida; order Caryophyllales; family Polygonaceae; genus Fagopyrum; species Fagopyrum esculentum. The sequence continues at coordinate 87,855,405 of BSUD01000003.1, read as the reverse complement.
TCTCAAAATTGAGAATCGCCAATCTTCTAGGCTTCGGTTTTTGTACACCGTTGTCCATACTTCCAAAAAGTAAAGTCGAAAAAGAATTTTATGCTGAAAAGGGAGAGAAAAGCTCTCAATGGTGGTTGATTCAAGTTTACGAAAAGAAAAAAATTTGTGTTGTGTTGTTCCTTTTTCACTGATTTTTGCACCACAAACTCTATATGCATCCCACCTACTCACGTTTTCTTGACCTTTTCTTGAAATTCCTTAAGATCTTTGGATTGTTGTTCGGCTTAGTGATATAAATTGGATTTCTACATGATTGATTTCAACATTAATTTGGGTTATGATGTTTGTCTCGGAGTTTTTTTTCAATGTATGATGTTTCTTTTGCTTGACATGATTCATTTTGTGTACATAGAATTTTTCAAGGAAACATGAAGCAAGAATTGAGAGTGATATATTGAATATAAGCACAATACCAAGAAGATTTGTTTTTCCTTGTTTTGCATTCATATTTCATCCTACCTTATGTTCTACCTTTTGAGAACCTTGCTTAAGGACAAGCAAGAGACAAGTTTGGGGTATGAAATATGACGATATTTTAGGCACATATTTTTGTTGTTTTTCCCCTTCTTTTGTGTATATGGATATGAGTTTGAAGCATTTATGAGCACGTTTACCTATTATGTTGGTATAGAGATCTACACAAGCTTTGTTGTGTTTTTAGGTGAATAAAGGCTTGGACTGGAAGATAAATGGAGTATATAGGAGTGATTGATCATGCTAGGCATCAAGAGGATGTAATGGAGTAGCTAAGGAAGGAGCATGAGTAGAAAGATTTATGAAACAAAGGCTTTTACGATGATTTTGGACATTCCACGGTCAAACACAAGAAACCACGGCCGTGGTTTTGGGAATTAAATTAATTATGGCCGTGGGAATGTATGTCGAGAGCAAGAAAACCACTCCATGGTGTATTCCACGGGCGTGGAAATATGCTCTTGACATGATTCTTCTAACGGTTTCCACGTGTCATATTTGCCACGTCAGCAGCGGTTGTGGGCTTTTTGTAACCCTATTTTCTCCTATAAGAAGGTTGAAGGAAGAGAGAAAATACACACCACGCTAGAGAGAGAAATTGAGATCATTGCGGAAGATTTTATTGCGAGATTTTAAAGGATGATTTGGAGAAGTATGCACTTGGAGATTACGTACTCGGAAGATCTTAAGGTTTCACTTTGAAGGCGGATTGACATCCCGTTCTTCTGTATTATGTAAGATTGTGAGATACTTCTTACTCTATTCTACATTCATTGAACACAAGTACGGTTTTTGAGTTTGATTGAGTTTTGTTTTGTGTTTGCTAATGAGTTTTCAAGGTTTTATCTTTTCTTTCTTTCAATTTTGATTATTGATTTGATGACAATGATTGTTGGCTAAAACCCTTAAGTGAGTCTAAGGTCAAGGGTTGATAGTTGTGGCATAGATGATGATAGATTGAACCAAAATAGATTGGACCTTGAGAGTTGCGAGAATCTTCGTTGTCGATCCTTTCCACGGTCTGTTCTTGAGTTCTACGGCCGCGGTTCTTCAAGATCTGACCGTGGTTTTCCCTGTTTGACGTGTTTTGCTTTTGCTTTGATCCAAAGTTAAAGATTTGCTTTAACCTAGCCTTGGCTTACCTTTTCTAGGTAGTAGTGAGACTCAACATCCTCTACTTTGGTTTCAAGTGTTACAACCTTAACCTTTTTGGCTTCTCTTTGCTTCACTTGGGTTTGGGCATTGGTATTTGAGAATTTAATCTTATCCTTTGATTCTCTTTATAACGAGACTCAACATCATTTATCGAGAGAGTCTTTGGGTGAGACTTATGGGTTTTAAACTTCACCGTACAACACCCTACACCAGATCTATACCTCTGCAATCCTAACTTTGTCCTTATATCATTAGAACATCTTGAATCGATTGCCACAATTGGATACCTGAATCTTTAGAATCGTTGTTTTCCCAATTATCTTTACAAAAGCTTTATTATCTTGCTTGACGATTTACGAATTGAATTTGATCCCCCAAATCTCGGGCAAGATTTCTCAACAAGGGCAAGGATTTATCAAAGGCATGGTTTTCGTGATGGAAACTGGTTGGGGCTCGGGGTAAGCTTCTTCCTTCATTCCTTGTTTATATTTACACACTTGGATCGCAATAACTCTTCGTCTGAAAGACTTTATGATATGAAATATAGGTAAAGTCAAGAGAAGATTTTGATGTGATATGAACGTGAATACAAGTTTGGGATGAATATACAACTGTTAGATGGAGGATATGGTCGAAATTTGAAAGAGACATTCGAATAGGATTGGAAGATATGATAAGATCTCACCTACTAGTTAAAATCTCAACAATAAGATACTCCGTAAATCTCATTCCTCCTTTGTTGAAGTTGATAAGATATCTCTTTGAAGGTATGATCCAAATATACTGTTGGATTTGATTGGATATTGAGAGAAAATAATAATCTTGCAATTAACACAAAATCTCAAGTGAATCTTTCCAATTCTCGGGCAAGATTTTGCTAACCTAGGGCGATTTTGTTTCTACAACGGATTATCAACCCTAGGTTTCCGAAGAAGTTTCATTTTGGGTTTTGTTGGCTTGTGTTTGGCTATAGTTATTCTCTCTTCACAAAAGATGAAACTAGAAATGACTCGGTTTTTATATGACTTAAAGAAGACTCAAATTAAAATACTCAAAACTTTGTTGGTTGGTTGAGTTGAGCTTCAATTCATTAGCTTTTATACCACTTTGGTGCGGGGTTGATGTCGTATTTTCCCGATCTAGATTGAAGTCCACGAAAGCAACGACAGAAGAAAACTTTGGTGCAAATCTCTGGCGAGATTTGTATGGTAAGGCCAAGATTTGTTGAACTCGAACACAATGAATGTGAGTTTGATGGAATGATAATGGAAAGATAAGAAGATGATGATATGAAATGAACATATGGAAATATAGGAAGTTAGGACTATAATATTAGACTTGCAAAGAACCTTGACTAGTTGGATCAAAACCCTCTACAAAGAATTCCCACAACCTTCAGCCAATCACCCTAGAATCGCACAACAATTTAGCCAATAATCATCATGATGATAACAATCACATATATAAGAAAAGAAGCAATATTCAAACAATAAAACCTTAACACAACGGTCTCAATAATCACTCAATGAACAAACAAACAAACAAACCAAACAATCAGCAAACTGTGTTCCTCAATCACAAACCATAAGACAACAATCATAGATCCTAAGAAAACTTTACAACTTCCTTCAAAAGCCTTCAATTTTAACTTCAAAACCAACTTCCTTCAACTTCCTTCCTTCCTTGGAATACCTTGAGATTTACCCGGTAAAAGGATCTTTGGTTTGGGATAGTGAGTAGTGAGACTTACCCGGTGATCTATTCCCACTTTAGAAACACTTCCCTTTGCAAACCTCAGCTTTATCCATGTTATCTTTTGAGATCTTGAGTCGGAACCACAACTGGATGCTTTAATATCTAGAATCCGCATTCTCTTTTACTTGACTTTTATATCATCTTTGATTGCTTCAATTTGTTGCTTGTGGTTATTTGAAAGTTGAAATACCGTACTTTGTTTCACCATATTCCTGTGATCGACCCCCGGAATTCTTGCTTTTATAGCAATTGATCCGTACATTGCGGGTTCGGATATTGTTCAAGTATACTTCTTGGGTTATAAATATTAAATCTTGCACACACCTTTTGAAGCAAAAAATTTTTTGGCGCCGTTGCCGGTGACTTGGTCTAGACCAAGTTCGGTTTCGGTTGTCTTTCAAGGCTATTTCCCTTGTTGCTTTTGACCACTTTACTTGAGTGTTTTCGCAGGATCTTTCCTTAGGTTTATGCGAAGAACTCGTGCTGGAAAGGAAATCGCTCCTTACGATCCCGAACCAGAAAAGACCTACAAGAGAAGATTGAAAGAAGTTAAGATGGCCGATCAAGACAATCGCAATCTTGAAGCCGAATCGAAGGAGGCATTGGATCAGCTACGCCTCAGTAAGAAGAACTACAGCGAGAGAGAGACGAGATTCGCGCAAGAACAGAAGGAATTGAAGCAGATATGGCCGCTCTAAGGGCTCAGATTTTGCCTCGACCGATCCCAGATCCTCGACCGAGGCAAGACCCAGTCCTAGTTGCCCCGGCCGAGATACATCCACCACCTCGGATGCCAGTCCGAGATATTCTTTTTGCTGGAGTTCCTCAAACCCTAGGACAGAGGATGGACCCTAATCAGCAAGTTAGGCGCCCAAGAGTCAACCTAGGTGATCCAACTGAGAATTATAATGAACTTCGACCGCAAGTTCTAACCATGATTCGACAATGTCAATTTGGAGGTTTGGAGAAAGAGTCTCCGCATCACCATTTGCAAAATTATGAGATTCTGATGAAGACTTTGAGACCTTCAAGAGTGGAGAATAAAAATTACAAGTTAAGGCCTTTCTATTTCTCTTTGAAAGACAAGGCCCTTTCTTGGTATCAATCTCTTCCGGCCGGAAAAATCAACACTTGGGAAGAGATGACAACGGAGTTTCTTACGAAGTTCTTTCCCCCTTCTAAGATCGTTGAATTGAGGGGAAAGATCAATGCTTTTATTATGAAGGACAAGGAAAGTTTGTCCAAGTCATGGGAGAGATTTAAGGATCTTCTGTTGGATTTTCCATATCATGGGATTCCAAAGATCGAGTTGCTGGAAATTTACTTCAAGGGTTTGGATGGAGATACTCAATTCAAGCTCCAATTAATTTCCGCCGGCACTTTCATGGATATGCAAATAGATGAAGCTTGGGATTTCATTGAAAAGCAAGCTTTACACATGGAGAAGAATTCCCATCAAGGAACTGAAGATGGAGCAAGGAGAGTTAGCTTCCAAGACACATCATCAAATGGAGCTCAACTCACCTCGCTTAGCAATGAAGTGAAAGCATTGAAGGAGCTTTTAGTAGCTCAAACGAAGAAGGAGAAAGATGGTGGATACCAAGGAAGAAACAACCATCAAGGGCCGCAAAATAACAATTACAACAACAGAAACTCCAACAAACAATTGGAGATCTAATCAACAAAATTCCTGTAACCCTTATTCTCATTCTAATAATGCTCTTAACACCCCCTCTTCTTCTTCTACTCCATTAAGAAGCAAGGAGCCTACATCAAGTTCGTCCCAGCCACCAAAGAAAGATGTTGTATTGGAGGCAATATTGATCAAGCGCAACGCTATGGAGACATTGATGAATTCATTTTCGAAGGCACAAAAAGCCTTAGAGCAACAATTCTTCAACAAGGCAAATGAAGCGCCAAGAGATTCAGGGAAGCTCCCAGCAAGGACAGAGAGCAACCCTAAAGGACAGATCATGGCTATTACAACACGCAGTGGATTGAAGACTGCATATCCAATACCTCGGTCGAGCCACGACCAGATGAACACATCGGTCGAGGTGCCAACCGAGATGGAGCCCCGGAAAGCGAAAGATAAATCTGAAGTTTATGTTCCACCTCCTGCTTATAAGCCACCACTTCCATTCCCTCAGTCAAGGGCGAGGACACATCTAGGCAAGCATTTTGGTATGTTTCTAGACCTAATAAATAAACTACATATTAACATCCCTTTCTTTGATGCCATTGTAGGGACGCCAGCCTATGGGAAGTTTCTGAAAGAGATCTTATCAAGGAAAAGGAAGCTGGAGGATTTTGGGGAAGGAGAAGATGCCACCTGAATTGAGGGATCCCGGTTCATTTTGCATTCCCATTCTAGTTGCGAATGTAACTTATGATGCATTATGTGATCTAGGAGCCAGCGTAAGTATCATCCCGCTGGAGCTTTGTGAGAAAGTCAGACTTGGAGAGCCCAAGCCGGTGAAGATGATGCTATACATGGCAGATCGCTCCGTTACCCGTCCCGTGGGTATTTTGGAAATTGTTCCCATCAAGTTAGGTAATTTCTACATACCTATAGACTTTATTGTACTTGACATTCCCGCAGATTATCCCATTCCTATCATTCTCGGGAGACCATTTATAGCAACTTTGGGTTGCAACGTAGATTGTAAGAACGCCAAGTTAAAATTTAACATTGGTGGCGATCATGTGGAGTTTGCATTGCTTGCTGCAATGAAGGAAGAGCCGCTGGAGGATGACATCTTCAACATCTATGATGAAGAAGAATCTAGAGAATTGGTGAGCTCTATCCTATTTAACGATCCTCTTGAAAAAGTTATTAGTTTTGTTTAATGGAGGAAGGTATAGATGTCCCTCGTTATGCAGATATACGGAGCTTAAAGGCATCGGAAGCAGATCCAGGAGCTAGATTTGATAGACTGATTCAGGAGAAGAAAAGCAGGTTAGGTTTCGGTCCTAGTTCCAGTACCTCGACCGAGGCACTTCCTGGAACAAGCGAGGTGTTCTTATCTGAAGAACATTTTGGTCACCCACCTCGGACACCGACCGAGATAGCAAGCGAGATGATGTCAACTGAGACTTCTGAAAGTCCAGTTCTTCGATCTAAGTCCACTTCAGTGGAAGGAAAAGGCACAGATCCACCTCAGAAAGCACCTCCAATCGTAGAGCTTAAACCGCTTCCGAATCACTTGAGGTATGCTTTCCTTGGTCCGGATTCTACTTATCCCGTTATTGTTAGTGCTTCCCTTTCTGAAACTGAATTGTCTAAACTGATGCATGTTCTGAGGAAACATCGAAAGGCTTTGGGTTATACTATTGATGATCATGTTGGCATTAAGCCTTCTTTTTGCATGCATAAGATACTAATGGAAGACGATCATAAGACTTCACGGGAACCTCAAAGACGGTTAAATCCGATCATGAAAGAGGTTGTGAAGAAGGAAATTCTTAAGTTGTTGAATGCAGCTATCATATTTCCCATATCGGATTGCAAGTGGGTGAGCCCGGTGCATGTAGTTCCGAAGAAAGGAGGGATGACAGTTGTGACGAATAAGAACAACGAGTTGATTCCAACTAGGACCGTTACGGGCTGGAGGATGTGCATTGGTCGAAAACATGCATTTTCTTGTAGCTCCTCAATGCTTCAAAATGTAGCTCCAATGACTCCTTAGATCCCTTAGCTTCATATTGTTCCAAAACATGCATTTTCCCTATAATTACAATAAAATAGGTGTAGACCTCGATTCTTGCAAATGTAAACAAAACAACATAATGATCAAGAATATACATCCATGCATGCAGATTTATGAAGATAAAACGTCGAAACCAATCCCAAAACATAGACTATAATACATGCTCTCAGATATCATGTTTAGTTGAGAGTGTCCCCAAAGCGAGGCGTTATACGTTTCAGTATTGAGGGGAAGTTGAGTCCCCGATATGTCGGACCTATTGAGATTCTAGAGCGAGTTGGAGAGATGGCATAACGACTTGCGTTGCCACCCAAATTGGATGGCATTCACCCGTTCTTTCATGTGTATAAATTGAGAGAGTATGTACTAGATCCAAGACACATCATCAATTATCAGGATTTAGTGGTTGAGTCAGACCACACGTTTGTAGATCATCCAGTAGTTGTCCTAGAGCGGAGTACGAGACGCTTGTGCTCGAAGGACATTCCGATGATGAGGATCTAGTGGTCTAGACGGGGAGCCGATGAGGCTACTTGGGAGACAGAGGATAGTATCAGGAGGAACTATCCGGAGTTTTATGCAAAGATAGCTGCATTTGGAGATTTGATGAGAGAGTTTGGTGGGTTTATGTGCTTATGCTATATTATATGTTATTTACTTTTCGTGCTAGATTGTGATGTACTATCTTATTAGATCTTCATGTGCTAGCATGGGTTGTGTATGGGGGTAGATTGAAGGTTTATACCTTCAAGTGATCATGGGAGTATACCTCGGTGTTTAAGACCGAGAAGATCAATGGTTATCCAAGTTTTGGGACGAAACTTGTTTTTAGGGGGATCTGATGTAACAACCATGTTCCATAGGAGATCCAGCGACCATGCCTCGCCATACCAGTAGTTGCGGCCCCACGGTCGTGGCAAAGTTTTTCCGCAGTCGCGGCATAGTAGAGATCGGGTTGCTTTTAGCTAACTTCCTTTTTCTTTTCTTCCCTCTTAAGTATCCTCTTTTTCTTTTGTTTTAAGGGTTTGAGGAACTCTCTCCGGATTTTCTTCCTTCTCCTCTCTCACATTCATCCTTTCTTCTCTTCCTCTCTAACTCTCATTCTTTCCTTCCTTGTTTCTTCTTCCAAATTGAAGTTGCTGATGATGACGTTTGGTGTGTTGTTGTGGATAGTTGCATGATAGCAACGGGGCTCCTTTCTGTTCATTTGTAGAAGAGTGTAAGTTTGTTGTTCTTCTTCTTCTCTTCTTGTTCTTTCTCTTTCCTTGATGATAAATCAATCAAGGGAAGTCTTCATTCCTTGCTTTTGTGATTATTTAGTGCTGGTGTGATTGGTGAATCCGAGGTTGTCCCTTGGAGGTTTCATAAGAGGATCGATCATTTGAGTAGAGAAGTTGTCAAAAGCAAGGAAGGAAGCGGGCTCTACTACATATCCGCCCATGTGCCTACTCCTTGCCGCCCCCGCGCCTTCAGGGTTGTTGCCGCCCTCGCGCCTACGACCGCCGCGATCACGGCATCTTGAGTGTGTCACTGCGCTTGTGCCTTTCCTTTCCCGTGAGTGCACCTTACCTCAGAACATACCATGTCCTTTGGTATGTTATCCTTTCATCTTGTCCTTGTAGCTTCATAGTAGAATCATGATATGTTGGAACCTAGTATAACTAAATTGAATGCCAGCTAGTGGTATGAGAGATATATGGTTATGGAATGTCTTGAATGGTTTTGAGGATGTAGTATGAGATTGTTTATAATCTTGAGGATCTTTGTGACTAGGAATAGAATCTTCTGGTATATGTATAGTTGTTTATATGTGTGCCTTGATTATCTCGCGTGGAGTATATTCCTACGGAAATCTAAGAGTTGTTGGATAGATGGGATTACCTGGATACAGGTAAATTCGTGGGACTTACTTAGTTGCTTTCATGTATTGGATGTGTACATGAGTGTGTTTTTTATATGCGTTATAGCATGATATAGATTCTTATTACCGACGTTGTATTGGCCTACTATTGTTAGGTGGTGGCAACTTGTCCAGCTCTTTCTAGGGGGTGTGGGAGGTTCTTTGGGACTATGCCAAACCTGGTATACAATGAGGGTATTAATCCACTCCACGTGGTTTACGGAGAGGTATGCCAAACCACTCCAGATGGTAAGAGAAATAGAGGTGAGAGCCGTAGACTTCTCGTGTCACAACCATAAATGGATTATGAGTGAATGACCTTATGAAAGATTATTAAACGGGGTATCTGTGATAGCATGCTTGGTGTTTACCGTACTTTTGACGTGTGTTTGTGCTAATGTATTATTCCTATATATGAATTTTAGCAAACGGTTTATACCGTGTTATAGATGTTTTGCAGGATAGGAAGGTTTTAGAGTGATTTGGTGGGAGAAATCAACCAGGGGTTCTTGTACATGTTAGGATGGGATACGGGTTTTGTATATATAAATACATGATTATATAGTTTTGATACTCGGTTGTGAGTTTGTATGTTTTTGGGTTTATGATATTTTAGTTTTATCTATGTTGTTTATATATTTATTTGTGTCTTGTTGCAAGATCCGGTGAACTTGTTGTCAGGCTAGGGTCAGAGTTCATTGTGAGGTCCTGGCCCGTAGCATCCCGAGTTCATAGAACTTGGGGTGTTATATATTATCCAACCTATCTAACATCATACTTGTGTCTTGTGTGTCGTGCATCTCATATCCATTGCGAGTGTCTTGAGGTTCTTTGTCTAGATCGAGGAAATACGGATCATCCTCGTATCGATATGGGTTCTAAATAATCAACGTAACAAAGCACCTTGTTAATAGGTTTCACAATATCAAACCCTAGTGTATTGCCTAAAACAATTAGTTTGTCAATGGGAAGAACTAGGTCTCACAATTCAAAATCTTGTTATGGATCAACAACATCCTTGTTCCCAATCACAAGATAACCCTCATAGAAAAACAATTAGTGTATGTCTAACCTTGTTAAGGAACTAGGTCTCAAACTAGTAAGTCTCTCATTGCAAACAAACCGTAAGTAATGGATTTGTTATTGCTTTGAGTTTTTTAGACTAATTATACCGTTTTATTAGTGATTAATTTTCTGAATTAGGTTGAATGTAGGTTAGAAATATGATTCCGTGTGATCATCTAATAAAGATGAGTTTTCATATTACTCTATTTTTCCATTGAATAAGAATGGAATGTACTATTTTGGATGTGTGTTGGTGGTGTGTGATTATTGTTCATGTTATAACAACCATGAAACCGGAAATAGGACGACCTTATAATATATTATTGGCCCAAGTGTATGATAACGGGCGCTGACAACACTACCTATCTTTTGCGGAGAGCTGGGGGGGGTTCTCAGCGACTAGCCCGGGCAGGTAGACGGCCAGATGCATTAATGTCATTCCTTAACGGTGAGTAGGGACTGAGGCAAGATCATGCGGTGATTCTCGTGTCACAAACGGAAGTTGAATTAGTAACGGTATATGACTTAATAAATTAAAAGATAATGAACCGGACTTGTGTGTTTTGATCATGTTTTGTGTTTGTTTATTTACGTGTGTTTGTGCCATCACCTTGTTTCTAATTCCTTGAATATTAGCTAATGGTTTTAAACCTATTGTGTAGATGTCTTGCACGTTAGGGATGCCGCCGAGTGAGATGGAGGAGTGGACAGCCGGGGTCTCCGTACATTATAGGACGGGGACGTCTTTTTTCTTGTAACGCCCGGTTTCAATATTTTCTTTCTTGCGTAGTTCTACCGATACTTTATTAGCTTAAATATTTTTATGAGTATTTTTACGTCTTAAATTAAGATTTACGAGTATAAAAATATTGATATGTATTATTACCGGTATATAAAGTATTGTTTTAATCTCGTAAATAAATTACGAGAATAAGTCCGAAAAGTTTCCCGATCCAAGAATCTCGTTCCGGGTATATCGATCGAGTTTACTTCTTTTGCATATTTTTTTTGTGTTCTATTCTTTTTATTTGTTTTTATTGATACCCTTCCGTTACACCACACGACCCCCTGGATGACTATCCTCTTCCCGATCCAAGAATCTCGTTCCGGGTATGCGTTAATCTCCCTTCCAAAATTAGCGTTTAAGCTAATTTTGTGTAGCTTTGATTTTAGGTCCGGAAGCGCCCTGATAAAGGCTTAACGAGTCCAAGTTTGCCTCCGTCTTGACGTCGTGTGAGTATTCTCTTTCTCGATTTAGTTATGTTTAGTATTAGTATCATGCTAGGTTGGATAATCTAGCATAACTTAGAGTGAATGCCAAATAGTGGCTTTGGACCTTAGGTGAGTTTTGAGGATTTATGATCGTTATAACGCTTGAGGTGTTGATGTTATCTTGTGAGGATTGTAGGGTGTTGAGTGTTTGGGTTGATCTTGTGAGCTTACGAGGATTGAGATTATGGTTGTATGATCTTGTTGAGAATTTGGAGACTATGACGAGAGTATCCTAATGTAACACCCCAAATCCGCGGGACTCGGGATGTCACATTGGGTTAAGATCTCACAATGAATCTTGACCCTAGCCTGACAACAAGTTCACTGGACCTTACAACATGGCACTGACAGATATAAAACAAATACATAAAACAGTATAAACTGTACAACCCAAAGTAAACAACAACATAGCCGAGTATATAAAACGACAACCTCACATGGAGGTACAAAAGAACATCCTCACGCAGGAGGGGAACACAACAAACCCAAACCAACCACCTTATGTACGAGAGTCCTCGGCCTGTCACCCTGCCAAATCACTCAGCAGTGCCTAACCTGTAAACATCTACAACACGGTATGAAACCGTTAGCTAACCATACATATATGAGGTAATGCATAAGCACAAACACAATCATGTAAGATAAACACATCAGCATGCTATCACATATTTACCCATTTTATCATCTTTATATAATAGTCATTCACTCAAATCGTATATATATATATAGATAGATGAAAGTATGTGATACGAGGACCGATACATCCCCGCCTCTGAGTGCAATGTCCAACTGTACGAGTATCGGTCACACAATCCGTGTACCCTATCGGCGTGGATTGCGCCCTTCCTGTAAACCAGTTTGGCCCGACATCAGAGAACCTCCCAGACTCCACGGCGGGATGAAAGGGAAAGGTTATCACAGCCACGCAGTGGGGCAGTCAATAGAACATAGGTCGATAAAAACGACAACTCATGCTATCATAGCAAACATATAAAGCACACACCGCTCATGCAAACACCCAATATAGGGATGGTAGCTAAGTAAGTCATATGGACTTACCTCAACCTCGTACAATCACAACCACGATCAACCTCCAATCTTGAGAGGGACACTGCCTAATAACAAGGCATAAAGAGATATCAATACTCCTATCAAACAAAAAGGTCACATCTAGACCCAAGGGATCCATGAGGATCATAATCAATCTATAAGCCTCACAACCAACTAAACCTCAATATTTCAACATAACTCACAATTCCTGAAATCTCAAGGTAGTATCTAATCAACATTCCTCAATCTCAATTCTAATCCTAATTTAATTAATTAACCTTTAATTAATTAATTAGATTTCGCCAGAATAACGTTTTGCCCGCAAGCAATTTCTAAACCCCCTGTCATCAGATTTCATCAAACAAACAACCCATAATCACTAGAATAATATAACGACCATACTGGAATTTCTAATTGTCCTATTTGACAAGCCTAAACTCAATTTAGGCCAAATCGCAGTACGGAAAACGAATAAATTCATAACTTATTCGTTACTAACCCGATTAACGATCTGAAAGAAGATTCGGAATCACAACGACGTAAGCTACGCATGGACAACATCAAATTCATCGGAATCTGAGCGACGGAACCGTCCTGGTGACATATTTGATCGACCAGCCCTCCATATACTCGGAAATGCAGAAACTCGGTACCGTTATGAAGAGAATGAAGAGAGGAATCCAGAAACTCAAACGGAATTGAAATCGGATTAGAAACGGAGAGTAGATCTGAGTTTGAAGGTTGAGAGAAATCAGAGCTTTTACGAGGAAACGTGAAAGGAAATGAATTAATAAAGGATTTTCCGCTATTTATAGTGAAGACGATAATTATCCTTTAGTAAAATCGATAATTATCCTTTAACCGATCCAAAAGCGGGTCGAACCTCTTTCTCCAAACTTCTCGAGATTGGAACATTAAATATGGAATATTGTAGGGATAATTATTCCACAACTGCCTCGGAAAACGTGTATTCCTAAGCCGTCTTTCTTAGCCGTTAAGAAACGAAATAGCGACTCTTTTGGCCGTTTTGCCTCTCCATGTTATTTCATATTTAGGACATATCCGATGTCCTAATCAATTCTCTCAACTGCATTTTTATTAATTGGAGCTCCCAAATGCTCCAAATAATACCGGAGGGTAAAAATAATTACCCGGAGGAAAAAGTAAAAATTTTCCCAAACGTCAAAATTACGCCAGGAACATAACGGTGGGACTCTTACTCATCACTTGCGAAGTCTTCGCGAGTTATATGTTAGTTACTATCAATGATTAAGTTAATCAACATTAATTAGAATTCGAAATCCTAGCTATTACATCACACACCCCTTAAAAAAAAGTTTCGTCCCGAAACTTGAACAATTCCCAAATCCTCTCGGACCCATACGCCGAGGTATAACTCTCACTCTTTCTATCGGAGATATCACATCTCCGTTCAAAAGATCACAACCTATAACAATCTATAACCTCAAGTATAAACATGGAGGAATCATCATCTCCAGGAAACAGGGCCATAACGCTACCCAAAGGCGTAGAGGAATCACGTCTCTCGCCATACCACATCACAAGGCATAGAGGAAGCACATCTCTAGTCAAAACATATCACAGGCATAGAGGAAGCACATCTGTAGTCAAAACATATCACAGGCATAGAGGAAATACATCTCTAGCCAACCCATAAACATATATATCGCATGGAGGAATCACATATCCACTGAACTATGTTCATCAAGGTAGCATGGAGGAAAGAACCATCTCCAGCTGAATCTTAATCTCACTCAAATAGTATGAAGGAAAGAACCATCTCCAGCTATAAATATAATCATACTCGGGTAGCGTGAATGAAGTAATCATCTCCAGCTATACCATACATCACGCTAGCACATCAAGATCTACTAAGATTATAAATCACATCATAGCTAGCATGGAATAACATATCAAGGCATATAAGCACATAAGCACAACATTCATCAAGATAGCACTAAGATCTACTCGTGCTCCCACAAATGGGTCTGTCCTAACATATACTCTAGATAGTTCCTCAAGACATTATCCTCAGTCTCTCACATAGCCTCTCCAGGTCTTCATCTTGACCATCATATCCTCAATATGGGAATGTCTTTCGAATGCAAGCGTTTCATATCTCATTCCAAGAATGTAATCGAATGCTCAACAAAAGTGTGGTTGGACTCAACCATCAATCATCGTAACTCACAAGGTGTCTCAAGTCTGGTATATACTTCCTCAGTTGAGACATATGAAACACTAGGTGGATATCCTCTAATCTCATAGGCAAAGCTAAACATCATGCTACCTTCTCCGTACTGGTCGATCTCAAATAAACCTTCATATTGGAAACTCAGTTCCCTTTCCATATTAACACGTCTAACGTCTCGCAGTTGAGATACTTACAGCCGGATATGAACTCTCGCTTGAACTTTAGAGGTTAACGCCTCTTGTCTACATATAATATCTGGCGACTCTGTACAACCAGCATTCTTCCTTCAATCAATGTTACTTGAACTATAAAATCCTGAATCTGGTCAGGTGTTATTCCACTACTACTGCTAGATCACTTCTAGCATAAGGATATACGACATCTATGTCTATATATATTGCCTCATAGGGCCATCCTAAAAAGATGCACGTCCTTCATTGTTATATAATAAACTCATTAATGGAAGGTAATATAACCATCCCCGTTTCCCATTCGACTTACAACTTATAATAGATCTTTAAGATCTAGATGATCCTCTCTAACTGACCATCTGTCAGGGGGTGAAGTGTAGTCATGAGGTACAGACTCGTCCCCAAAGCAGTTTGAATCTACTGCCTAAAATCTCAAAGTAAAAACATCCGTCTCGATCAGAAATGATCGTTCTCGGTATACCATGGAGTCTCACTATCTGTCTAGTGTACTCCTCAGCTAATTCGTTCACTAGCCACGTCCTTCTGATAGAAATGAAACGTGCCGGTTTCATTAATTTGTTACCAACAATCCAGATAACATGAATCTTCTACTGGGTCACAATCCCATAAAAAAAAGTCCATAGAGATGTCCTCCCAAATTCTACTACTGCACTGGTAGTGGGTGGGGCTTATCTCTAGATCGGAAATACTCTATCTGGACTTGTTAACAGGTCACACACTGTATCACAAATCTGGTTATATCGGCTTCATACAATATAACCGTCTCATCTCGTGGTACATCTTACTCGTACCTGAATGTACTGAATAAGGCGTACAGTGGGTATACCATAATATTCTCTGTCTCCATCTGCATCAGCAGGTACACAAAGTGGTGATGACTCTTCATCAGTCCATCTACTCCCATGGAGAACTATGGTGCCTCAGTACGAGACATCCTTTCTCTAAACATTGTCAATGCCGGGCAGGTCTCCTGCTTCTGTTGGACCTCATCCAACAGACCAGGTAGAACCTCTAAGATATACTTGGGTATCCTCATCAAGGAACTGATTGTCCAACTCTAGCCAAGCTAGATCTCTCTGAAGCTGAGGTTGAACTATCAGTCTCACAATCATCTTCTCTTGGAGCGTCTCTCCATTCAAGTTATCGGCGACAACATTCAACTTTTCTGAATGATATGGAATCTTCAAGTCAAAGTCTTGATCAACTTATGCTCTTAATACTGGCGGTTATTCAACCTCTGTTGCATAAAATATACTTCAGATTTCTATGATCTATAGAAATCTGACATGAAGATCACACCGGTACGGTCTTCAAAACTTAAAAGCTTGAACTACCACTACTAACTCTAAATCATGAGTCGGTTAGTTCTCATCATACGTTCTCAGCTGTAAACACACATATCAATAACCCTACTCCTCTGTAGTAATACACATCTCAAACTTAGTTGGGATGTATCACCGTAAATCACGGGATCCCAAAAATCTTCTAACTACAACAGAATGGAAGCAGAGGTCAAATGCCTCCTCAACTCTTCAAAACATAGACACACTGCTTTCATCACATAGTTATGGTGGTCTTCTCAAAAGACTCGCAAATGAATACGTAATCATATAAAATTCTTCGTCAAAGCATTGGTAGCAATCGGCTGAGCCGAGAAAACTACGTATTCCTTAATATTCATCAGTATCTCCCATGTTACAACATACTTAATTCTCGCCAGGTCAACCATGATCCCACTGGCGGAGACAACATGGCCTTAAAAGGATACCACTGGCATCTCAACTTACACTTAGAGAGCGTAGCATACAACCCTCTATCTCTCGAAATCTGCAGAACGGTCCTCAGACGATCGGTCTACTATTCTCTGCTAAGAGAGTATACCGACATATCATCCATGAAGTCCACCACCAACTAATCAAGGAAGTCGATGAAGATACTATTCATCAACTCCATAAAAACTACTAAAACATTCGTCAACCCAAATGACATCACTACAAACTCGTAGTGTCCATAACGGGTATGGGATGCTATCTCATACACATGTTGCTCTCTTATCCATGACTAGGGATATCTTGAGCACCAAGGAATCTTGAAAACACAATTGCTTCTTGAAGCTAACTCATCAGGTCGTCAATACGGAACATGCAACCCACTAGGGTAAACCCGTTTCAGTCAACTTTTCAAGTTATCAGTACAATATCTCAACAAGCACCATATAGTGTGGCTTTCCCATTCAATCTTGTATCATACTTCAACTCGATAACAATATCCACACTCCACTGAGGTGGCAACTAGACGGTTCAGTAACACGTCTATAAACTCATAAACAACTAGAATACCTTCCATTGTTGGACTATCTCGCTCCTTCATGGTATAACACTAGAAGGTGTCACATCCCTGTGCTATCAACTCGCTGCTCGTACAGTCCTGATGACAAACCCGTCTCTTCAAAGGTCTTAACCTTAGAAGACCTCTATTTACCATCTCAGTAAAGACTATAATAGCCTTACTATTAATATCTAACACCACATGATATCTATTCATCCAATCCATACACATAATGACTTCCTCATGCACCTACGGCATGACAAAGAAGTCTACAAGCCATACACAAGTCCCGGAATAAGGGAACAAACACATATCTCACGGGTACCTCAGACCCCTAACTGGTAATCCTATAAAGGAAAGTCCACCTTCTACTATATATCAAAGATCAACCATTAACGCATGCATCGAAAGACAAGAAGTGCATAGCACTCATAACAAACAAAACTCCACTAGGTAAACCATTAACGAGAATGGTACCTGTAACAGCTAACACTAGTAGCTCCACTACATATCATTACTCGATCTCGGATCTATGCTCCTCAAGTATCACTGAGGTCCTCACTATAGCCTCCACTTCCACTCTTTCAGCACCGGAAAGAGGAAGGTCTTGTTGGGAAGAAACACTACCTTGCTGACAAAAAGGGGCCAGATGGCCTAGTTCACCACAGATGAAACAAGCTATCGGTGTCAAAGGGCACTCAGAATGCAAATGATCTGGATAGCCACAATTGTAACATAATTGTCCCATTCTTGCAACCTGTGCAACTGAAGGGTAACTCGATCTTCGTCGTTCACCTTGAATGATCTTATTCCGAGAGGGAACTTGTAAAGGCAACGCCTTGCCCTGTCGACAAAATTTCGCTCTATGCCCTGCTTTACCACATGTAAAGCATATTATGGGCGCCAATGGGCACACAGCTCGCCGGTTTCCAAACTTCCCACAATTAAAACACTGTATTTCCGTGCCAGTCGTCTTCATGGCCAAAGGACCACTTGGTTGTCCAAGTATCTGACTTGGTTCACTGTTAGCATGAAATATTGTGATATTTTAGGCACGTTTTCTAAGTGTATTTGATTCATATTGATAGTCTTTGATTTAGCATTGTTGCATTTGTGAGCTAGTTTGCCTATATTGTCGATATGGATGTCTACACAAGCTTTATGTTGATTATAGGTGATTGAGAGCTATTTCCGAACGGAATTGAGCAAAGATGAAGATGATTGAGCATGTCCATGAATTGAGGACATTCTTAGGATCAAAAAGGAGTTCAACTTGAGGAATGCACGAGGCTAGGGAAGAATCACGTTCTTGCCCTAAACCACGCTCTAAAATACGGCCATACTACATTCCACGTTCAGTTCCACGGCCGTGGAACTATGGTCAGGAAACGTGGTTCATTCCAGTAACTTCTACGGCCGTGGAAGACATTGTGCAAACCGTGTTGATTTCCACGCTCTAAATTACGGTCGTGGAACCTTTCCACGACCGTGATCTTGGCGATCTTTTTCGCCACACTTTAAGCCACGATCTTTTAGAAGATTGGGCCGGGCCGATATTTTATCTTGCCCTATAAAAGGACGGATGAAGAGAGATTCTGTCACCTCTGCTTAGACCCCCGCTTGGAGACTTTTGCGATTTCGTTTCGCACTTTCGCCTACGCCGTGACTTAGAGATCTTTGCGATTCTTGCAAAAGACGTATTTTGCGCTCATCCTTGGAGTTGCCCT
Source organism: Fagopyrum esculentum (assembly GCA_033239045.1). Taxonomy (NCBI): domain Eukaryota; kingdom Viridiplantae; phylum Streptophyta; class Magnoliopsida; order Caryophyllales; family Polygonaceae; genus Fagopyrum; species Fagopyrum esculentum. The sequence continues at coordinate 87,836,491 of BSUD01000003.1, read as the reverse complement.
AATCTCGCACTTTGGTGGAGATTGTGATTGAGATTTCCAGATTGACGGAAGATCGAAGATTCGGAAGATTGTTCGCAAGAAGATTACTCTTCTTGTTTAGGTTTGATTTAGAAGACGGATTGACATCCCGTTCTTCCTTCTTATCTAAGATTGTGTTTGTTTGTTCTATTCCGAATCTAGTGACATAATTGTTCTTGATTGTGACTTTGAGATTGATATGAAGTTAATTGAAAGTTTTCGGAAGTTTTCATCTTTCAATCTTTTAATCTTTGAATTTGATATCAATATGACTATTGTTAGCTAAAAACCTTTAACAATTCTAAGGTGAAGGGTTGATAGTTGTGGCTTAGATGATGATAGATCGATCGTAAACAGATTGGACCCTGAGAGTTAAAAAGAATCGCCGACGAACCCTAAATTACGGTATGTTCTTGAGTCCACGACCGTGGAACCTCAAGAACTAACCGTGATTTCCCTTAAGTTTACGAACCTGCTTTTACTTTAATCCAAAGTTAAAGATTTGCTTTAATTTAGTCTTGGCTTGCCTTTTCTAGGTGGTAGTGAAGCCTCAACAACCTCTACCTCGATTGTGAGTGTCGCAACCTTAATCGGTTTAGTTAGTCTTGATCCTTGGATTATAAGTTTGGGTATTTGACATTAATTCTTACCTTTAGAACCTTTCTATATTGAAGCCTCAACAACCTTTATAGAGAGTGTCTTGTAGGTGAGTCATATAAGGTTTTTGGAACTTCACCGTACGATTACCTTACATTAGCATACCTTTGCATATCTTAACTCTGTCCTTATATCATTAGTATATCTTGAATCGATTGCCACAGCTGGATTCCTGGATCTTTAGGATTGTTGTTTTCCCAATACTTGCAAAGCTTCTTACATTTACTCGCTTGATAATATGCAATTGAATTTGTTCCCACCCAAATCCCTGAGTTCGATACTCTGGAATTCTTGCTTAACTATATCGATCCGTACACTGCGGGTTCGCTTGCTTGATTTCTAGTTTTATATTTAAAGCTTATTTGCACGCACGCTAAGTGGCGAACAAGTTTTTGGCGCCGTTGCCGGGGATTTGGTTTCGGCCGAATTCGGTTGCCGGTTGTCAAACTTGGGAGCTTGCTCTCGTTATTTGATATTTCTTTGAGTGCATGCGCAGGTCTAGGAATACCGAGGATCTCTTACCTCTTGATCAAGAGCTTGAGTCTCTAAGGCAAAAGCGCAAGGAAAAGAAGATGGCCAAAGAACACGAACGTGATCTTCAAGCGGAGTTGGCGGAGAAAGAAGCTCAACTCCAATGGAATGAGAATATTCGTCGGGATGAAATGGATCGTCATCAATCTCAAGTTAACGATCTAAAGGATATGATGTTCCAGATGAGGATAGAGCTAAGCAACCTTAAGAATAAGGGGAGCAAGAAATCCTTAAGACGGGCATCAAGATCAAGAAGAAGAAGTCATTCATCCGCTGATGATAGCGATTCTTCCATGCCACCACTAGAGGAAATTGATCCCACGATCAATGTCAATCCTTTCCATCCACGGGGAGCTGCTAATCGCCGCATTCCACCTAGGAATGCGAGGATCGAACGTGTGGATGATGAGCCAAGAACTCTTGGCCAAAGGATGGATCCAACGCAACAACCACGCCGTTTGGGCGTGAATTTTGATGCTGAAGATGTACAAGGGTTTAGCTTCAACCCTCAAGTTATAACTCTTGTTCGCCAAAACCAATTTGGCGGGACAAGCGGTGAATCTCCACACCAACACTTGCAAAACTTTGAGTGTATGATGGAGACAATGAGGCCGAAGAATGCTACTACCAACAACTATAAGCTCAAGCCTTTCTTCTTCTCCTTGAAGGGGAAAGCGTTGTCTTGGTACCAAGCTCTTCCTAGTGGGAAACTAGACACGTGGGAAGACCTTTCCGCGGAGTTTCTCACCAAATTATTTCCGCCATCCAAAACGGCGGAACTTAGAGGTAAGATCAATGCATTTTCCATGAGATCTAACGAAAGTTTGTTTCAATCTTGGGAAAGGTTTCAGGATTTGCTTTGGATTGCCCTCATCATGGCATATCCAAACTTGCCTTGCTGGAAATATACTATAAGGGGCTAGATGTGGAGACACAATTCAAGCTCCAATCCCTCTCATGTGGTACATTCATGGACATGAGGGAAGATGACGCTTGGGACTTATTGAGAAGCAAGCAAGAGTCATAGAGAAGTATTCCCACCGGAAAGTGGAGGGAAATCGTGTGGAGCAAGGAGCAAAGCTCACACATGAAGCTCAAACTCAAATCTTTTCTCTCAACAATGAGATTAAAGAGTTGAAGGAGGCTATCAAGACTAACTTTCCAAAGCAACAAGGAAAGGATGTTGGCTACTTGGCCAACAACAACAATGGCGGAGAGAATACCAACCGCAACAACAACAACAACAACCGGAACAACAACCGGAACAATTGGAATGGAAACAACAACAACCGGAACAATAATTGGAACAACAATAGGGGTTCAAACAACAACAATTGGCGCTCCAATCAACAAAATTCCGGTAACTCTTATCCTTCCAATTCTAATTCACTAACTCCACCTTCCTCTTCCTCTACTCCTTTGAAAAGCCAGGGGCAATCATCTAATGGAGGAAACACTTCGGGAAAGGAGAAGCCCGATCCCATGTTGGAAACGATCTTGGGAAAGCTACAAGGGCTGGAGAACCGCATCATTAAGGTTGATGATCAAATTTCTAAGGTTGATAAAGCCCAAAAGGTTTTAGAAAACCAAATGTTCAGCCATGCGGAGGAAGTTCCTAGGAATCAAGGGAAACTTCCAGGAAAGACGGAGGACAACCCTAAGGGAAGGGTTATGGCAATCACAACTAGGAGCGGAGTGACTACCACCGATCCGCAGCCTAAGTTTGTTGAAGTCCCCGTAGAGAAAGACAAAGAGAAGGGGAAGGAGAAGGAAGATGTCTACATTCCTCCTCCAGCTTACAAGCCTCCCCTACCATTCCCTCAATCTAGAGCGAGAGCACGCCTAGATAAACAATTTGGTAAGTTTATAGAACTCATGAGCAAGCTGCATATTAATATACCCTTTATTGATGCTATTGTAGGTATGCCGGCTTATGGCAAGTTCTTGAAGGAGCTCCTCTCTAACAAGAGGAAGCTAGAAGATTTCGGTGAGGTTAAGATGAGTTCGGATTCTTCGGATCTCATCAAGACCATGAAGGAGAAAATGCCCCCGAAGCTGAAGGATCCGGGGTCGTTTTGCATTCCCATATGAGTTGGAGATTTCACATATGACGCTTTATGTGACTTAGGAGCAAGTGTGAGCATCATACCACTTGCATTGTGCAGGAAGATCGGTTTAGGCGACCCTAAACCGGTGAAGATGACGTTGTACATGGCGGATCGATCCATCACTCGCCCCGTCGGTATTGTAGAAGACGTCCCGGTCAAGCTAGGTAAATTCTTTGTTCCCGTTGATTTTGTCGTGCTTGACATTCCTGCAGTTAGTCCGGTCCCGATCATACTCGGAAGACCGTTTCTTGCAACTTCCGGCTGCATAGTCGATTGCAAGAATGGTAGACTCGCTTTTGATATAGGAGAAGAGAAGGTAGAGTTCGTTCTTTCCACTCTAGTGAAGGAGCCAATCTTTGATGAGAATATATTCAATATCCAAGATGAAGAAGGGTTGTCTAGGGAGGAGGTAAGTGTTATTCTCTTCAACGATCCTTTACAAAAGGTTATCACTATGAGTCTAACAAATGTAGGGGAAGAAGAGGAGTGCAATGAGGCAATTGAAGCCTTAGAAGCACAAGAAGAGATGCATGAAGTGGAGTTTGAAAAACTCCACGATGAGGCAGAAAACGTGAGAATCCACGGCCATACACTATATTCCATGGCCGTGGATTTCACAAACAAAACCGTGTCCCACTCCAGAGAGTTACACGGTCGTGGAGGAGATGTAGCAACCGTATTCCCCTTCCACGCCCTAAACCACGGCCGTGAAGGATATAGGGAACCCGTAATTTTGGCCGTGGAAAGGGGTGATCGAGACACTTCTTCAACTTCTTCTGATTCTTCCCCCACACCTTCAACACCCTTAGACACTTCTAAGGAAATGTCGGATGCTCCTCAAGGATCATTGGAAGCTCCGAAAGCGATGGAGCTAAAACCACTTCCTACTCATCTAAGGTACGCTTTTCTAGGACCTAATTCTATCTTTCCGGTTATTGTTAGTTCCGATCTAAGCATAGATGAACATAATCAGCTCATGATTGTCCTTAGGAAACATAGGAAAGCTTTAGGCTATACTATTGAGGACTTGGTAGGAATTAAACCCTCCCTATGTATGCATAAGATACTAATGGAGGAAGATTTTAGAACTTCAAGACAACCTCAAAGGCGGTTGAATCCGACCATGAAGGAGGTTGTCAAGAAGGAAATTCTTAAACTTCTTGATGCAGGTATCATCTACCCTATCTCCGATAGTAAGTGGGTGAGTCCGGTTCAAGTAGTTCCGAAGAAGGGAGGAATGACGGTCATCACCAACAAGAACAACGAACTCATTCCTACCCGAACCGTAACGGGATGGCGGATGTGCATAGACTACCGCAAGCTTAACAATGCGACGAGGAAGGATCACTTCCCATTGCCATTCATCGATCAAATGCTTGAAAGGTTAGCACAACATTCCCATTTTTGCTATCTTGACGGTTATAGTGGTTTCTTTCAGATCCCGATACACCCGGACGATCAAGAGAAGACCACATTCACGTGCCCATGGGGTACGTTTGCTTATAGGAGAATGCCGTTCGGGCTTTGCAACGCCCCAGCCACCTTTCAAAGGTGCATGATGGCCATCTTCTCCGAATACATCGAGGAAATCATGGAGGTCTTCATTGACGACTTCTCCGTATACGGTTCCTCTTTTAACGATTGCCTTTCTAACCTTTCTCTTGTTTTACAAAGGTGTGAAGACACTAACCTAGTTCTAAATTGGGAGAAGTGTCAATTTATGGTTAAGGAAGGAATCGTATTAGGTCACTTAATCTCTAATAGAGGGATAGAAGTAGATAAAGCTAAGATAGAGACCATAGAGAAGCTTCCTCCCCCAACTTCGGTGAAAGGGATAAGAAGTTTCCTAGGACATGCTGGATTTTATAGACGTTTCATTAAAGACTTCTCAAAAATATCAAAACGGCTCACTAATCTATTGATGAAGGATGCAGTTTTTGAGTTTTCGCAGGAATGTTTGGATGCGTTTAACACAATTCGGCAAGCTCTAATTTCAGCACCTATTATCCAACCTCCGGATTGGACTCTTCCCTTTGAGGTTATGTGCGATGCTAGTGACGTAGCTATAGGAGCTGTTCTTGGACAACGAAAGGAAGGGCGAACCCATGCCATATACTATGCTAGCAAGACGCTAGATGAAGCGCAGCTCAATTACGCCACTATCGAAAAAGAGTTTTTAGCCATGGTCTATGCTATTGACAAGTTTCGCTCTTATCTTGTAGGTGCAAAGGTGATTGTCTACACGGATCATGCTGCGATCCGGTACCTCCTTGCAAAGAAGGATGCGAAGCCAAGGCTAATTAGATGGATTCTTCTCCTACAAGAATTCGATCTTGAGATCCGCGACAAGAAAGGTTCAGAAAATTCCGTTGCGGATCATTTGAGTCGCCTAACACAACTAGAGGACGACCATTTACCCATCGACGACTCCTTTCCGGACGAACACCTACACATTATTGAGGAGTGCATCGATGTGATCTCCAAAGGTAACGAACCATGGTTTGCTGATTTTGTTAACTATTTGGATTGTCAGGAGATACCGCCCGGACTATCCTACGCACAAAGAAAGAAGTTCTTTAAGGATGTCCGGGAATACTTTTGGAATGAACCTCTCCTCTTTAAGAGAGGTCCGGATGCCATCATTCGGCGATGTGTGCCGGAAGATGAGATGCAAAGTGTCATCCGCCATCGTCATTCACTACCTTGTGGAGGACACGCTAGTTCGAACAAGACTAGCGCAAAGGTATTGCAATCTGGATTCTTTTGGCCTACTTTGTTTAGAGATATGCAATCCTTTGTTTCTTGCTGCGATGCTTGTCAAAGAATAGGTAATATCTCTAGGAGGAATGAGATGCCCCTCAACAACTTCCAAGAAGTGGAGATTTTCGATGTTTGGGGAGTTGATTTCATGGGACCGTTCCCATCCTCTTGTGGAAACCAATACATACTATTGGCGGTAGATTACGTTTCTAGATGGGTGGAAGCAATTGCCTCTCCCACAAATGATGCCATGGTGGTGGTCAAATTCTTTAACAAAACCATTTTCCCACGATTTGGGACGCCAAGGTTTATCATTAGTGATGGAGGTTCTCACTTCATTGCCCGGCGCTTTGAAGCTCTTCTAGCTAAGTATGGGGTTACTCACAAGATAGCTACCCCTTATCATCCACAAACAAGTGGACAAGTTGAGATCTCAAATAGGGAGATCAAAGGAATTCTAGAGAAAACGGTTTCAAGGACTAGGAAGGATTGGTCTTTGAAGCTTGATGACGCATTGTGGGCGTACCGGACTGCATACAAGACACCCATAGGAACAACACCATACAACCTTGTGTATGGGAAGTCTTGTCACTTGCCGGTGGAGTTGGAACACAAGGCGTTTTGGGCTATCAAGTGGTTGAATTTCAGCATGAAGGAAGCGGGAGAGAAGCGTCTCCTAGACCTTAATGAGCTGGACGAACTCCGCTTGAACGCTTATGAAAACGCTAAGATCTATAAGGAGAGAGCAAAGCGTTGACATGATAAGCATATCATTCCAAAGGACTTCAAAGAAGGAGATCAAGTTCTCCTCTTCAATTCAAGGCTTCGTCTCTTTCCAAGTAAGCTCAAATCTCGTTGGACCGGACCTTTTGTAATTAAGCGTATTTTCCCCCATGGTGCAGTTGAAGTATGGGGTGAATTGGGCGGAAGCTTTAAGGTGAACGGCCAACGACTCAAGAAGTATACGCCGGAACTCCAAGCTGAAGAGTTCGCGCCTACCGCACTCGAATAAGTGCGAGATTGGTCTAGCTACGGACCTTAAACAAAGCGCTTCTTGGGAGGCAACCCAAGGTATGGCATTTTTGTTTTCGATTCATAGTTTAGCTTGGTTTAGACGTTTTTGCTTTGTTTTGCCTTCGATTTCTTCCGGTATGTTCGTGTTTTTGGGTGTAGGAACGATGGAAAAGGAAAAGGGAAGGGTAATGTTGAAGAAAAGTGACGAAACTTGGACTTTGGAGCATTACAGAGAGTTCCACGGCCTAAACCACGGTCGTGACAGCTACAGTGACCGTAATTTCCAAAAGCCTTTGAAAAATCACCAAAACCACGGTTCCGTACAGAACCACGGCTGTGGAACCCCCCGACAGACCGTGATTTTCAAAATTTTGCCTGTGACTATATAAACCACGTTCTTCACAAAATCACTCCACAAAAACCCCTTCCACGACCCTAAACGCCGATTCCACGACCCCCCTTCCAAATCTTCGTTCGTTAATCGTATTCAACGATTCTTCTTCCCAAATTGAAGCAAATTCAACCACCAACAAGATCCAAGCGACGAATCGAGCGGAAATTCACCAAGGAGCGCACAATTCGGATTTTAAAATCCGAAACCTAGGTTTTTCCACTCTTCTTGATCTTTGTCATTTTGGTTCGTTTTTGTTAGAAATTTTAGGAAGAACTGATTGAAATTGGAGGAAATTAGACTAGGGCTGCCTGATTGCTGAATTTGAGTGCTGATTGTTGAGATTTGCGAAAAAAACCAAACGAACCACGGTCACTGACAGAACCACGGCCGTGGAATCACCAAGAACAGCCCGTAATTTTGAACAGTGATGGACTTCGTGAGGAGAGTTTCGGGGAGGATTAAGGAGAAAAAGAATGACCAAAACAAGAAGAGGAAGGGTAACCCCTCTTCCTCTTCATCCTCTAGAGCACCACCACCTTCCTCCCCTTCACCTCCATCATCACCTTCATCACCCGCACCTCCTAGCCCTAGAGTACCGACCATTCATGAGGATCACCTCGATGCACTCGAGAGGATCCAAGAGAGGGCTGTGATTGGACCTAGATACTTATTGTTAGAGGATCTAGCTCCTCTTAACATCATAGAGGACCTTACTTGGCTCTTGGATAGAGCCGGACTAGTTGTCTTCTCGGCTATCCGAGAAGACGCTTATGATGAGATTACGAGAGAGGTTGTGACATCGTTCGAGCACAGCCATGTGGATAGGACCGTTTCTTTCCGTCTTATGGAAAGAAAGTATGATTTTTCCATCCGTGAGTTTGGAGCCTTCTTTGGGTTCCATGAGACCTTCAATGGTCGCTTTCCTAGTGGCGTTTACGCCAAAGACTTTTGGGAGGAAGTTGCTATGGTTTACGCCAGCGAGGACCGCTGGCAACCAGCTGACACCAAGGCTAGGTTGATGTACCACTTAGCCTTGAAGATTGCTCACCGTGTTCTTTCGGAGTGTCTCTTCCCTAGGACGGAGACGCCCCAAAAGATCAAGACGGATGAGCTCTTTTTGCTATACTCTATGTTGTATGGGCGCCGAGCTGACTATGCCACCCTCTTAGCTGCTACTATGAGCAAGCTTAAGAACAAGAGGAAGGGCAACATTGGATATGGTGGGATAATTACCCACCTTGCTAGGAGTTTGGGAGTGGATTTTTCTACGTGTACCCGGATACCATCCGTACCTTTAGGACTTCATGCCTTCATGACTAGAGGTCTCATCTTCCCCACACATAGAGGTCCGCCTTATGCGGCCATACCTTGGGAGAGCAGGACAGGTAGAGGGATTGAGTGGCTACAAGAGTACTCCATTATGGTTGGACGCCATAATTGGAAGGAGACATTCGCTACTATGCATGCGAACAGGATTGCAGCTCCCCCAAATGTCCCACCACCGCCAGTAGTCGAGGAGGAGGAGATGAGGGATCAGATTGAGGGTGGAGGAGGAGCCGAGCAGGAGTTTGGCACGTTTCCGGATCAGCCGGATGCGGCCCCCGATATGCCTAAACGTTCTCCACGTCCCGCCAGAGCTTCAGGCTCGTCTTCTCGCCGCGCCAGCGTGAGTGAGAGACCCACATGGGCTGCGACACCTCCTGCATGGTATGGAGCTCCACCTCCATGGTCTACACAGGTACCATCTGCACCAGCACCAGCACCAGCAGACGCGCCGGGGTGGTATAGTCAGGCTCCGGGATGGTATGAGCAGATGCCGGATTGGGCTACTGGCCTTTCAGAGAGAGTGGGAGCATTGGAGATTCGAGCCGATGCTAGAGATGGACGCATGGACGACCTCGATCACATGATGAGAGACGTCTACCGCCAGCAGTTTGGGCGGAAACCGCAAGAGAAGAAGAAAGAGTATTTGTCCACTTTCCCGGATTCATACACCACATTCCCTAGAAGTTTCCTTCCCTTTCCACATTCTAGACCTTTTTCTTTGGAAGTCCTTAAGATCATAAAAATGCTATATGACTTGGTGATCTAATTTGAAGTTTCTTATGATTGATTTTGATAATGTTTGAAGGTTATGATGTTTGTATGAGAGTTTGATTGATTCATGATTTTTCTTTACCCTTTACTCTTTGATTAAGTGTATGAAAGTCTTATAAACGATTGAAGCAAGTATTGAGAATGATCTATTGTTTAGAAGGCACATTCATCCAAAAGAAGTATTGCTTTGAGAAGGTACACATATTTCATCCTAACTCTTGTTTTAAAAGCTTTTGAAAGACCTTGCTTAGGGACAAGCAAGTTGCAAGTATGGGGTTATTTGTTAGCATGAAATATTGTGATATTTTAGGCACGTTTTTTAAGTGTATTTGATTCATATTGATAGTCTTTGATTTAGCATTGTTGCATTTGTGAGCTAGTTTGCCTATATTGTCGATATGGATGTCTACACAAGCTTTATGTTGATTATAGGTGATTGAGAGCTATTTCCGAACGGAATTGAGCAAAGATGAAGATGATTGAGCATGTCCATGAATTGAGGACATTCTTAGGAGCAAAAAGGAGTTCAACTTGAGGAATGCACGAGGCTAGGGAAGAATCACGTTCTTGCCCTAAACCACGCTCTAAAATACGGCCGTACTACATTCCACGTTCAGTTCCACGGCCGTGGAACCATGGTCAGGAAACGTGGTTCATTCCAGTAACTTCTACGGCCGTGGAAGACATTGTGCAAACCGTTTTGATTTCCACGCTCTAAATTACGGTCGTGGAACCTTTCCACGACCGTGATCTTGGCGATCTTTTTCGCCACACTTTAAGCCACGATCTTTTAGAAGATTGGGCCGTGCCGATATTTTATCTTGCCCTATAAAAGGACGGATGAAGAGAGATTCCGTCACCTCTGCTTAGACCCCCGGTTGGAGACTTTTGCAATTTCGTTTCGCACTTTCGCCTACGCCGTGACTTAGAGATCTTTGCGATTCTTGCAAAAGACGTATTTTGCGCTCATCCTTGGAGTTGCCCTAATCTCGCACTTTGGTGGAGATTGTGATTGAGATTTCCGGATCGACGGAAGATCGAAGAATCGGAAGATTGTTCGCAAGAAGATTCCTCTTCTTATTTAGGTTTGATTTAGAAGACGGATTGACATCCCGTTCTTCCTTCTTATCTAAGATTGTGTTTGTTTGTTCTATTCCGAATCTAGTGACATAATTGTTCTTGATTTTGACTTTGAGATTGATTTGAAGTTAATTGAAAGTTTTCGGAAGTTTTCATCTTTCAATCTTTTAATCTTTGAATTTGATATCAATATGACTATTGTTGGCTAAAAACCTTTAACAATTCTAAGGTGAAGGGTTGATAGTTGTGGCTTAGATGATGATAGATCGATCGTAAACAGATTGGACCCTGAGAGTTAAAAAGAATCGCCGACGAACCCTAAATTACGGTCTGTTCTTGAGTCCACGACCGTGGAACCTCAAGAACTAACCGTGATTTCCCTTAAGTTTACGAACCTTCTTTTACTTTAATCCAAAGTTAAAGATTTGCTTTAATTTCGTCTTGGCTTGCCTTTTCTAGGTGGTAGTGAAGCCTCAACAACCTCTACCTCGATTGTGAGTGTCGCAACCTTAATCGGTTTAGTTAGTCTTGATCCTTGGATTATAAGTTTGGGTATTTGACATTAATTCTTACCTTTAGAACCTTTCTATATTGAAGCCTCAACAACCTTTATAGAGAGTGTCTTGTAGGTGAGTCATATAAGGTTTTTGGAACTTCACCGTACGATTACCTTACATTAGCATACCTTTGCATATCTTAACTTTGTCCTTATATCATTAGAATATCTTGAATCGATTGCCACAGCTGGATTCCTGGATCTTTAGGATTGTTGTTTTCCCAATACTTGCAAAGCTTCTTACATTTACTCGCTTGATAATCTGCAATTGAATTTGTTCCCACCCAAATCCCTGAGTTCGATACTCTGGAATTCTTGCTTAACTATATCGATCCGTACACTGCGGGTTCGCTTGCTTGATTTCTAGTTTTATATTTAAAGCTTATTGCTTAACTATATAAACCACGTTCTTCACAAAATCACTCCACAAAAACCCCTTCCACGACCCTAAACGCCGATTCCACGACCCCCCTTCCAAATCTTCGTTCGTTAATCGTTTTCAACGGTTCTTCTTCCCAAATTGAAGCAAATTCAACCACCAACAAGATCCAAGCGACGAATCGAGCGGAAATTCACCAAGGAACGCACAATTCGGATTTTAAAATCCGAAACCTAGGTTTTTCCACTCTTCTTGATCTTTGTCATTTTGGTTCGTTTTTATTAGAAATTTTAGGAAGAACTGATTGAAATTGGAGGAAATTAGACTAGGGCTGCCTGATTGCTGAATTTGAGTGCTGATTGTTGAGATTTGCGAAAAAAACCAGACGAACCACGGTCACTGACAGAACCACGGCCGTGGAATCACCAAGAACAGCCCGTAATTTTGAACAGTGATGGACTTCGTGAGGATAGTTTCTGGGAGGATTAAGGAGAAAAAGAATGACCAAAACAAGAAGAGGAAGGGTAACCCCTCTTCCTCTTCATCCTCTAGAGCACCACCACCTTCCTCCCCTTCACCTCCATCATCACCTTCATCACCCGCACCTCGTAGCCCTAGAGTACCGACCATTCATGAGGATCACCTCGATGCACTCGAGAGGATCCAAGAGAGGGTTGTGATTGGACCTAGGTACTTATTGTTAGAGGATCTAGCTCCTCTTAACATCATAGAGGACCTTACTTGGCTCTTGGATAGAGCCGGACTTCTTGTCTTCTCGGCTATCCGAGAAGACGCTTATGATGAGATTACGAGAGAGGTTGTGACGTCTTTCGAGCACAGCCATGTGGATAGGACCGTTTCTTTCCGTCTTATGGAAAGAAAGTATGATTTTTCCATCCGTGAGTTCGGAGCCTTCTTTGGGTTCCATGAGACCTTCAATGGTCGCTTTCCTAGTGGCGTTTACGCCAAAGATTTTTGGGAGGAAGTTGCTATGGTTTATGCCAGCGAGGACCGCTGGCAACCAGCTGACACCAAGGCTAGGTTGATGTACCACTTAGCCTTGAAGATTGCTCACCATGTTCTTTCGGAGTGTCTCTTCCCTAGGACGGAGACGCCCCAAAAGATCAAGACGGATGAGCTCTTTTTGCTATACTCTATGCTGTATGGGAGCCGAGCTGACTGTGCCACCCTCTTAGCTGCTACTATGAGCAAGCTGAAGAACAAGAGGAAGGGAAACATTGGATATGGTGGGATAGTTACCCACCTTGCTAGGAGTTTGGGAGTGGATTTTTCTACATGTACCCGGATACCAGCCGTACCTTTAGGACTTCATGTCTTCATGACTAGAGGTCTCATCTTCCCCACACATAGAGGTCCGCCTTATGCGGCCATGCCTTGGGAGAGCAGGACGGGTAGGGGGATCGAGTGGCTACAGGAGTACTCCATTATGGCTGGACGCCAAAATTGGAAGGAGACGTTCGCTGCTATACATGCGAACAGGATTGCAGCTCCTCCGTATGTTCCACCACCGCCCGTAGTCGAGGACGAGGAAATGAGGGATCAGTATGAGGGTGGAGGAGGAGCCGAGCAGGAGTTTGGCACGTTTCCGGATCAGCCGGATGCGGCCCCCGATATGCCTAGACGTTCTCCACGTCCCGCCAAAGCATCAGGCTCGTCTTCTCGCCACGCCAGCGTGTGTCAGAGACCCACATGGGCTGCTACACCTCCTGCATGGTATGGAGCTCCACCTCCATGGTCTACACAGGTACCACCAACACTAGCACCAGCACCGTCCGATGCACCGGGGTGGTACAGTCAGGCTCCGGGATGGTATGAGCAGATGCCGGATTGGGCTACTGGCCTTTCAGAGAGAGTGGGAGCATTGGAGATTCGAGCCGATGCTAGAGATGGACGCATGGACGACCTCGATCACATGATGAGAGACGTCTACCGCCAGCAGTTTGGGCGGCCCTACGACCCCAGCTTCTCTCCATTCCCGCCTCCACCACCGCCGCAGTGACGGTGATGATGACCGTTTGTTTTAGCCGCTCCATGATAACACGATTTATGACTTAGGTTTAGGTAATCATTTAGATAGATTTCTCACTCATTCATGCACGGTTTAGCACTAATTCACGACGTTTGCACTCATTTCACGTATTTTGTCGAGATAGACGTCTACACGGACTTGTGCGTTGCTTTGTAGGTATTTCGGGGGTCTTTTAGACATTAACCGATACATTCGAGGGCCAAGCCTCATGGTGGTACACATCCAAAGCTTTGGAGGAGCATAATTGGAGCAACAAAGGACACAAAGACCATGATTGGTGCAAGCAATGGAGCAACCCATGGCTAGACGATCATAGCATGTTTCTGCTGAAGAAAATCGGACCAACTAGCAGATAAATCGGCCGATTTAATCTACTGGGTCGATTTTTGGGCCTTTGACAGCTTAAGCCACGTGTCCCACGATCTCTTGTCCGGCCTTGCTCTTGGTGGAGAATATAAGTGGTCCTGCAGGTTGTTGCTGGGCATCCCTCCTCTCCCACACTCTCATTCACAGCTCATCCATTGGAGGTGAAGATTGGAGGAGAAGAAAAGCTCCCAAGGATTGAAGGAAGAAGAAGAACACCATTCTAGGAGTGATAGTGAGGTTTTGAGTGATTTTTAGAGTCTTGGATTGAAGAACTATTGCAAGGGTTGTTAGGAACGTTTTGGATCTTCATTTTAGAGTTTGTAAGTCTTGCTACAACTTAGATTCAGTTGAGATTTATTGATTTTGCTTGATTATCTTTCATTATCCATCTATGAACACCATGTATGCTTGTTTGATGATTTTGGATCTTGATATGCATACTATTGGCTAGTTTATTGTGATTCTGGAGTGATGGATTGATGGTTATGGCTTGGGTGATGATAGGATGGACTTATATGTTAGTTTAGGATGAATTGATTGAACCAAACCTTAACCAGAGAGGAAAATCGGCCTATTCATCAGGTAAATCGGCCGATTTCCCCCATGATCCACCCGATTTCCTTCTCTGTTGCTCTTTAAATGATGAATCTGTATGATTGGGGTGTTAGGTTGTTAAATCCTAGTGTTTATTAAGCCTAATTTAGCTTAGGATCACCTAATGCTATCAACCTAAGTGAGGGAAGAGATCTACCCGATGATTTCCGATCTTAGATACCTTAGATGATGAATTCTAGGTAGTAGTGAGCCTCATAAGCCGCTATTGGACCGAGTGTGCTAGGATTATTGCTTGAGATTTCCCTATTCCGAGACTTACCCGGTAAGGAGAGGGTTACCCTTAAGTAACATCCGGTTTGTGAGGAATTCCTTATTCTAACCCCTTGAGACCTACCCGGTAATAGGAGTTTGATGCGGGATTAGTGAAGTGAGAGACCTACCCGGTAATTGCTTCCATTAGTGAAACACTCTTTCCCCAACACCGCAGCTTGTCCTTAGAATCTTTAGAACCTTGAGTCCAATGCCATAACCGGAAATCTTGACCTCTAGAATCTACTTTTCTCTCTTGATCATATACTTTGTGTTTGTGTCACTTGTTTGCTAGATTGAGTTGTTAGTTGTTTTATTACCTTTCTTGCTTTGTGATCTTTGTTTGATCACCACAAAAACCTCCAAAAACATTGTGTTTTTCCATTTTCTTTGTTCCTCATCTTATCTTAGCCTAGATTCACACTATCTATGACCATTGTTTGACTCGATTTCACCTTAGTCTTTGTGTTCGACCTCGGAATACTATCCCTACTACAAACGTCCCGTACACTGCGGGTTCGCTAGGAGTTAGGATAAATATAACGAGAATATAAATTTAAAACCCAATTGCGTATCACATCCTGAGCGTAACACTCCACCGCCATTTTGTGAGTTTCTTTTTCTTTTCTTCTTTTCTTTCTTTTATTTGAACATTAGGGACAATGTTTGTTCCAAGTATGGGGTGGGGTGTGACTAAAAGTTTGTAATAACTCTTACTCACTATGTTTGCTTCTATTCGAGACTATCTTGCATGTTCATTATATTGTTGCACGTTTTGCCATTGCATTGCATGAAAAAGAACTTGAAAAACCCATAAAAATTGAAAAATTTTGAAAATTTTGTGCTTCTAAGGAATTGAGATGATTTCTATGATAATCGCTACTTGTGAATTGAGTTTGATGACAACTGCATGCTTAAACGAATAGTGAATTGAAAAGAAATTGAATAAGTTGATTATGCATCTTTTACAAGTTTCATAATGTGATGAATGTTACCTAAATCATGTTGAGGAATTGAAGTTGAAATTACATTATAAGTTCCTATGCTTCTTATTGAGATGATTAAGGCAATTCGATTTTTCTTTCTTCTTTCTTTGATCATTTAGCTCCTCATTGAAATATTGACCTCCTTTACCTATCCGGGAATTTGGAGGAGTTGATTGAAAAAGGCATGTATGATGTGGGAGGGCCATGAGAGCAATTATTTGCAATCAAAGTAATAGAAAGAAATTGTAGGTTTGGGGAAGTCAATCATGACGATGAGTAACTCGGCACCATTCACATAGCCGGGTGTTTGTGTCTTGCCAAAGTCGGATTGAGCGATATTCCTAGCGGATTATGGTATGTGCGCTAAGGGTTTGAGGCATCTCATAAAAATTGAGAAACGCCAATCTCCTAGGCTTCGGTTTTTGTGCACCTCTATCCATAACTCCAAAAGTAAAGTCGAAAAATGAAAGGAAGAGAGCGAAGCTCTAAGTTGAAAGTGCTGCGGAAACCGCAAGAGAAAAAGAAAAGAGTAGTTGTCCACTTTCCCGGATTCATACACCACATTCCCTAAAAGTTTCCTTCCCTTTCCACATTCTAGACCTTTTTCTTTGAAAGTCCTTAAGATCATAAGAATGTTATATGACTTGGTGATCTAAATTGAAGTTTCTTATGATTGATTTTGATAATGTTTGAAGGTTATGATGTTTGTATGGAAGTTTGATTGATTCATGATTTTTCTTTACTCTTTACTCTTTGATTAAGTGTATGAAAGTCTTATAAACGATTGAAGCAAGATTTGAGAATGATCTATTGTTTAGAAGGCACATTCATCCAAAAGAAGTATTGCTTTGAGAAGGTACACATATTTCATCCTAACTCTTGTTTTAAAAGCTTTTGAAAGACCTTGCTTAGGGACAAGCAAGTTGCAAGTATGGGGTTATTTGTTAGCATGAAATATTGTGATATTTTAGGCACGTTTTCTAAGTGTATTTGATTCATATTGATAGTCTTTGATTTAGCATTGTTGCATTTGTGAGCTAGTTTGCCTATATTGTCGATATGGATGTCTACACAAGCTTTATGTTGATTATAGGTGATTAAGAGCCATTTCCGAACGGAATTGAGCAAAGATAAAGTTGTTTGACATGTCCATGAATTGAGGACATTCTTAGGAGCAAAAAGGAGTTCAACTTGAGGAATGCACGAGGCTAGGGAAGAATCACGTTCTTGCCCTAAACCACGCTCTAAAATACGGCCGTACTACATTCCACGTTCAGTTCCACGGCCGTGGAACCATGGTCAGGAAACGTGGTTCATTCCAGTAACTTCTACGGCCGTGGAAGACATTGTGCAAACCGTGTTGATTTCCACGCTCTAAATTACGGTCGTGGAACCTTTCCACGACCGTGATCTTGGCGATCTTTTTCGCCACACTTTAAGCCACGATCTTTTAGAAGATTGGGCCGGGCCGATATTTTATCTTGCCCTATAAAAGGACGGATGAAGAGAGATTCCGTCACCTCTGCTTAGACCCCCGCTTGGAGACTTTTGCGATTTCGTTTCGCACTTTCGCCTACGCCGTGACTTAGAGATCTTTGCGATTCTTGCAAAAGACGTATTTTGCGCTCATCCTTGGAGTTGCCCTAATCTCGCACTTTGGTGGAGATTGTGATTGAGATTTCCGGATTGACGGAAGATCGAAGATTCGGAAGATTGTTCGCAAGAAGATTCCTCTTATTGTTTAGGTTTGATTTAGAAGACGGATTGACATCCCGTTCTTCCTTCTTATCTAAGATTGTGTTTGTTTGTTCTATTCCGAATCTAGTGACATAATTGTTCTTGATTGTGACTTTGAGATTGGTTTAAAGTTTATTGAAAGTTTTCGGAAGTTTTCATCCTTCAATCTTTTAATCTTTGAATTTGATATCAATATGACTATTGTTGGCTAAAAACCCTTAACAATTCTAAGGTGAAGGGTTGATAGTTGTGGCTTAGATGATGATAGATCGATCGTAAACAGATTGGACCCTGAGAGTTAAAAAGAATCGCCGACGAACCCTAGATTACGGCCTGTTCTTGAGTCCACGACCGTGGAACCTCAAGAACTAACCGTGATTTCCCTTAAGTTTACGAACTGCTTTTACTTTAATCCAAAGTTAAATATTTGCTTTAACTTAGTCTTGGCTCGCCTTTTCTAGGTGGTAGTGAAGCCTCAACAACCTCTACCTCGATTGTGAGTGTCACAACCTTAATCGGTTTAGTTAGTCTTGATCCTTGGATTATAAGTTTGGGTATTTGACATTAATTCTTACCTTTAGAACCTTTCTATATTGAAGCCTCAACAACCTTTATAGAGAGTGTCTTGTAGGTGAGTCATATAAGGTTTTTGGAACTTCACCGTACGATTACCTTACATTAGCATACCTTTGCATATCTTAACGCTGTCCTTATATCATTAGTATATCTTGAATCGATTACCACAGCTGGATTCCTGGATCTTTAGGATTGTTGTTTTCCCAATACTTGCAAAGCTTCTTACATTTATTCGCTTGATAATCTACAATTGAATTTGTTCCCACCCAAATCCCTGAGTTCGATACTCTGGAATTCTTGCTTAACTATATCGATCCGTACACTGCGGGTTCGCTTGCTTGATTTCTAGTTTTATATTTAAAGCTTATTTGCACGCACGCTAAGTGGCGAACATTCACCATTCATCATATTTGCTTCTCCACTAACTGATTCAATCTGTTGCTTCTTCTCTGATCCAGAAGCTTCAGTTGATCTCACAGATGTTGGTAAATCCGGTGTAGGTCTACCCGCTATCACCGCCTCATATACTTGCTCCATATACTCTTGAAACTCGGATCTACTCATGGAGACACGATCAGCCTTTTCAAGCTCGTTCTCTTCCATAGGCAAAACAACAGCGGAAACTGGTCCCTGAATTATCACCACTAGAGGAAGAGGGGGTGTACCCCTACCTCGTCCCACTACAGGTACTACTCTAGTCTGAGCCATTTGTAGGATATACGCACCTAATCTTATAAGGCTATATATTTGCCATAGGTATCGATATGTATATAATACATCCACATAATCCACAGTACACATAGATATATATGCATATCTACGCTACAGAGATCCATGGCAGAGGTGATGACTTCTCGTACATTCTATCCCAAAACCACACTTAAAACCAAAACCTTTGAAAACGTCAGATCCCATGTGGGCTCTGTTTATTTTACCTATCAAACCTCATTGCAGGTACAAGTGCCATTGTTGTCAACCTGGGCTCTGATACCAACTCTATAACACCCCGAATCCGCGGGACTCGGGATGTCACATTGGGCTAGGATCTCACAATGGATCTTGACCCTAGCCTGACAACAAGTTCACTGGACCTTACAACATGGCACTGACAGATATAAAACAAATACATAAAACAGTATAAACTGTACAACCCAAAGTAAACAACAACATAGCCGAGTATATAAAACGACAACCTCACATGGAGGTACAAAAGAACATCCTCACGCAGGAGGGGAACACAACAAACCCAAACCAACCACCTAATGTACGAGAGTCCTCGGCCTGTCACCCTGCCAGATCACTCAGCAGTGCCTAACCTGTAAACATCTACAACACGGTATGAAACCGTTAGCTAACCATACATATATGAGGTAATGCATAAGCACAAACACAATCATGGAAGATAAACACATCAGCATGCTATCACACATTTACCCATTTTATCATCTTTATATAATAGTCATTCACTCAAATCGTATATATATAGATAGATGAAAGTATGTGACACAAGGACCGATACATCCCCGCCTCTGAGTGCAATGTCCAGCTGTACGAGTATCGGTCACACAATCCGTGTACCCTATGGGCGTGGATTGCGCCCTTCCTGTAAACCAGTCTGGCCCGACATTAGAGAACCTCCCAGACTCCACGGCGGGATGAAAGGGAAAGGTTATCACAACCACGCAGTGGGGCAGTCAATAGAACATAGGTCGATAAAAACGACAACTCATGCTATCATAGCAAACATATAAAGCACACACCGCTCATGCAAACACCCAATATAGGGATGGTAGCTAAGTAAGTCCTACGGACTTACCTCAACCTCGTACAATCACAACCACGATCAACCTCCAATCCTGAGAGGGACACTGCCTAATAACAAGGCATAAAGAGATATCAATACTCCAATTAATCAAAAAGGTCACATCTAGACCCAAGGGATCCATAAGGATCATAATCAATCTATAAGCCTCACAACCAACTAAACCTCAATATTTCAACATAACTCACAATTCCTCAAATCTCAAGGTAGTATCTAATCAACATTCCTCAATCTCAATCCTAATTTAATTAATTAACCTTTAATTAATTAATTAGATTTCGCCAGAATAACGTTTTGCCCGCAAGCAATTTCTAAACCCCCTGTCATCAGATTTCATCAAACAAACAACCCATAATCACTAGAATAATATAACGACCATACTGGAATTTCTAATTGTCCTATTTCACAAGCCTAAATTTAATTTAGGCCAAATCGCAGTACGGAAAACGAATAAATTCATAACTTATTCGTTACTAACCCGATTGACGATCTGAAAGAAGATTCGGAATCACAACGACGTAAGCTACGCATGGACAACATCAAATTCATCGGAATCTGAGCGACGGAACCGTCCTGGTGACATATATGCTCGACCAGCCCTCCATATACTCGGAAATGCAGAAACTCGGTACCGTTATGAAGAGAATGAAGAGAGGAATCCAGAAACTCAAACGGAATTGAACTCGGATTAGAAACGGAGAGTAGATCTGAGTTTGAAGGTTGAGAGAAATCAGAGCTTTTACGAGGAAACGTGAAAGGAAATGAATTAATAAAGGATTTTCCGCTATTTATAGTGAAGACGATAATTATCCTTTAGTAAAGTCGATAATTATCCTTTAACCGATCCAAAAGCGGGTCGAACCTCTTTCCCCAAACTTCTCGAGATTGGAACATTAAATATGGAATATTGTAGGGATAATTATTCCACAACTGCCTCGGAAAACGTGTATTCCTAAGCCGTCTTTCTTAGCCGTTAAGAAACGAAATAGCGACTCTTTTGGCCATTTTGCCTCTCCATGTTATTTCATATCTAGGACATATCCGATGTCCTGATCAATTCTCTCAACTGCATTTTTATTAATTGGAGCTCCCAAATGCTCCAAATAATACCGGAGGGTAAAAATAATTACCCAGGGGAAAAAGTAAAAATTTTCCCAAACGTCAAAATTACGCCAGGAACATAACGGTGGGACTCTTACTCATCACTTGCGAAGTCTTCGCGAGTTATATGTTAATTACTATCAATGATTAAGTTAATCAACATTAATTAGAATTCGAAATCCTAGCTATTACACCTAACATGTGTTGTGATGGTTATGACCTTGTGAGATCGTGAGGATTAGGAGTCGTTATCCTATCATGGTTATGGCTTATGATCTTGCGAGATCATTGGGACTATAAGTCTTAGGACTTCTAGCATGTGAGAGAGATGTTGATCGTGTGTCTTTTGACAGGCGTTGAGCGTCTTCCTACGGGAAGCTGAGAGCGGGATATAGCAGGATTATCTTTGGGACGAGGTAAGTCTTCGGACTTACTTAGCTCGTATTCCTTGTGTTAGCATTGATGTGTGTTTGGTGGTGTGTGTTTATTCTTTATTGTTTATTACAACTAAACCGGTAATAGGACCACCGACCTTATATTATTTTGGCCCAAGTGTATGATAACGGGTAGTGACATCATTTGCCTAGCTCTTGCGAGAGTCTAGGAGGTTCTTGGCGACTAGCCCGTGTTGATTAGACGGTCGGAGGCATCTGCACCGTTTCATGCCGGTAAGTAGGGACCGAGGCGGGACCACGGTGGTCTCGTGTCACAAAACTAAGTTGAATTAGAACGGGATATGACTTAATAATAAAAAGATAATAAACCGGAATTGTGTGCTTTGAGAATGTTGTGTGTTTATGATGATTTACTTGTGTTTGTGCATTTCCCATTGATTCTAATGCTTCGAATATGAGCTAACGGTTTTATACCGACTGTTGTAGATTGCATTGTACGTTAGGATTGCGGCCGAGAGATCCGGAAGAGTAGGCAGCCGGGGTTCCGTACATTTTAGGATCGGGTTTTGGGTGGAGTCGAGTTTGAGTATGGTATTTATTGTATGTTGTATGGCGTTTAGTCTTTGGGGTTGCATTTTCGGCTGAAGTCCTTTGTTGTATTCTTTCGGGTTTTTCTTTTCATTGCATAAAAATGTATTTCGTTTTTCACCTTTATTTGTGCCTTGTTGCAAGATCCGGTGAAATTGTTGTCAAGCTAAGGGTCGGGACTCATTGTGAGGTCCTAACCCGTAGCATCCCGAGTCTCGTGGATTTGGGGTGTTACAAAATTGGTATCAGAGCCCTAGGTTGACAATAATGGCACTCGCAATCTTCTAATGGCCGAATAAGGAATAAACAGAACCCCACGGTTTTGAGTTTTTGTTTTCAAAATCACATGCATGAGTTAGGGTAGAATGTACGGACCACCACTCTTTCCGTGGATCTCGGCAGCTTAGTTTATTGGATTTTGATATATATATATATATATATATATATATATATATATATATATATATGTATATAGCTAGGTAGATATGTATAGTATATGTGGATTGTAGTTGCTCGATGGATGTGATTTATATGTATAGTTATATATGTTGACTATAATATATTCTTTGGGCCTTGTTGTGTGGTAATGGATTTCCGGATGTGTTATATTCGTAGTAATATGGACATAGGACTTATATAGTCTTATATACGTATTCTTATTATATGTAGAAGCATATGGAGATTGAGACTTTATAGAAAAGATGATAGTAAGATATCATCACAGTTAGGATGCTATTGTTGACGTGGGATAACATTCATACGTGGAGGAGTACGCTCAAGTATCGGGTTGAGCTTTTCGTGCTAACGAGCACCTTGGCGTTTCTTGGACTGCTTTAAAAGGATGTCGAAGAGGAGGATTAGTGATGACATAACGAAGGATGAACAAGTGGGGGGAAAATTCGAGACAACTTAAGAGAAATCAAGATGCAAGCAATACAAGAAAAGGGAGCGACATCAAAGTGTAGAAGCGGTTCTAAAGAACCATGATCGAACAACGACGAGACCAATGGAGATAACGAACTTAAGTTCTTCAACAAGATGCGTGGACAACTAAGATGCGAATCGAGAAAGAAATGGATACATTCTAACAAGGTTAAAGGTGGTATTCCATTAAGATGTGAAGCCATCCTTAGACACTCCTAAATGTGGGAGCCAAAATGAGAAGAGTGATCGGACCATTTGCTAGGGACTGAAGATACCGTAATTTAAGCTTACAAGGTACCAATAAGTGAAGTGTCCACATTACGAGAGTTATGAGAAGAAGGGCATGGTGGGAATTCACGTGGAGTTGGCCGGATTTCGTTATGATGATAAGGCTAGGAAAGGCCAAGAAGGAAGAAGTGTGAGTAGACATGAGCCCGAGAAGATGAGTGATGCAATAAGGAGCTTGAGCTATGAAAAGCCTTAAGACAACAATCAAGAGAAACGCGAGCGAATATTGAGTAACGTTAAAGATTTTGAGGAGACACGCTTACAAGATAGCATGAGGCGTGGTTAAGCCTATGAAGGGAGTTATATGGCGTAAGAGGTCGAGAAGTGTAGGGATACCATATGGAAGAAGAAGAAGAAGAAGAAGAAGAAGAAGAAGAAGAAGAAGAAGAAGAAGAAGAAGAAGAAGAAGAAGAAGAAGAAGAAGAAGAAGAAGAAGAAGAAGAAGAAGAAAGCAGGGAACGGGGAAAGAGCTAACGGAGTTGAGGTGTAGTACCCCAAGGAGGGTAGCTTTCATGAGAATGGTAACATGGAAGTATAGAAGAATGGTAAGTTTTGACCTTGGAGAAGGTCATTTATAAACTAATCAACGACAGCAGAGAACACACATGTGTGGGTTGTCTATTGGTGAGTGTAGAGGGGATGAGTAAACAAGACTATGGGAAAATAGAGGATCGGCAACAAGATCTTAGACAATGGTAAGAAAGTACATCAACGGAAGCGCAATTGTCTTAATCAAATAATGTCGAAGGAGTTCGAGCAAGTAGATGTTACAGACCTCCTAGAGAGGATGGAGATGACCCTTTGCGACCTTCTTAGGTCATGAGAACGGCATATGGGAGAACGACCCAGAGTAGAAGTTTTAAGGTTTGATAATGGTAAAGAGAACTAGTAGATCAAGAGGAAGGTGGGATTTTCATTGTTTGTGGTACGTAGACGGGAGTATAAAAGAAGGATGCATAATATGTTCGTTCTAACGAAGTGGATGGTATATTTTCTCAAGAAAAAGTTGAGTCAGATGTTTCAGACTTACACGGAAGAACCATGGTGGTTATGGCGTGAAAGGGAGGACCTAGATTAGGGCAACACTGCAAGCTTAAAGTTGATGATGTTAGTGCTTGGTGAAGTAATGAGTGGATCTTATAGTAATTGTGGTTGGGAACCCAGAGTAAGAGATGCATAAGGTGACCAACAAGAGAAAGAGAAGACCGAAGTTTTGAAGTTTGATGTCAACATGAGATGTACGAGAACCTTATGAAAGATTGAGGTTAGAACCTCTACGGCCGGATTGACGTTACATAAGAAAATGAAGTAAGTCCTAAACCTACTTGAAGAAATGGTGCAAGTTTGTATAATATTCGAAGAACGTTTCCCACATGTGGGTGCATCAATGAAAGTGAAGAAGATAAGATTGATTTGTTATAAGACGTGACTATGCCCTACAGCTAGGACGCTTATGGCAACACATAAGTATGAGTTCTTAAAAAGGTTATTATGACCATGCCTACATGGTGAAAAAGATGGAACCATACGGATTCGAGAGAAGAAGGACCCTTGAAAGAGAACAAACACGATCATAGCTAAAGATGTAACAATACATGTGTTTAAAGGACGCCACCCCAACAGATCGAGGTAGATCATTAGTATCATGACCACTTGTAAAGTGATAAAACAAGATTGTGTCGGTTATTACGATATGTGACGGGAAGAGAAAAGATGAAACCTGAGATATCACGGATTCCAATACGTCAGAATGTGGAATTTTCTACTAAGGTCGAGCTTGATTTAATTCCGATGTCTAAGGATATTTTGGTCTACTCTCGAAGGAGAGAGAATTTTAAGACAAGTTGTCTCGGGATGGCAACCCCAGAAGGGTGGGAAAGAAGTTACAAGTTTTCTTAGACGTGCTGGTCATTACCGGATTTGCAAAGAGATTCTCCGAGTAGCACCATCTATGGATTACCAACTTTGGAAGACAGAGAAGTTAGAGTGGGACGAATATTGACAATGAAGTTGTTGAGAGTTAAGAGGAGATTCATTGGTGCAACTGTTTTGAAATTGCCTCGAGGTATGATGGATTTGAAGTGTACAAGTGATTCTACAAGACAAGGTCTTGATTGAGTATTGAGGAACGATGTAAAAGTAACAGCATACGTGTCTCGTTAGTAGAAGCAGTGTGAAGTAAAGTACTTCCTTCCTTACTTGGAACTTGCAACAAGAATTGAGGAAACGTAACATCAAAGTTTGGTTTGATTAGAACCAAATCCAATGATATAAATTAAAAGTTCGATCTTCTTGGTTAGAGACAAGCAAAGAAGAAACATAATAGAAATGTTGCTTTGAGAAAGACCTGAGAAAGAAGTTGAGTTTTCGATATATCGGACCTTTTTGAGATCTTAGCGCTAGTTGGAGAAGTGGCTTACAAGTTTGTGTTGCCACCTACAGTAGAGTATGTCCACCCGGTGTTTCATGTGTGTCAATTGAGAGAGTACATACAGGAATTGAGACATGTAGTCCGTTGTGATGATTTAGTCGAGACAAGGAGCCGATGAGGCTAACTGGAAGACGTAGGATAGTATCTTTGGTCGAGTTTTACGCAGGTTTAGTGACATATATAAGTCCGTCGGGTTAGTCCCGAGATCTTTCATTGGTTGTGCTTATGTGATTTCTGACATGAATTTTCTTTGTGTGTACCTTGCAAGGTCTTGATGTGTTTATGCGAGTAGACTTTGGATTTGAGGGTCGTAGTTGTCATGTTATAGTGTTCCGAGCGGTCATTGAGATGAGGTTGATTGAGAGTTCCGCTTTTAGCAAGTTTCGGGACGAGACTTGTTTTAGGGGGATCTGATGTAACGCCCGGTTTCGATATTTTCTTTCTTGCGTACTTCTACCGATACTTTAATAGCTTAAATATTTTTATGAGTATTTTTAAGTCTTAAATTAAGATTTATGAGTATACAAATATCGATATGTATTATTACCGGTATATAAAGTATTGTTTTAATCTCGTAAATAATTTACGAGCATAAGTCCTACAAGTTTCCCGATCCAAGAATCTCGTTCCGGGTATATCGATCGAGTTTACTTCTTTTGCCAATTTTTTTGTTTTCTATTCTTTTTATTTGTTTTTATTTCTACCCTTCCGTTACAACACCCGACCCCCTGGATGACTATGCTTGCTGGCCACGCAAACCTGTGCGCCTAGCCCTGACCCTACAACCTCCTACCCGACCCCCTATTCTTCCCTACCACAACACGCAAGGATGGTCTTCTATAGACTCTCCCCCTCCTTCATTTGAGCTCCATGTGACGACCCTCTTCTCCTTGTATCTCTCTCTACCTACTCCTCTTCTTCTCAGCTCCCTCAAACGCTCCTCTTCATCTTCATGTTTGCTATAGAAGGACAGAATCGCCCAGGGAGAAGCATTGCAACATCCACCCTCGCCCTAACCGGAGAAGTGCTCCCTACAAGCTACAGTAGCCACCGTCGTCGCCGGAGAACCGGCCTTGCCCTGTCTTTGCCCTGCTGGAATCAAGCAGATCCGCCTAGCAGCAATCCTCTCGGGCCTTCTCCTCAGCCCTTCGTCCCCCACGCTGCTCCTCCTTCGCCCCTCTATCGAGACAGCTTCGCCGGAAACCACGTCGCCCTCGTCGAGACCGCTACCGCCGCCTCGACTAAGCCGGATTGAAGGCAACCACATGTTCTTCTCTCCGGCCAAGAGAAGAGCCGCCTCTGTCGCCCCACCAAGGCCGTCGGAGGAGAGCCCACGCCGACTCCTCCTCCCGCCCTGCCTCCACCTCGCCAGAGACGGCGCCCTGCAAGCCTCCGTTACGAACAGATGAAAACCCTTCTTTTTAATTAAAAATCAGACCCTTGATTCTTGTATATTTACAGTTATGGCCCTATGTTTTGC
The DNA here is from genome assembly GCA_033239045.1 of Fagopyrum esculentum. Lineage (NCBI taxonomy): Eukaryota > Viridiplantae > Streptophyta > Magnoliopsida > Caryophyllales > Polygonaceae > Fagopyrum > Fagopyrum esculentum. The sequence continues at coordinate 87,809,289 of BSUD01000003.1, read as the reverse complement.
ATTTGCAGTATTGGTCCTAATTTCTGAAGTTTGCATTTATGCCCCTCTTGAAATAATTAAAGATTTTGGCTAGAAGTTTAATTTACCAAATATAACCCACGTTTCTGAAATTGTATATTTTGCCCCGGAAAGCGGTTGAGCAGTTTTGTTTATCCTTGGTTTGGAAGACGAATTTTACCTTGGGTTTATGATATTGTTTAGGTTGCCTGGAAAATATAATTGTGGATTTTAAACTTGGGTTTTACTTCGAGTTCTAGTCTTGTATCTTCCTACACGATGTTTTATGCCCTTGTGTATAATCATTGTTTTGACCCAAAGTTTATTTCGGGAAATGGCCAAGTTTCGAGAGTTTCTTAGTTGCCCGGAAAGTTGTTTTGGTTTTGACCCGTATTTATAAATTGTTGTGATCACCCCGGAAAATATTTTGCGAGTTTTACCCTGAAAGTGGGGCTTCCTTAGATTTTTATATGCGTTAATCTCCTTTCCAAAATTAGCGTTTAAACTAATTTTGTGTATGTAATATCCGGAATTTTTATTCCGTTTAATTCCGAATCAATTCGGACTTCGAGCCGTCGACGGTTCCCATTCTATCTAGTATTTCTTTCTTCACAAATTTTATCATTTTATGTAGAATTTAATTCACATAAAATGATAGAATTATATCAAACCCTAATTCTTATAATTATTTATCATTTTATGTAGAATTTAATTCACATAAAATGATAGAATTATATCAAACCCTAATTCTTATAATTATTTATCATTTTATGTAGAATTTAATTCACATAAAATGATAGAATTATATCAAACCCTAATTCTTATAATTAATCCTTAACGACGACTTTAGATGAGATCATGACAAGGCTGAGACGAGAATGTGACAAAGCTGTGACGAGACCATGACAGAGCTAAGACGAGGTCATGACGAAGCCCGACAACTCTGTGACGAAGTCATGCATGGGCCTGACAAAGCCATGACGAGTTTTTGAAAAGTTTTGACAAACTTTCAGCCCACTTATTTCTTGCCTTGTTTCAGCCCATTGTTCTTAATTGGATTTATTTTTCTCAGCCCTTACCTTAAACCCTTGCTGGCGGATCGAAACAGCCCATGAGGCCCAGCCAGAAGCAGCCTGAACTCAGCCCAGAACCGTCAGCTTCCCCATCTGCTTGTAACAGCCGGAGGTTACTACTGCCTGCCTTCCTTTCATTCAATTCATTTATCGGTTGTCCAGATGCACGTAAACCTCTCCTCCCCTTGTTCTGTGTCGACATTCAGATCTCAGCAGCCCATCGAAGCACCAACCTCGCACAGCAGCAGCCCTCTTCTGTGCACTTCGACTCCAGGACTCGCTTCTGCACGGGCTGTTCGTCTCCAGGACTTGGTTCTGCATACAATCAACCCTAGAATCGAGTAAGACCCATACCTCTTTTGGTTACCTTTCCCTCCATACATATGAGCTATTAGATGCTACAAAATCTGTCATAAACTCACTCAGGTCGAGCAGGAGAAGCACTGTAACAAGATTTACTTTTCGGAATTTTCAAAACTGTGTCCAGTACCCAACTTCAGAATCAGATTTATGTATGAAATACTCCTCCTTTTTTACTGAAATTTTAATATGATATAGTTGGCATATTGTTGTAGAACATGTTAAAATTTGAGAGGAATTCAGCTAGTGGTTTAGGAGTTATGATTTTTCGAAGTTGGGACCTTGAGAAGTTTTTCTATTTTTTGCTGAAAGTTCTAAGTGCTGGGAAAAACAGCATGTGAGATGATTTTTAATAGGCTTTTGATCAACTTTGCTGCTGATTTTTGGATATATTATAGATAATATTTTATAGTAGAACATATCAAAGTTTGGTATAAATCCAACGAGTAGTTTAGGAGTTATGATTTTTCAAAGTAGAGATAGTGTGCTGTTTTGTTAAGTGTTTGCTGAATTCCAGAAACTGTGCTGATTAGTCAAGTTTGAGCATACTTTTTTTATGCCTTAGAGATAAGATCCACCGTTCAGTTTTTGAGATGTTGTTTAGTGCCATGCATAGGTTAATATGTCAAAAGTTGGGATGAATCCAACGGTGGGATTTAGAATTATAGAGGGTCAAAGTGAACTTGTGGTACAGTTAGAAAACATACTCAGATTTTGGCTAAGTATAGAAAATTTCAAGTGTTGTAACCAACTTTGGAAATTTTTGTAGAGGTGATGGTTGAACAGTTTTAAGAAATTCTTGTGTCTATGAGTGGATTGGATATTATAGATGACCTAAGGAATTATTTCGGAATTTTTATAAGAAATTCTTGTGTCTATGAGGGGACAGGGGCGAGGTTTGGGAATCCCTCGTGTCACAAAATAAGTATCATTAGTAATGACATATCACCTAATTAAAGATAATAAAAGGATTGATTGTTGCATGTTGATTGTGTATGTTGTGTGTTTGTGTTTTTACCTTTATACTTATGCATAGAATGTTAGCTAACGGTTTTATACCGCTTGTAGATGCCTTGCAGGTTAAGACAGTTGTAGAGAGATCCTGATGAAATGGTCAGCCGGGTCCACGTACTCATTTAGTTGGAGACGGGGATCTCTTCTGTTCTTCATATGCGTCGTTTTAGTATCCTTTCTTGTAAGGCTGATACATATTCTCCATGTATATATTGTTTACAGTTTTCAAATGTTTTAAATACTTTTGTGCCTTGTTGTAAGATCCAAGTAAAATTGTTGTCAAACTATGGTCGGGACCCATTGTGAGGTCCTAACTAGTAGCTCCCCGAGTTCTCAGAATTTGGGGCGTTACAATATGGTATCAGAGCTCTAGGTTGGCAACATTGGCACTTGAAATCTTTTGAAAGACCGAATGTATAAAATAACTAGAACCCGAAAGGGGTCTAAAATTTTCAAAACGGAGTTATGTTTTTACACGCGCGCATAGTCGGGTTATTGGGTTAGTAGTACGTCGGACCACCATCGCTCTTCGTGGATCTCTGCAACTTGGATAGATAGGAGTTAGCTTATAGACTTTTTATGATGTTTATTATAATATGTTATATACATGTGGATGCTTAGCTTGTTGGTATCCTAAAGAATATTTTATATCCTTTAGTCGTGATATCACGAAGCGATTATCGCCTCATGATAAACCAACAGCGGACTTGAAGAATCTCCAACATGAGACAATGGAATCAGACCTTGAATTGAGTATTATACTCGGGTAGGCTGCTTGTTGATCCTTACAAATCATCCAAAGAACAAGTGAGCAAGGAAGTAAAGTTGTGAAGATAATTTTTTTTCCACAAGCACAATCAGACGAGGAAGGAATTCCTGAGTTAGTTCAGTTAGAAGGAATAGAAGATCGTACAAGGAACTCGGGCATACAAGGCTGAGATATGGAATTAGAAGAACCATGCAAGGGACTACAAGAGTGTGGAGTAGAAATAACAATATTGGAACAAGACAAGTAGAATTGAATACAACCAAAATTGCGGAATCGAGGACATTATAATCGAGGCGGACGCCCGATAGACCATTATGGGCATGAGAAACTAGAAGAGACAGAGTGTCAATCCGGGTGTGAGAATCTAATGTGCATGGAATGAAGACCTACAATTAAGTGTAAAAGCGAAAAGGAAGACCCCACAAGCGTGGGGAGGTTTGACCTCCTCAAAGATAAAAGAAGTTTGAAATAAACCGCGACGCCAATATCCAAAGAATGGAAGCCTGTAGCAGGGTCAACGGAGTTTCATGAAGGCGATATTACCACCAACACCAATGAAGAAATCTATATGGGAGAACGGCCTTGCTAGACTCGAGAGTCCAGGGTAACCCGAATTATCACGGGACCTAAGCCATCAACACAGATGGTCCATGCAAAAGGAACTGCAAGTGGATGATCATTACGGCCATAAGAATTTCAAAGACGCTTGCAAGCTATCGTGGAAAACTTGAAACGACTATTTATGTCAGATGAATGACACCATCGGACTAGAGAAATGGAGTTAGCCATAAGAAGCGGAAGATTGGAAGGTAGAACGAACTAAAGAAGTATAAAAGGATTGTTGTGAGCAACTGTTAACCAACTAGCTAAGGAAATTTTGACAGATCACAATTAACACGGAATGGAGACTTACAACTTAATGTAAGACCGAAAGGTAGACATCACAAGCCTAGAGACGTTTTGTCTTCTTTAAAGATAAGAATTCTAAGAGGAATCACAACGCCAATATCGAAAGGATCGAAGCCCTGTAACATAGTCAACACAGATTTGGAAGGAAATATTATAAACAGCGCCGATTAAGGAACATGTGCTTGTGAGAATCGTGTGGTGGACTCAAGAGTCCAGGGTAACCCCCATTTATAAGAGGACATAGGTCATCAACACAGACGGTCCCTGTAAAGGGACTACAATTGGGAGGTAATTAAAAGTCATCGGAACTACAAGACGCTTACCATCTATCGTGGAGTGTTAGGAACGACGTTTGACATCAGGCGAATGGAACAGTGACACTTGAGAAAGAGAGTTGTCCTAAAGTAAGCAGAAAAGTGAAAGATAAGACGAACTAAAGAAGGATAAAATAATTAATCTAGTAGGTGATGTGCACCAAAAGTTTAATACCAGTAGAGGTATGAAATTGAGATAAGTCAATTATAGATTGACCGTTGTCAACCAAGGACGTGCAAGTATTGTTTGGTATTGACGAGTTATGTGCCGTTAAGAAGAGATATTTGTGACTGTGGATCTATGGAGTAGCTTTACCGACGCCTTAAAGGATTTCCTCAAGTAGGCAACGACAACCTTCTTGGATGAATTAGAGGTATAAAGAGAAACGTTTTAAGGGTTACTTCTTGGCTAGTTAAGATCAAACTCCGGTCAAGTCAGGGAGTTTGGATCCGTGGTAGAAGAATTAAGAAAGTAAGCGGAAGAAGTTGTTTTTCAATCGTTGTTTTATTTTCTTAAGGCAAGTAAAGAAGGTACCTGGTACTTCATCCGTATAAGACTCAGGGTGTGATTGGAAGAAAGAGTTTTGGGGTCAATCATTTTATACTTACAGAAAAGGTCCTTAGGATTAATGAGTGACAACAGGATAAGTAGTGTAGCGTAGCGGAAGCGTGGTGGGTCCTAACCCACAAAGCAAGAAGCTCAAGGGTACTGATGGATGTCGTGTCGAGCTTAAGATGGTGATAGTTGGTGAAATGCAATCCGTTTGGAAGGAATACGAGCAAGGCTACGCTGACTGACTAAAAATTTTGTGGAAGGACAATATCACCACAAAGTAGAAGTGGAAGTATGTGCATATAGAGGTTATAGAAAAAGAGTGGTACCCTTTATGGATCCAAGTGAAACACGACGACTTCGTCACATGTCGACAGATAAGTAGTGTGGGAATTTAAAACCGAATGGAGGACTATAGAGTTGTCTTCCCGATGGATTGAGAAAAGATTTGACGACGTAATAAAAGTATTGTGCATGGTCTTCACTAGGAAACTTAAAGTGAGTAACTACCCTAATGAGTCGAAAGACATATAAGGAAATAAGCGGCAGGCGTATACTTACAACCCAGTAATCACGCATAGAGGAAGCGTAATCTCGGGTAGAGTTTACGTGTCATGTTATATCGGAACGGATCCGAGTTGCTTTTGAGTCCGAGGGATATTATCGGTCAGATAACCATGGTGGATAAAAGAGTGCACTACTAATGGTATGCTAACAATTATTGAGTAGTAAAGATCAAATACGGTGATAGGAGATCACTTTGTGTCTAATACCGTCATTCTGGACATGTTTTGGGTCACTTAAGATCTTGGAAAATGCGTGAGAATCCTAAGGTTGAGCTAACGATATATTATAGATCTATAAATAGTATTATAACGCCAAGTGAACACAAAGGATGACCATTGGAAGTTTTAAAGCGGTTTAAAAGTGACTGATGGACTAGTATTTCTCACCCTATTGGAGAGGGTAGCTTCAGTTTTCCACGGAGACTAAGTTTGGGAACTGAGTTTGTGAATTTCAGTGGAGAGATACCTACTAGACACGGGTTAGGTTATCATATTAGAGGGTCAGACAGTTAAGCCGGATGATACCGGTGAGATATCCGGTAACCACTCTAGAACGTGGTAGCAAGCGCTTGTGATCTAAATACCTAAAAAGATATAAGATTTAGTGGTTTTATGAAAAGCTGATAAGGCTACCTAAGATACTGGGGATAGTAAGAGACGTAACCTTTCAACGACCTATGTAGTGATAGTTGTAACCTCGAGAGTGACGAGTTAGGGCTTGACCTTGGATGTGTGATATTTTTTTGACTGCGTGTTTATTTCAAGATTGAGTGTTTAGTCAGTGATGTGTGTTTTTGGTAATCTTGATGTGCGGGAAACTTAGATGTGGAAACGACGAGACTTTTGTGTAGTGATCAAACACGCCCATTTGGTGCCTTAAAGGCCGATCAAGATTGTCTTACCCTAAGTTTCGGGACGAAACTTATTTTGAGGGGGATCTGATGTAACGACCAGTTTTTTTTCGTTACGCGTTGATAGGGTTAGAGAAGTTTAGGAAACGAATAAAAATTTAGTGAGACTAGGACATACCAGTTTATATATAGAAGTCATTTAATTAAGTACCTTGTTCTAAGTTTCGGGACGAAACTTATTTCAAGGGGGTACTGATGTAATATCCGGAATTTTTATTCCGTTTAATTCCGAATCAATTCGGACTTCGAGCCGTCGACGGTTCCCATTCTATCTAGTATTTCTTTCTTCACAAATTTTATCATTTTATGTAGAATTTAATTCACATAAAATGATAGAATTATATCAAACCCTAATTCTTATAATTATTTATCATTTTATGTAGAATTTAATTCACATAAAATGATAGAATTATATCAAACCCTAATTCTTATAATTATTTATCATTTTATGTAGAATTTAATTCACATAAAATGATAGAATTATATCAAACCCTAATTCTTATAATTAATCCTTAACGACGACTTTACATGAGATCATGACAAGGCTGAGACGAGGTCATGACGAAGCCCGACAACTCTGTGACGAAGTCATGCATGGGCTTGACAAAACCATGACGAGTTTTTGACAAGTTTTGACAAACTTTTAGCCCACTTATTTCTTGCCTTGTTTCAGCCCATTGTTCTTAATTGGATTTATTTTTCTCAACCCTTACCTTAAACCCTTGCTGGCGGATCGAAACAGCCTAAGAGGCCCAGCCAGAAGCAGCCCGAACTCCGCCCAGAACCGTCAGCTTCCCCATATGCTTGTAACAGCCGGAGGTTACTGCTACATGCCTTCCTTCATTCAATTTCATTTATCGGCTGTCCAGATGCACGTAAACCTCTCATCCCCTTCTTCTGTGTCGACATTCAGATCTCAGCAGCCCATCGAAGCACCAACCTCGCACAGCAGCAGCCCTCTTCTGTGCACTTCGACTCCAGGAATCGCTTCTGCACAGGCTATTCGTTTCCAGGACTTGGTTCTGCATACAATCAACCCTAGAATCGAGTAAGACCCATACCTCTTTTGGTTACCGTTCCCTCCATACATATGAGCTATCAGATGCTACAAAATATGTCCTAAACTCACTCAGGTCGAGCAGGAGAAGCACTGTAACAGGATTTACTTTTCGGAATTTTCAAAACTATGTCCAATACCCAACTTCAGAATCAGATTTAGGTATGAAATACTCCTCCTTTTTGACTGAAATTTTAATATGATATAGTTGGCATATTGTTGTAGAACATGTTAAAATTTGAGAGGAATCCAGCTAGTGGTTTAGGAGTTATGATTTTTCGAAGTTGGGACCTTGAACAGTTTTTCTATTTTTTGCTGAAAGTTCTAAGTGTTGGGAAAAACAGCATGTGAGATGATTTTTAATAGGCTTTTGATCTCCTTTGCTGCTGATTTTTGGATATATTATAGATAATATTTTATAGTAGAACATATCAAAGTTTGGTATAAATCCAACGAGTAGTTTAGGAGTTATGATTTTTCAAAGTGGAGATAGTGTGCTGTTTTGTTAAGTGTTTGCTGAATTCCAGAAACTGTGCTGATTAGTCAAGTTTGAGCATACTTTTTTTATGCCTTAGAGATAAGATCCACCGTTCAGTTTTTGAGATGTTGTTTAGTGCCATGCATAGGTTAATATGTCAAAAGTTGGGATGAATCCAACGGTGGGATTTAGAATTATAGAGGGTCAAAGTAGACTTGTGGTACAGTTAGAAAACATACTCAGATTTTGGCTAAGTATAGAAAATTTCAAGTGTTGTAACCAACTTTGGAAATTTTTGTAGAGGTGATGGTTGAACAGTTTTAAGAAATTCTTGTGTCTATGAGTGGATTGGATATTATAGATGACCTAAGGAATTATTTCGGAATTTTTATAAGATTATTCGAATTTTATATTTGAAGCCGAAGTTGGACCTTAATGATCTTTCGGAAAATAGGAAAATGGATATTTTGCCAAGTTGTAACCAAACTCATCTTTAGGAGTTAGAATATGACATTTTAGTACCAAATAAGAGTTTAAGCATAAATTAGGGAATTTTTGGAAGTTTTGGGACCAAGGGTAAAACAGTCATTTTACCATAAGTTGGTACTGTATTAAATTCTGTTCTAATAGGATCTACTACCTTAGAAGTCTTAGACTTCTAGTTACCTAGAAAGTGTGCTGACACACTTGCCTCCTTTGACAGGCAACCGAGTTATTCGGTTACAGATTGAGTTGTGTTTAAGAGAGTCGAGATCTGATTCAGGTAAGTCCACGGACTTACTTAGCTGGCTTCTTGTATGAGTGTAATGTGTGTTAGTGGTGTTTGTTAGTTATAATAAATAATGAAACCGGATTAGACCAACTTTTTATTTATGTAATTGACCCAAGTGTATGATAACGGGTCGTGGCATCATCTGCCTAGCTCTTGCGAGAGTCTAGGAGGTTCCCTGCGACCAGCCCAGTCAGGTAGACGGTCAGATGCATTAGTACCATTCCGCGTTGGTAAACGGAGACAGGGGCGAGGTTTGGGAATCCCCCGTGTCACAAAATAAAAGGATTGATTGTTGCATGTTGATTGTGTATGTTGTGTGTTTGTGCTTTTACCTTTATACTTATGCATAGAATGTTAGCTAACGGTTTTATACCGCTTGTAGATGCCTTGCAGGTTAAGACAGTTGTAGAGAGATCCGGATGAAATGGTCAGTCGGGTCCACGTACTCATTTAGTTGGGGAGGGGATGTCTTTTGTTCTTCATATGCGTCGTTTTAGTATCTTTTCTTGTAAGGCTGATACATATTCTCCATGTATATATTGTTTACAGTTTCAAATGTTTTAAATACTTTTGTGCCTTGTTGTAATATCCAAGTAAAATTGTTGTCAAACTATGGTCGGGACCCATTGTGAGGTCCTAACCAGTAGCTCCCTGAGTTCTCAGAATTTGGGGCGTTACAGTGTAGCTTTGGTTTTAGGTCCGGAAGCACCCCGATAAAGGCCTAACGAGTCCAAGTTCGACATCCGTCTTGACGTCGTGTGAGTATTCTCTTCCTCGATTTAGTTATGTTTAGTATTAGTATCATGCTAGGTTGGATAATCTATCATAACTTAGAGTGAATGCCAAATAGTGGCTTTGGACCTTAGGTGAGTTTTGAGGATTTATTATCGTTATAAGGCTTGAGGTGTTGATGTTATCTTGTGAGGATTGTAAGGTGTTGAGTGTTTGGGTTGATCTTGTGAGCTTACGAGGATTGAGATTATGGTTGTATGATCTTGTTGAGAATGTGGAGACTATGACGAGAGTATCCTAACATGTGTTGTGATGGTTATGACCTTGTGAGATCGTGAGGATTAGGAGTCGTTATCCTATCATGGTTATGGTTTATGATCTTGTGAGATCATTGGGACTAGAAGTCTTAGGACTTCTAGCATGTGAGAGAGATGTTGATCGTGTGTCTTTTGACAGGCGTTGAGCCTCTTCCTACGGGAAGCTGAGAGCGGGATATAGCAGGATTATCTTTGGGACGAGGTAAGTCTTCGGACTTACTTAGCTCGTATTCCTTGTGTTAGCATTGATGTGTGTTTGGTGGTGTGTGTTTATTCTTTATTGTTTATAACAACTAAACCGGTAATAGGACCACCGACCTTATATTATTTTGGCCCAAGTGTATGATAACGGGAGGTGACATCATCTGTCTAGCTCTTGCGAGAGTCTAGGAGGTTCTTGGCTACTAGCCCGTGATGGTTAGATGGTCGGAGGCATCCGCACTGTTCCATGCCCATAAGTAGGGACCGAGGTGGGACCACGGTGGTCTCGTGTCACAAAACTAAGTTGAATTAGAACGGGATATGACTTAATAATAAAAAGATAATAAACCAAAATTGTGTGTTTTGAGAATGTTGTGTGTTTATGATGATTTGCTTGTTTTTGTGCATTTCACATTGATTCTAATGCTTCGAATATGAACTAACGGTTTTATACCGACTGGTGTAGATTGCATTGCAGGTCAGGATTGCGGCCGAGAGATCCGGAAGAGTGGGCAGCTAGGGTTTCGTACATTTTAGGATTGGGTTTTGGGTGGAGTTGAGTTTGAGTATTGTATTTATTGTATGTTGTATGGCGTTTAGTCTTTGGGGTTGTATTTTCGGCTGAAGTCCTTTGTTGTATTCTTTCGGGTTTTTCTTTTCATTGCATAAAAATGTATTTCGGTTTTGGCCTTTATTTGTGTCTTGTTGCAAGATCCGGTGAAATTGTTCTCAAGCTAAGGGTCGGGACCCATTGTGAGGTCCTAACCCGTAGCATCCCGAGTCCCGTGGATGTGGGGTGTTACATTTTTGGGTTTATATCTTTGTGTTGTTAGTTTGCGGTTTATGTTGTCTGTTTCGGATTATCGTTTTGGAGTTGTGTTGTTTTGAGGACTCGGCTGAGTTTCAAAGTTGTATCTTTCTTTTCGGATTGTTTGCATTGTATTACAACGATTTTGATATTTGCCTTTATTTGTGTCATGTTGGAAAGATCCGGTGATATTGTTGTCAGGCTAAGGGTCGGGACCCATTGTGAGGTTTCGCCCGTAGCATCCCGAGTCCCGCGGATTTTGGGTGTTACATATGCTTTGCACATATCCTGACATGTTACATTCTTTTAATTGCCTCTTCTTGTTGCTTCTTTTAGAAATTATTACACGAGAGAGTGTAATATATAGCTTTGGTATTCTCTTGATATACTTAGCGGAAAACATATTCCTCCTAGTCATGTAAGTTTATTTTGTGCTACTTTGATATTATCTAATCAATATTCTTATGAAAGAATTTGGTGAACTAGGCTCTTTTTTATTGGCTTTGTTTTGTATATCCCTCTATTTTTTACCACTCTAATTGACTTACCACTATTACTCTATTAGGGGTACATTTACTAAATGAGATTATGTTATGAACCTACTTAATAGAATAACATTGCTAAAAGGCCTAGATAGTGATATTAGTTTATTCTTATTATCTTACTAGTTTGTACATATGTATGTTGTAATAAAAATAAAGTTTTAACAACTTGTGGTTTGCACATATCTTGACATGTAACATTTTTTTTATTCGCCTCATCTTGTAGCTTCTTTTAGGAAGGGTTACACCAAATAGTGTAATATATAGCTTTGACACTCTCTTGATTTACTTAGCGGGAAGCATATTCCTTCTAGTCATGTAAGTTTATTTCCCGTTGCTTTGATATTAACTAATCAATATTCTTATTGTACTACTACTTTGTAGATATGGATGTTGCATTCAATTTTTTGCCAACTTATTTGTCATTTTCTTTTTCATTGACAATCTTTAGTTTCATACTCATAATTGAGATGAAGATCAGGTCTCTATCCTTAATTAAGATGATCGAAAGAGTCTCAAGAATGTTCTCAAGATAATGATTGTACTGATTTTATGATATTTGGTATAAGATTTAGAAATTTTTTACAAAATTCGGTTGTTTTTTCTTATTTGTGCAGAGTAAGATGTAGGATATGGTCAATGAGCACAATGTTCTAGAAACTACAACACTTAAAGTTTGAAAGTGTGTTGAGGTTATAAGATAATTGTGAGGATGGATTAAGATTGTGCGGACGGGCTTACCATAGTTTATAGTGACCTCATACTACGTTAGTCATTTTATTTTAACAATAAATAAATTCATGTCTTATCTTTTTTGTTATTTCTAGTTAAGATACTTATATGGTGTTGAAGTCCACATGATGAAATAAACACAACTATACTAACACTTCTAACATCTAAAGGGGGGAATTATATACACCCCATATTATTACACCCCTAATTAATAATTAGTCCAATCATCATGTAAAAATCAAAAGACAATGCAAATGATTAGCTTTGTGCATTGGAAAATGGTGTACGTAATCAATGCTCCTCTTAATAAAAGTCAATCATTGGAAAAGACATTAAAGCATGAACCATTAATAAATGGCCAATCATTTGCAATCATACATAAATTCAGAGGAACAACAAAATAGTACATAAGATTAAGAGAAAATTGTCTAAATAGTACCTGATACGCCCCCGGATGGCGATGTCATCCGTGTTTCCGGCTAGAAGGACCCGCGCATTTTGAATACATTTATTATTATTCAGCTATTTAATAATAGGTCTTTTTATATTCGGAACTTTAATTCCGGAACTTAATTCCATGAATTAAATTCCGACCCTTCATATTTTAGGCCTTTCGTTTACCGGAACTTAATTCTTGCTTTTAATTCCGTCATTTATGTTTTGACTCATTGTATGGCCTCCATCCACAATATAAGGATGGCTTGGCTCATTTGTAAAAGCATGTCTAAGTTGGATCCAAGTATTGTGAAGGGAAAATCCTTTTACTTGGTTTAGGCATCACTTCTTCGTCCACCCTCTAAATATTCTATCTTGGATCTAGTCTTTGATCCAAGCCTTCATATTCGAGGATCCTTTTGAAGGATCAACTAAACGCTTCCGCGTCCATTTCTATGCTTCCGCATCTCAAACTCATAGTTTGATCAAACTCAAACGATCAAGAAGAAGTAGTTGAAGTTTCTCCTCGATCTAGATCGCCCGTATTTCTATCATTGGTATCAGAGCAAGGGATCGAGGTCAAGTTCTTTACTTGTGTTCTTGATTGTTCATCAAAAAAATTTTCTCTCTCTTTGGTGTTCTTTGAAGATCTTCAAGTGTTCATCGAATATCTCCATCCTTCTTCAAGTGTTCTTCGAAGATCTTCATCCTTCTTCATTGTGTTCTTTAGTGTTCTTCATCGTTCATCATGTTCTATGTTGATGATGATGACCAGTTTGATTTGTATGGAGAGTGGTTGCCTTCTCCACATGAAGTAAAGCTCAAAGCGGCCAAACAAACCAGCTGGAGGTACCGACGGAGAGAATACTTTAAGGAGGAGGAGTGGTTGCCTCCTCCGGACCCACCAAGGCCGACTTATACCTTGGACGGGCACCAACGGTATCCACACCGACAAGAATATTTTAAGGATACCTATATTGCCCCAAGACGGAGTGCCAATCATGAGCAAATGTTTCCCCCGACGGAGTCCTAGTCCCCAAGAGGAGTATGTTGTGCTCAAGACAACAAATGATGCTCTAAAGCGTGAGTTAGAAGCTTTGAAGGCACAAGTGGTTGCCTTAACGACGGTTGCCCAACAAGAAGAACCTCAAGCGGTGTCACAACCAAGGAGTGAGTTGGTGGTCAAACCGTTGTGTGACAAAGTTGAAGACGAGGAAGACATTGTCATTACAACTTGTGCCCCGATTATTCCAATTCATCTTGTCAATATGTCAATCCGTTATGTGGAGAATATTTTCAAGATGACAAAGATGAGATCACCATCGAGGAAGACGATGTCATCCGCCCCGACAATGACCAAATCACGTTGTTGGACTACAAATTCGAGTCGGTTGACCCGAGGTTTGACTTTGTTTTGTATAATAAATTATTTACCGGCTTACCCTTGCTTCTTTCCGGCATCCCTCTGACGTGCAATGTCACAAGCTTAGACGGCATGGTAGTTAAACTCATCGGCGAGACCATCCACATGTACTACAAGTTCGAGCCTCCCGATCCAGAGTTTGTCCTCTTTATGTTCGACAAGCTTGGCGGCCCCACAATTCTTTTGAAAGATTACAAGTCCAAGCCGCCCGACTTCAACAATGGGCATCCAGTGCTGCATTTCACGGGTCTTGTTCCTCAAGTGACTCCTTTCTTTTTTGACGGTGAAACGAGGACGTTTCACATTTAAGAGGAGGAGAATGATACGCCCCCGGATGGCGATGCCATTCGTGTTTCCGGCTAGAAGGACTTGCACATTTTGAAGACATCTATTATTATTCGGCTATTTAATAATAGGTCTTTTTATATTCGGAACTTTAATTCCGGAACTTAATTCCGTGAATTAAATTCCGACCCTTCATATTTTAGGCCTTTCGTTTACCGGAACTTAATTCTTGCTTTTAATTCTGTCATTTATGTTTTGACACTTTGTATGGCCTCCATCCACTATATAAGGATGGCTTGGCTCATATGTAAAAGCATGTCTAAGTTGAATCCAAGTATTGTGAAGGAAAAATCCTCTTACTTGGTTTAGGCATCACTTCTTCTTCCACCCTCTAAATATTCTATCTTGGATCTAGTCTTTGATCCAAGCCTTCATATTCGAGGATCCTTTTGAAGGATCAATTAAACGCTTCCGCATCCATTTCTATGCTTCCGCATCTCAAACTCATTGTTTGATCCAACTCAAACGATCAAGAAGAAGTAGTTGAAGCTTTCTCCTCGATCTAGATCGTCCGTATTTCTATCAGTACCCCATCTTTTGGGCTGACTAAACTTTAGTACCCCATCCTTTTAACTATCAAAACTGTACCTCATCTACTGACCCCGACCGAAGATTAGTATATACGGTAATGTTCACATGTTAAAGCTGAAGAACGGCATTAGCTGTGAGGCGCAAAATTTTCCACTGAGATTCCCCCATTGTTGAATCTCCAAGATAAGGCAAATGCAAGAACGAAGCTCCAGCTTCACCCAAAATGATCAAAGCTTTCGCAATTCGTTCACAATTTCACATCCCAAACCATTCCAATTACAAATCCACAAACATACCTCCAAAATCAACTCATTTGATCCCCAATTCTCGCCCAATTCAACACAGATCAACTCTAATTCCCACAAAACCCAAAACCCTAAGCACCCAGATCGATATTCTCAGTGGACGGCAACCAAAGGCCCATTTGCACCTACAATTTCAGTCCTTGACAACAACAAGGAGGGCTTCCTGATTTGTGGTTATCGACCAAGGGGAGGCTGCAAGATCCTTCGCCTACAGACCTGCAAAAGCTGAAGGTGACCGCATGCCTAGGGCTGGTATACTCTTTCTGTTGAGGTTGTGACGCTTGAGGACGAAAGTTGCGGTGAGGGAACAGACGAAGCTCGCCTAAGCAGAACAGTATAGACTATCGTCCCTTGCTCCTCTGGTGCGTGACTGCGAAGTAAGCGAGGCTCCGTGGGCTACGTATCGACAAGGAGCTTCTCCCGCTTCTTGTGCGCAGAGGGTAAAAACAATTCGAGAGATTCTGCAGAAGGATGGTGTCCTGTACTGGCGTTGAAGACGTGTGGATGATAGGGATAATCGGTTAACGCAAAACAAGGTTATGTGATTAAAGTGGAGGAAGTAACGATAGGGGCTAATTGAGGGAATCGTGCATGACAGGATAGAGAAGAGTGAAGCCAGGGAAGAATGGCTTCCCATTGCCAACTGAGTTGATTTTGGAGGTGTGTTTGTGGATTTGTAATTGGGATGGTTTGGGATGTGAAATTGTGAACGAATTGGGAAAGCTTTGATCAATTTGTGTGAAGTTGGAGTTTTGTTCTTGTGTTTGCCTTATCTTGGAGATTCAGCAATATGGGGGAATCTTAGTGGACAATTTTGCCCTTCACAGTTAACGCCGTTCTTTAGATTTAACGTGTGAACGGTACCGTATATACTAATCTTCGGTCGGGTCAGTAGATGAGGTACCGTTCTAATAGTTAAAAGGATGGGGTACTAAAGTTTAGTCAGCCCAAAAGATGGGGTATTGTTTAGACAATTTTCTCTAATATTAATACTAATTATTTGTTAATTAGTATTAATTAGAGGATTAGTAATAATTAGTAATAATAACTGATAATTAATCGTATATAATTAATATTTATAATTATTATTAATTAGTAGTAATTATTATTAGTTTTAATTATTATAATAATTAAGGTTGTTTAATAGTTTTTCGATCGGAGGAAGAATTACTTATTTTTGAAATAACTTTATATGAATGTTTCAGGTACAGGGCGACCATATTGTGCGCGAAGGTCTCTAAACATTTGAACTTTTGATTCGTATGTCTTGTCCAATTCTTCAACGCTTCGGTCGTGACCCACGTGTCAATATTGAAGAACGGGCGGCATTGAACAATTTGTCGTGCATTTCAACTGTACAAAAATTGAAGGAAAATTAGGAGAGAAAAATTAAAGTATAAATAACTCTTGTTAATGTTTTAACTTCATAATATATTTAAGACTTACCGCAACATAATGGTGATGAATCATGTCTCATACGATGAATCCGATTGATCCGGGAGCCGGGGAACCAATGGGAGGCTTTTTTTACTCAATGGGAGCATTGTGTGAGCCGCGTTCCAATCCAAGAACACAAGAGTGCATTGGTAGATTATGGCGAACAATGCACCGCATATGGGCATCTCCATCCAGTGTTCGGATGGTGTTAGCACTTCTTGGCGGAACCATTTGAGCTTTGCCATCATTTGTTTATGATCAACGTCTTCACGGTCTAGAAATATATCATATCGATCCGGGTGATTACGAAGCTCCTTCATCATACTTCTTCGAACTTGAGGCCATGTATCCTCCCCATGACCCAACAATACAACAAGTGTTCGGAATCCACAATTTTTGTCGCCTTGAACATCTGATAGGCATTCAACGTATGGAACCATGAAGTTTTCAAAATTGTTGGACCCGAACTCGTGCTTCCCTATGACAACCGGCGGGTACATAAAAATTATTGTTTCATTTGCTCCCACTTCCTCTACTACATCATCGTTTGTTTCTTCCCCCGCTACTTCCCCGGGCACTTCTTCCTCCTCTTCCTCCTCCTCGACCATCACCTCTACCGCTCTCTTCCTTTATCTTTCTTCCCTTTCTTTGGTCATTGCTTCACGAGTGTATTCAAAACTCGATCTTCTACGTTCATTTACGCCCTTCTTTGGCCTCCCTTTTGGGTTCGGGTTGCTATCGGGTACTTCTAGCATTATGGTTTATGGGTCTCTTAGTGTTCGCCATATTGTGCCAATTTGCATAATCTCGTGATCTGTTAACTCACCGGATTGGATGGCTTCTTGGAGATCATCTACGGCCACCTCATTCACGTCCACATATCTTGGATCGTTCGGTTCGTTATCCGCATCATCGAACCAGTGAATCTGACTCCAAAAGACATCGACATATGTTTCCATGAATGTGTGTCCTTCATGAGCGATAATTGCCACTTCATGAAGGCAAGGGATCTCATATGTTGTTCTGGTGTAGTAATTTCTACAATATGGATCATAGTCACCGCAGTAGACAATGTTGAATATTTCAAGATGCATTGATATATAGTGATGAGACACCTTGTTCAATAGATGTCTAAAGATGTGCAAATTTCGCACTTTATTTTGAATGCAGATCCGCGATTGTTGTAAGGAAGACATCAATTGGCGAAACTCGTCCCTCAACATCCTGTGGATATGCTCTAGGCATGTGTCTAAACGGTTGTTTCGGGAGTCCATTTGACTTTTGAAGACCGAGTGAGCGGACTCAACCCTGTAAATATGTATGTATATAGGAGTCAAACATAAAGATAATAATAATAATAGTAATAATAATAAGTTCAAGAGCAACTAGGTTGTCCCCATGTACCATAATCTAGAGACGTGTAAATCCGGATATCCAATTTAAATCCCCGGATATACATTCGAATATTTAATAAGTTCGATTAGAATACGATCCGAGAGTATCCGAATATCTGATACTTTAGTCGGATACAAAGTAATTATTACCGGATCAATCAAATATATTCGATTTGATATGATTTTATTCTCAAAACCCAACCCGTATCCTATGATCACCAAAACCTCCTGGATCAGATTCGGTTTATCGATTAACAGATATTCTACGGACATAAATAAATTACAAATAGTAGTGTTGTATTCTAAAAATTGCGTTATGTGGACACTATTTTTC
This sequence comes from Fagopyrum esculentum, assembly GCA_033239045.1. Lineage (NCBI taxonomy): Eukaryota > Viridiplantae > Streptophyta > Magnoliopsida > Caryophyllales > Polygonaceae > Fagopyrum > Fagopyrum esculentum. The sequence continues at coordinate 87,790,980 of BSUD01000003.1, read as the reverse complement.
ACACTCGTATTTTCTATCCAAAAATTAAATAATTTTAGGAGCAATGTACTATTGTAATATCTATTTATTTTTTTTTGAGCATTTTTGTTATGTAAGACTATTACGGACATATTTTTTTATATATATAATTTTTTTTAAAATAAACTTTTATCCTAAAAAAAATGAATGGTTTTTTTTTATTTATAATCAGGAAAAAAAGAACACTGATATCAAAATAAAATGAACTTGTAGTATAAGAAAATGAACAAAATTTCTCCTTAATCCTCTTGATAAACAACCTCCTCAGCAGAACCAATATATATATAATCCATTTATGTAAAAAATAAAAAGCAAGAAAAAAAATATGAAATTACACTTATACTTAATCCTTAAGATAACAATATTATCCCGCCTCAAAAGGCGAACCCAAAAATATATGCAGATGAAGCACGATTGTTTTGCTAAATTGATTGATGTTCTTTATTTTATAATAAAAACTAGTTTATAGCCCGCACCTTGTGCGGGTATTTATACATTTGATAATTTTTATTAAAATGTTATAATCACGGCAAAGTGCGGGTATATTTATATATTTAATATTTTTTAGTAAAATGTCATTATCGCGGCTATATATATGTGAAACATATTTATGAAACATTAATTATATGATGCTAATTATGGTCGACTTTAATTCAATTATTATACAAGACACAACTTCGTTTTTTGTTTATTGATATGAGTATATGACCCTAATTATGCCCAATGCTCACTCACGTATTGATTTATTTGCCTCAAAATTTCAAACAAATAAGTTGGGTAAACAAATGGAAATATAACATAAACGAAAAGTAAATCAAATTTAACCGAAAAGTTTAAAATTGGATAATCTAAAATTTGAAAGATATAGAATTCTAAAACTATAAAATCATATAAAAAACATAACAATATCATAAGCCAAAAAAATAATAAATCGGTATATTCTTAAAAAAAAATTTATAGCAATTTGAAAGATAACATAAACATAAAATTTAAATAGAAATTTTTTTATAAAAAAAGAAAAATTATAAAATAGTTAGAAGATGAATATAAAAAAGGTTTTAACAAATTGGAAGATTTATGAGGACAAATATATGAAGAATATCAAATAAAATAGAATTTTAAATATCAAAATATCTTTACAAATTGGAAGATAACATAAACCAACTATTTAGATTTAACAATTTTTTGTAAAAAATTCGAAGTTTTTAAATATCAAAATATGTTTACAAATTGGAAGATAAATTTACGTAAACTTTAAAAAGCATACTATTTTTACAAACCAGAAAAACCTATATCTAAAATTTTTACTTATCGAAATATAGTAGAAAAGAAAAAATAATTTATAATCAAGCGGAACTAAAAAAACTGATAGTATTTAATATTTAAAGATAACAATTTTTATAATTCACAATAATGAAAAGCATATATTGGCTATATTTAAAATGGAACATATTAGATAAAAAGAAGGAAAAATTATAAAAACAGGTTGGAAAATTTTATCCATTAAAAACGAAAACAAAAAAAACTATTAAATGAGAATAAATTAAATAAATAAAGTTAAAAAAATTCATTAAAAAATCAAGAGACTTTGGGGTGAACATATCCGAGAGATGATAATACAATACATTAATTTGTTTAAATAAGATGGGAATATGATATAGATATGCTGAACCGTAAAAATTACCTATGTTATTCGACAATCAATTAACATCATCGTAAGCAAAATCAACCCCATTTCAATTCTTGAGACCGACAATTAAGGAAAACGATTCCTTGAGAATAAGAATCTACGTTGCCACCATAACAAAACCCTTGTTTACTCGTTCCAAAGAATCATCAAATGTTTATTACTATGAGTCCAAACTCCAGACGAAGAACAATGTTGTAGTACAACTCTTTCACATTTGCAAATTATTATATACGAATACGAAAAATATAGCTACAAACATACTAATTGTACAATCGCTAGCCAAAAACAATTACAAGCGGCCCACATATGTTCGAGAAGACAAATGATCAAGATACTACAGAATATGAATGCTACCTAGTTTGAAGGCCTGAAGTCGGAGTTAAGAGAAGGATGACTATCGAGCAAAGAGATAGAGAAGGGCGGTGCCGGAAGACGGAGGTTGAACATCGCCACCTGCGGAAGAAGAAAAAGAGATTAGTTGAATGTTTTTTGCTGATAAGAATGCAAAATCGTTGAAACAAAGAGTGATGCCTACGAATATATATAGTGAATAATGAATGAAGCTTATGAATCTTCTCATGAACGCTTAAAAAATATAATCGGAAAATCTTAAACCAAAACGTCTTAAAAAGCTAAATATCTCCAATAAAATCTTTAACAAACAAAATATTAATTAAGATAATAATTTTAAATCTTTAACAAACAAATCTTCTCATCAACGCTTAATCCTAAGGTTATATACATATAAAACTATTATCTTAATTACGATTTTCTTTGTTAATTTGAATTTTAAACGTTAGAATTTTGTTTGTTAACATTTTCTTAAAAATAAATAAAGATTTGTGAAAAATACATAATCTTATTTGTTTAAAAACATAACAATTTAGAAATTATTGGCCGCAAATCAATTAGGTTAATTTTTAATTCAAAATCATTCTGTTAGGTTGATGATAAGATCCGTTTTTAAATATTTATTATTGATAAAGTTTTAGTTAAGAAAATTGTTGCTTAACAAACTCTTTTTTGTTTCAATTGTTGTTATTTGAAAGAGATCGATTTTTATGCAGATTGATAATGAAAATTTTATGGAACAATATGTTGAATGGTGATTCCGAAATGATAGGAGAATCACTTGCATTTATTGAATTTATATAGATTAAAATGGGTTAATTGTGCAATTATTTATCTGATTTATTATAATGGCATTTTAGTAAATATTTTAGAAAAAATCCTATGTGGCATACCTAGTTGATTGACATGTGGACTTAGTGTCCTTTGTTTTAGTAAGTTATATAGATTCTAAAACAATAGTGAATTTCAATTTGAGATATACACGGTTTAGCCTTATAGGTATAGTAGGGGCTAACATATGTAGGTGACATGCGTGAAGACATAGCAGCAGGAGGGGCCACTTGAAGGAGCATTGATTGCTTTCTAACATTTTGACAATCATTTTCTCTCTAAAAAGGACAATTATTGATATATTAAGGAGTGTATCTAGCATGACTCTATCTAAATTGCTACAAAATCCCACTAAATTTGTGTTGAGTTGTTGTCCAGTTAATGTTTTATTTTTGCATTATATTTAACATATTGTCCAACTATTGTCTAGTTTTTTCCTAATTTATGTTGAGTTATTGTCCACCTTTTGTCTTATAATTTGCATTTAGTTGTCTTATTTTTTTTTGTTTTTTGGATTTGCTATCCATTTTTAGATACCTAATGCTGTTGTTTTTATTTCATGTATTATTTGTTGTCCTATTTTGAGCTGATGTCAATATTTTGAGTTGATGTCAATTTAGGTGATATCCAATGTATATTCCTCCAAATACGCCGGATGTATCAAATAATATATACCTCACATATGTATATATACGGGGTATATACTACCAAAAACCTTGGATTCTTAAACCCACTCAAAACATTCCATTTTTGTTTAAAAAATATATGTTGGATGTATAAACCAGACGCCTAAAATATACAGTTTTATGACAAATACATTTTATAACCTTTACGTCAGATGTGGTCCGAGGTATATACTCCAAATTATTCACCGTATTTGACGCCTACTAAAGTTAAACCTATTTTCCTATTTGATATATAAATGTATAACCAAATCATTGCATTCAAGTATACAAACTTGGAGGTTGGTGTTGTAAACATGATAAGGATCTTCATTGATCATTAGTGGCAATGACCTCTTCAATAGACTCACTTAGCGGGGGACGATCCAGAAGTATACTTTTGTGGCTCTTTGACAAATAAGTCTGTAGGTGCTAATGAGCCCCCACCTCCTCAAGCTGCACCGTATAAAAGAGGCTTGTACCAAAGAAACCCCCTTCTCCAAGTGTGGTAACAAACAAGAGAAAAAGTCGACGAGGAACACACAACCGTTATAGAAATAGATGAGTAGGATGGTGAGGTATCCATTTATTTTTCTTGTTTTGTTATTTGGGAGACAAACTCACTATGTTTATCATAATGCAATTTCGATACTTACACCAAAAATGAATATCATTGTGATTTTTAATCTTTGATATTAGATTTTAATAATAAACACATATAACATTTTGTAATCAAAATCTATATAAAGCATATGCAAACATAGAACATGAATTAGAAGGCGGATTAATATGTGAATACTTATGAAATAATAATGTTTCAATTATGTCTATTGTCATGCAATCTTGAACGATTCTAACACATACACATAAACCCGTGTTTATTTACAAAATGTTATGGGGGGAAAAAAATATGCATTCTTAAGAATAATGAAGTTATATTTATGTCATACTCAATGTTATATTCATTCAATATTACATAAAAAGTGGACCCTTGTTTAATAAAATATTATTTTCGGTAAAATTAACTTATTTCGCAATGAGGATGTTATGACCTACTAAATAATAATTTATGGTTGGGTTTATTTATTGGGTTGAACTATTAAACCCAAAAAATGTAAACATGTATCCTTCACGAAAAAGGTGTTAACTTATAAAATTTGAAGTTAAAGATCACTATATATCTATACTTATTTGAAATAATACATCCATAATAAATAATGCTTGCTTCTTTATCCATAATTCGAATTGTGTTGTTGATGGAAATAACTCCCTTTACTACCATACACTCGTGCTTAGGGATGTCGACAATTTCTTTGTTGTTGGTACCAACCTCGTGATGTTTGAATTTTGGATTTGGTTTACTAGATGGTCTTGGATGTCCCCTGTTATGCATTTACCAATGTTTTTGCTTTATCTACATGAACTGTTTGAATGCTTTAACAAGTACATTTAGAGAATCAATGCCCGATAATCTTAACCAAATGCTTTAACAAAAGCAAATGGAGTGTCAAAAACGTAAAAAAATTTCTATTTTGTTGGTGAAACCCGCCACCAACCTCGACGGAAAAACTTCGCCAACCACCATATCTGCATAAATGCTCTTGAGTGTTCATTAAACCGGAAAAAAGAAAATAAATACATGTTTGAATAACCAATGCTCCTTTTAACAATCTTCTCCCTACAAATCATTTTTCTGAAATCCATCAAGTTCTACAAATTTATTCATCAAGATACCAGTGTTTTGCATTCTCGTCTTCTAAGGTTTGATGTAGTCATTTGTTGGCGGTTTCATGCGTTTTTCGAGAAAGGGGCGTGGATTTGTGATCGACTCTTGACGGCTCTGTTGTAGTCCAAATCTGAGGTGTCCACAATTGTTCCCCAACTTCCTCCCTGTGTTATTCCTTCGAAGATGAACGTTTATGCTCGATGCCTCCTGCTGGTTGGATCGTCCTGCTTGTAGTAACCGGAAATTTTAAACTCCGGTTAATACTGAATTTAACCGAATTCCGATCCGCCAACCTTTAACCTTTAAATAAATATGAAACGAGATTTAATTTATATCATTTTATGTGACCTTAATTCACATAAAATGATAAATTATGTAACCGGAAATAATTCCGTACCTTTAAAAAAAAAATAAATAAATAAAATGATAACTTACATAATACAGTAAATAATTCCGTAAGTAATTCCGAAATTAAGTTCCGTAATTTCTAACGATTCCGGGCAAATAACGAACCTTCATTCAGCCCATTTATTTTATTTGATGAGCAGGCCCAATTAGACCCGGCCCAATGACCTTGCAGCCAGCCCATAATTTTTAATCCTAACCTAATTACACATTTAACCTAATCTAAACCTAGATCTAATTTGTCTTCATCCGTTAAGTGTCGCTGCCGCTTCTCCCTTCTCCATCTGCAACCCACGCTTACACCTTCCTCCCGGAATCATCTAGAGGACGACCACAGCAGCAACTCGCCGCACCGGAGCCGCCGCCCAGGGCCTTCTGTCGCCTCTGCAGACCACGCAGCGCCGCCGTCTTCAACAGCCTTCGTTCGGCCCAGCAGTGGCGCAACGCCTCCGTCTTCAGCAGCCTTCGTTCGGCCCAACGGTGAAGCTGCCACCGTCGGTCCCCTCCCGCTAGGTCAGCTCGCCGCCGCCGTCGTCACTGCTGCAGTAGGGACTAGCCAAGGAGGGTGGTGCACGGTAGTGAGTCTAGTCGAGCCTTTCCCTTCCTTTTGCAGCACCCCGCCTCACGCACCAGCAGCCTCACCCCTTCGTCCCCCTCATTTGACGTACAAGTAGGTCGTTTACAGACTCCAATCACGCAACAGCAACGGCGCAGCAGACATCGTCAAGCCACCGGGTTCTCACCTTCTACCGACAACCGACGACAAACCAGAAGCCGGCACCGTCCGACTGAGATCGACGAGATCTGTCGCCGCCTGTAACCAACAGTGAAGATCGGAACATACGGTTGTGATTGACACCGTCCAGGATAGCCTACCTAGCGAGAGTCTCTACTCAGAGTACGGTGCAACGTCGGACCCGTCACTGCTGCAGACAAGCTAGGCACTCAACCGCAGCTCCGTTTAGGCCATCTAGTGTCTCGTAGGGAAGGTGTCTTGATCCGGGTCGAGATAACCGAGTGAGTCCACTGTCTATAGAAGCTTTGTGTTTGAGTATGTATATATATATATATATATATATATATATATATATATATATATATGGGAAATAATTAAATGTATATAAATATGGGAATAATAAAACGGTATATACATAAGTTTTTACATAGAGAGGTAACGTTTTTATACGCGGATACATATATGCGTAATGGTGGAGTAATAACCGGAAAGGAAGTAATGTTGTTTTAGGTGACGAATATTTGTAATTAATCCTATAACCTTCAGAAACTATCCGAGAGACACTAATTGTAGAAAAGCAAGCTAAAAGGAATTAGTAGGTTTAAGAATAAACTTTGAGAATTTCCGACATTAAGGGTAAAATAGTCTTTTACCGTAAGAGAGCTTTTTCCGTAATTCCTTCGCATGAGGTTGGACGTCTGGATGAGATATTGACCCACATGCTTTTTTTGACAGGCGTTTGAGTTACCACGAGTGCGGATCGTTTTGAGACTTGTTAGAGTGTGATTTTACTCAGGTAAGTCCTTGCGACTTACTTAGCCGGTTTCTGGATATTAGTTTGATGATAATGGTTGTGTGTGTACAATGTGTGTTATAATAAATAACAACTTGTTAGGACGACCGTGATTATTATGTGTTAAGGCCCAAGTGTATGTATAACGGGCCGTGACATCACTGCCCAGCTCTGCCAGGAGACTGGGAGGTTCTCTATACCCAGACCATACAGGTACACGGTGAGATGCATCGGATCCACTCCTGATGGGTACACGGGGGCGGAGGCGAGGTTTGGGAATCCCTCGTGTCACAAAATAAGTATCATTAGAGTGAATGACTTAAATGAAGATAATAAATGGATTGTTTGAAAGCATGATGAGTGTTTATTATTTTATGTGTGTGTGTGCTATTATTATTCTCCTAATGTTTAGATAACTAGCTAATGGTTGTTTTGTTGTGTTTTTAGTTTTACTGCAGGTTAGAACAGCAACTGAGTGATCCGGAAGTAGTGGTCAGCCGGGTCTCCGTACTCTTTAGAGTGGGGGTTTGGGTTGTTGCTTTGTTGTCTTTCCCTTTGTTAAGACAGTTAGTCTTTTCCGTGTTTAAGTACGATAGGCTGTTAGACTTTGTTGCATTCATCCTTTTACAAATACATTTTATGAATTTCGGTTTTTCTTATTTGTGTCTTGTTGCAAGGTCCTAGTAATATTGTTGTCAAACTGAGGTCGGGACCCATTGTGAGGTCCTAACCAGTAATACTCCGAGTTCTGAGAATTTGGGGTGTTACAACATGGTATCAGAGCTCTAGGTTGGCAACAATGGCACTTGATAGAAAGACCGAATAAGTACTTGAGCAGAACCCGAAAAGGGATCTGAGTTTTAAAAAGAACTTTTTGTTTTCAAATGCATGCATAGTCTTGTTGGGGATAGAAAAGTACGGCTGACCACCACTACTACCGCGGATCTCAGTATGTTTAGTAGAGACTTTAGGTTTACTCTAGTTGGAGTTATAAGCTTGATTATAAATATATGCGATATAGATAAGTATATGCAGAAGTTTAGTAGAAATTTATAGTTATATTATGCCCTTAATGGAGATAACAGAATGAGATCCTCATTCAGTTGACACACCTAAGTATGTTGAGCTTATGAGCATTAAGTTAGACGAACATCCGATCAATCCATTGCACTCGTTGAGGAACATGGAGACGGAAGAGTGAAGACTACAAGATAATACCCACGAAAATGGCAAGCGGAACGTGAGTGAACTCAACGGGATCAAATGAAGGATATACAAGAGAGAAGTTCCGGAGAAGCAAGGGGTGATCGCCAACTAGTGAATTTGAGAACGACAACTTAGAGGCTCTTCCAAGTTGTGTAAAGTGACTTCACAACCAAAGAGGATGACGTCGAAAATTTCCATACACATGAAAGTCAAAAGGGAGATATAGTAGCGATCAAGAAAAGGGACATAAAATTTAAGCTCACTGACAAGCTAGGAAGTGAAAGTTGATGCCAAAAGCAAGGCGGAATATGACCACTCTCAACAATCTACTTGAGACCACAATCCAAATTGATAACCGAGACAGTCAAAAGTATGGAAATCAACACGAGATACATTATCCATCCAAATAGGAAAAATTAAAGAGCTGCAACTTGGAAGCTTACGCATTGCCAGAAAGGGGAAGGTAGATCTCACCAACATGGAAGTGGAGTGATCTCGTAGAACACACGAGAATTTTGACCTAGACCGTGATACAACAATAATCAGCTTCTGTAAGGGCAACATTACAAGCAACCCCAAGCAAGAAGGGTGTAGGAGAATAACCTTGGGGAAAAAGAGGGTATTTGATAACTTCTCACTCACGAAGGATTTAAGTTAATAACACTGGCGGGTCATAACAGAGAACCGCAAGTGGACAATAACGCGGGTAAAAAGAATCATGGAGAAATGTCTACAAATTATCGCAGAAGAATGTATAAGTCCGTTGACGGGAGACGAAGATACAACTAGACTCGTAAGAGTATAGTACTCTTATAGGAGTGTAATTTGTAGAAGGAGCTAAAGGAAAATAAATGGAAGATATATATTTCCACCTTGTATATCAAACCTCAAAAGAGACAGAAGAAAGGTAAGTCTACAAACTTATAGAAGGTCAACTCCAGACTAGTTGGTAACAATAGAGAATTTACACGTGCTGGCTAATTAATGATGGTTGGTTGACAGATAAGAAGCATAACCACAAGGTTATAAAGGGAATGTACCAACATGTGGTGAATTTCTTCCAGAGATCAAAGACAACAATGGTGAAGTTAAATCAATACAAGTACTAGTAGCATTGACGATAACATTGAATGAGTCCAATATGATAACTTTAACAAAGAAATTAAAGAGAAGCTCTTGACGGTTGGTAACGACCATTGATGATAGTAATGGGGTAAAGGGAATTGTTGGGGGTAGTTACTTACTACCGACTAAGGAAGGATACATATCAAAGTTAGTATGAAGGGATCCCTGTAAGGAGAACTAGAAGAGTAAGAAGAGACATATGATTGTGAACATGTTCTATGTCTTAGCATTCCACACAAGTATGACTGATGGTGCTCCTCCGAGAAAAAAGTGGGGTCAAACTGTCTAGATTGACAGGGGAAGCCCTTGTGATTAAAGATGTGACACAAAATTATTGGAACTGTAGAAGCGGCACAAACATAAAGAGTATGATTTACAACCTTGGTGAAATGTATGATCGAGTTGTGAGGTGATTGCAGATAGAATATGCATGTTAGCTAGAATAGACATGAGGAGGAGTAAAGTTGAATGACTAAAGGTTGCTAAATAGATCCGATATTACCCCAATAAGATAACTTCCTAAAGATGTCTATATAAGAGTAATGTGAAAAGGTGGTACTCCGATGAAAATTCAAGCTGGATGGAAGACATAAGAGTTGATGAAAGTAATAAGACCAACCAACGTGGTTCGTAAAGCGAATACGAGAAAACTCAAAGGGGTAACTATCCTACTGCGGGGTAAAGATTTAAAGAAGGTAAAGCGACACGAGCATAAGGACAACATAATAAATGCGAGTCAAGAACTTTGATTTTTGAGAAAATCATATACAACTAAGGTTTCTTATGTAAATGGTACCGATAGGTGTTTAACAATAGTCATGCACATCGGACCGATAATGCTTAGATGGATAAAGTGTAAACCAAAAGAATAACTTAACCAATAAGAAGGACAGCCATTTATCAAAAGGCGAGTCTTGCTAAATTGGAATAAAATGTTGAGATGAGGATGCCTTTGTAGAATCTATGTAAGAGTACAACGTAATTGAGGTTCCAAAATGAAATGAGCAATAATGATCAACGGAAAGTTGAGACCGATTCAGGGAAGGAAATTGTTATAAGACGATTCACCTAGTAGAAGAGTTCACAAGACAAGCTTGAGAGACCAAAAGAGATAAAATGTCGATCCGGATATGAGGGTCTAAGGTGCATGGAAGGGATACATACAATGGAATGTAGAAGCAACATGTAGACTTTACAAGTGTGGAGAGGTTTTGACCTCCTCAAAGATATAGGAATTTGGAAGAAATCGCAATACCGGTATGAAAGAGTCGAAGCCTGTAGCGGAAACAACGGAGTTCCTGAAGACAATACTGCCGGTGACACCAGCGAAGGAATGTATATATGAGAACGGCCTTGGTGGACTCGAAAGTCCAAGGTAAACCCAATTATCACGGGACCTAAGTCATCAACACCGACGGTCTATGCAAAGGGAACTGCAAGGGGATGATAACTAAAGTCATCAAAACTACAAAGACACTTACCAACTATCGTTGAAGACTTGGAATGACTATTTAGGTCAAGATGAATGACCCAGTTGGGCTCGAGAAGTAGAGTTAGTCTAAGGAAACAAAAGTGTGGAAGATAAAACGAATTAGCAAAGTATGAAAGGATTAATCGAGCAGATGATTCTCACCAAGAATTTAACGCCAGTATAGTTATGAGAAGAGTAAGTCCGGGATATAGAGATAAGTCAATTATAGACTGACCGACGTCAACTGAGAACGTGTAAGTGTTGGTTGGTACTGACGAGTACGGTACCGTTAAGAAGAGACATTAGTGAATGCGGATTTAAGAGGTAACTTTACCGATGCCTTGGAGGAGTTCCAAGTAGGCTACGACAACCCTCTGGGATGATCTAAGGATATGAAGAGAAATCGAGTTAGAGGTTGCTTACTGGTTGGTTAAGAACAGACTACGGTTGAGTAAGAGAGTAAGGGTCTGTTTGAAGAAAATCTTGCTAGTATTAGAAGGGAAGTATAGGCGGGAGTTGGGTAAATCATGTTGACCCTCAGAAAGACGCCATTGTGACTAATGGGTGTTACCCCAGAAGCGTGGTAGGCCCATAACCCACAGATGAAGAAAATCAATGTTAGGAACTATGATTTCAAGTTAAGGAATTAGAGATCCATATGAAAAGGTTCACTTGGGTGTGTGATTTGTTTTGAGTTATATAAATTTGAAAGCTTGACAAGAAATAGGTGATGAGGTATTAACCACCTATTAAAGAGTCGGAAGATGTCTCAGATCATTGTTTCAGAATTTATAGACGGGATCTTCCGAAAAGTCGGGAGCAAAGGGATTCAATAGAAGGAAGGAAGTTTTTGTTATTTTATTAGTCACCAAAAGATTTAGAGGTGAGTTTAGAAAGGGAACCGTTGATATATATAAACTGATTGAGTTTGATTGACACTATTACCCATACTAGCGGTTGTACGCCCACCGTTCCCCATGCCTCAGTGAGAGAGTACTTACCGGATAAGAGTCACGTCATCAACTTTAAGAATCGGACAGTTGAGCCCGATCATACATTGTAGAGTACCCAATAGCTGTCTGGAGCGCAGTATCAGCCGTCTACGGTCCAAGGAGATACCTATGTTGAGGATCTAGTGGTCTAGACGAGGAGTTGATGAGGCAACTTGGGAGACCAAGGAGAGTTTTAGCCGCAAGTATCCCGAATTCTTTGCGGGGTTAGGTGTCACTTTTGTTTCGACGAGTTAGTACTCGGATGTTGTGTTGTTTGGCCATTCATGTTTTTATATTTGGATTGAGGAGTTATGTTCTAATGTGATGCGTGTCTGAGTATGATGATTGAGTAGTTGCATGGTAGAAAACGGAAAGTTTGAAAACTAAGTTATACCAAGAAAATCATGTGATTAGGTATATTATTCTAAGTTTCGGGACGAAACTTCTTTTAAGAGGGCACTGATGTAGTAACCGGAAATTTTAAACTCCGGTTAATACTGAATTTAACCGAATTCCGATCCGCCAACCTTTAAATAAATATGAAACGAGATTTAATTTATATCATTTTATGTGACCTTAATTCACATAAAATGATAAATTATGTAACCGGAAATAATTCCGTACCTTTAAAAAAATAAATAAATAAATAAATAAATAAATAAAATGATAACTTACATAATACAGTAAATAATTCCGTAAGTAATTCCGAAATTAAGTTCCGTAATTTAATTTCTAACGATTCCGGGCAAATAACGAACCTTCATTCAGCCCATTTATTTTATTTGATGAGCAGGCTCAATTAGACCCGGCCCAATGACCTTGCAGCCAGCCCATAATTTTTAATCCTAACCTAATTACACATTTAACCTAATCTAAACCTAGATCTAATTTGTCTTCATCCGTTAAGTGTCGTTGCCGCTTCTCCCTTCTCCATCTGCAACCCACGCTTACACCTTCCTCCCGGAATCATCTAGAGGACGACCACAGCAGCAACTCGCCGCACCGGAGCCGCCGCCCAGGGCCTTCCGTCGCCTCTGCCGACCACGCAGCGCCACCGTCTTCAGCAGCCTTCGTTCGGCCCAACAGTGGCGCAACGCCTCCGTCTTCAGCAGCCTTCGTTCGGCCCAACGGTGAAGCTGCCACCGCCGGTCCCCTCCCAGTAGATCAGCTCGCCGCCGCCGTCGTCACTGCTATAGTAGGGACTAGCCAAGGAGGGTGGTGCACGGTAGTGAGTCCAGTCGAGCCTTTCCCTTCCTTCTGCAGCACCCCGCCTCACGCACCAGCAGCCTCACCCCTTCGTCCCCCTCATTTGACGTACAAGCAGGTCGTTTATAGACTCCAATCACGCAACAACAGCGGCGCAGCAGACATCGTCAAGCCACCGGGTTCTCACCTTCTACCGACAACCGACGACAAACCAGAAGCCGGCACCGTCCGACTGAGATCGACGAGATCTGTCGCCGCCTGTAACCAACAGTGAAGATCGGAACATACGGTTGTGATTGACACCGTCCAGGACAGCCTACCTAGCGAGAGTCTCTACTCAGAGTACGGTGCGGCGTCGGACCCGTCACTGCTGCAGACAGGCTAGGCACTCAACCGCAGCTCCGTTTAGGCCATCTAGTGTCTCGTAGGGAAGGTGTGCTGATCCGGGTCGAGATAACCGAGTGAGTCCACTGTCTATAGAAGCTTTGTGTTTGAGTATGTATATATATATATATCTGTGGTTAGAAGTGTTGAGATGTGATAGTGTACGAGTATATACATCGACATGGATGAGGAAGGCGAAAGAGTGCGGAATATATATATATATATATATAAGCATACGGAAATAAGTGATGACGGTATAGGCTAGCTACGTTGAGCATAAAAATTTGGCATGGTTAATAAATGTATATAAATACGTGTAATTATAAAACATATTTATTTATATATATATGTGTAATTAGGGTATTATTCAAGTAAGGCCCATTATTCCGGTAAGGCCGTGCGGCCGTCTGTACGGCCGACACGTGTCCCGGAAAATTTTTTTTTTTTTTTTTTTTTTAAAACGAGTAAAAGTAATAGTTCAAAACTTATTATGGAATAGTTTGATAACTTATAAAAGGATAGTTCATGAATTATAATAGAATAGTTCATAGTGTAAAATTTATAAAGGATTGAAAGTAATAGTTCAAAACTTATTAAGTAATAGTTCATAACTTCTAAAAGGATAGTTCATGAATTATAATAGAATAGTTCATAGTGCAAAATTTATAAAGGAGTGAAAGTAATAGTTCAAAACTTATTATGGGATAGTTCATGAATTATAATAGAATAGTTCATGAATTATAATAAAATAGTTTAAAGTGCAAAAATTTATAAAGGCGTGAAAGTAATAGTTCAAAACTTATTATGGGATAGTTCATGAATTATAATAGAATAGTTCATGGATTATATTAAAAAGTAATAGTTCATGGATTATATAGGAATAGTTCAAAGTTTATAGGATAATAGTGCATAAATTATAACTTGATAGTTCAAATAAATTTTAATTAGTTTCCTTAAAAAAAAAAAAAATCGTTTCAGAAAATAGAAAAAAAAAAAAAAATTTTTTTTTTTT
>BSUD01000003.1:87751651-87771730 GCA_033239045.1 Fagopyrum esculentum | reverse complement strand
CCCCCCCCCCCCCCGTCGTGACTTGTACTTTCGTGTTATGAATAAGTTGGGGGTATTTAGACAATTTTCTCTTTATTTATTTGTGGCCTCCACAAAACTTCACCCTGTTCTCTCTGTCTTCCTCACTTTCCACCCCCTCCCTCTTCTCCTCTACGCTACCGGCATTCGGTCCCACCTTCCGCTGCTGTGGAATCCACCATCGCTCTCCCGCCTGTGTTCGCCCCTTCAACAGCCTTTCTTCGACGCACTCTCGATTCTTCCAGAATCAGCGTAATCGACACCTAAATCAGCTGACTCCGCTTTCAAGGTAAAATCTCCGCTGCGAAATATTCGCGACTCGCTCGTTATCATCGTCTGCATCGGAATTCGCGACTAATTCTTTGAAATCAGACTATCAGATCCGTTCTCGAGTTAAATTTAGTTTTTATTTTGTGATTTCTTCAAAATTCGTGATCGGGGAAACCCTATATATTTTTTCATCCTTAAACGATTTCTGATGATGGTCCTGACATCGGACTTATGGAGTTTTCTATCTCAATTAGGATCTAAGCTGAGAGTGTGTTCGTGTTCTGAAGTGCTCAAATCTGTGATCGTGTAGATTTCTTAATACTAGTATGTTCGTTTTTTCTAGTTTTTCTGTATATGAAGTTGCTATGTATAAATTTGGTTGTTGCTTTGCGTAGCAGTCCATTTTTGTATTGATTTCCGTTTGAATGCAAGTATGCAACTTACTGACACTTTGTAATGTTTGTAAGCACTTCTTTGGATGGGAAATGTCAGATCTTCAGAGTTAACATTTAGCAGGCTTTTAGTTTAATTAGGAATGACCTCATAAGGCCCTTCATGTTTGGCCTCTACGTAAACAATAAATCTATACCTGCTGTAAAATTGTGGCTGTCTTTTTTTTTTGTGTGTTTTTTGGCTGTGAATTTATTGTTTTCCTTTTTTACCCTAGCACAGTGTTTGATTGTGCTGATGGCCTGATGCATTGTGAAGAGTAGGGGGCAATGACAACATGAAAATTTTCTTTTCTCTTGTTCCGTTCTTGTTTGTATTCAATGGGTCAGAGGTTTTTTTTTCTTTTGCTACATGATTACAGATTAGGCGCCGCCTAGAAATGTAGTGCATTATGGCTGGCCTAAATGGGCGAAGTTAACAGGCATTATAATGTTGAGTAACATTTTTGTTGGTTGCTTTGGATTTTTCTCTGCGATGAAGTTCTCCTTAAGTATGGCCTCGAAAAGGAGGCTTGAAAAAGGCTGTTGAATTTGTCGCGGAGGAAATGACAGGCATCACTCGTCTCTTTCCCAATGATATGAGTTGATTTTACCAAGCGGCTGAACTCAACCTTAAAATTCAGTGCATTGATTACCTTATGATGTACACTATTATTCAAATGTTCTAATTTAGTTTGTTGCTTTTGTTTGTCATCCTCAGATTATCAGTGATATTTGGACTAGATCTGGTTTGGGTACTGTAGAGAAACATGTTTGGCTCAAGCAGTGGTAAGTATGAATAAGTTATCTTCGCTTGTAACATCATCTTGATCACTAAAGTTGAAGAGTCCGCCAAAAGATTTAGAATTGCAAAGATAAATACCTCCCTTCACCATTTTAAAAAACACCACACCCATATTAAGGGAGTTATACTTCGCATTGGAGTGTCTTCTACTACCTCTTATGTTATGATTTCGTTCTTGCTTAAATAGTTGACTGGAATCTTGCCTTTTACTTATTCCCGGTTCTCTCATGATCTCTGAGCTAAATGTAATTACTATATATCATTTGTTTCAGCATTTGGGCAATCTTCTGCGAATCCTTTTGGGTCCCAATCAGTTTTTGGGCAAATGAACAACCCAACCAATAATCTTTTCACACCAAAGCCTTTTGGTAGTCCAAGTCCATTTGGCTCACAGACAGGGAGTCCCATATTTGGGAGCACTTCAACTGGTGTATTTGGCGCCACTCAATCCTCATCGCCATTGTCCTCAGCTCCAGCATTTGGTGCGTCATCAACACCTGCTTTTGGAGCTTCTGCAACTCCTACTTTTGGCAGCTCTTCACCATCGTTTGGCGGTAAGTATGCTGCCTGTTACTTGTTTTGGCAAAATTGGGAGGATATGAGGATCTTTCTATCTGTAGTGATATCATCTTGCAAGACATTTCAATTAGTTTACTAGTCTTACTGATTTGAAGGACTTGTAGTCTACAGTTATGAAACAGCAATGCTTTTTATGGTTTGCATAATCCTGAGATGTTCTGTGGTTAATTATTGTTCTCCAGCATCTAATCTTTCTGAATTCTTTTTGTATTGGTGATTTTTATGAATTTTTATGGCAATCCCTCCGTTAATAAATGAATATCCTTTTCGGGCTTTACGCACAAAAGGAAATTTCCATCATACCAAAATGCCCTTATTACTCAACTTTTATATGATCCATAATTTATTATCATTTTGCCTTGTTATTATCAAAATGAAGTTGATTTTGGGACGGGGAGTCAAAATTGAATGAGTCAATTAATTGAAGTAATGGGAAACAATGGTACATTTGGTCTAAAATAGAATGAAGGATAAACATTGCTTGACCAAATCAAAGCCTAAAAGCACAAACATTTCTTAATTGAGAGAGTATGTTTTGAACTTATATGTGAAGACCGGAAATTTCGTCTCTGACTTCTCTTTATTTACATGGGAAGACATGGAAAGATAAATTGTGGCTCTTTAGAAAATTTATGCTGGAAATGAATTCTCTAGTATGTTATGGAGGAAATTGAGATATAATGTCATTAACATCAGAAGATATCAGTGTAATTTCAATTATGATGTGTTTCAAAAGTTTATATCCTTTGTGACATACAATTTCATGATAAAGATATAAAGATTGTGGAAAAGTTAATTAGTGGAAAATGACCATTTTTGTGAGTTGATTAACAGCTCGGTGTCAGCTAATAGAAAATTAATTAAAAGAAAACATCCCAATCAGTTTCAAAACAAATGTATCTCAATAGCTCGGTGTTAGCTATTGAGATATCTGCGCATTTGTTTCGAAACTGATCGGGATGTTTCTACCTGATGTTACATGCAACTTTTCATGTATTGTGTGTGTTTTTTGTAGAACATATGAGTTACTGTTTATGTACATTATGTTTTCTTTCTCTGACAAATGCAATTATTATGAAAGTATAGGATCGTCTGTATTTGGTCAAAAGCCAGCATTTGGAGGTTTTGGTTCTTCTACCCCGTCAAGTCCTTTTGGAAGCACTTTTCAACAGTCGCAGCCGGCTTTTGGTAGCAATCTATTTGGTTCCTCCAGCACTCCTGCCTTTGGTGCTTCCAGCACTCCAGCTTTTGGTTCCTCCAGTACTCCGACTTTCGGTTCCACAAACACACCTGCATTTGGGGCCGCTACCCCTACTTTTAATGCTAGTAGTACCCCAGCTTTTGGAGCCAATACTACCCCAGCTTTTGGAGCCAGCAGTACCCCAGCTTTTGGGTCGACAAGTACTACTTTTGGAAATACAGGAACTGGTTTTGGTGTGTCGCCTACCCCTTTTGGGTCTGGGGGAGGATTTGGCGCTTCGAGTACTCCTACATTCGGTACATCAAGTACACCTGCATTTGGTGCTTCCACCACTCCATCCTTTGGTGCAGCAAGCACACCAGCTTTTGGTGGTTCAAGTATGCCTGCGTTTGGTGCTACTAGCACCCCAGCGTTTGGTGTGGCAAGTACTCCTTTTGGTTCTTCTAGCACACCATCCTTCAGCTTTGGATCATCTACAACTTTTGGCCAATCACAGTCACCTTCTCCATTTGGATCCACCACATCTCCTTTTGGCGCACAAAGTTCTTCATTTGGTAAGGAGACTCAAATTGGAACTTATTCAGTGGATAGTTGTGTTCTCTATCCAGTCATGCATTATTCATATTGATTGTTCATTTTTTCTGCATAATTGTCTCTGTAGGATCCCAGACTACTACACCAACTTTTGGTAGCAGTGGCTTTGGGCAGGCACCTTTTGGAGCTCAGCGTGGAGGAAGTAGAGTTCTTTCTTATACACCCACACCCGAGGCAGATGTTGCTGCTGGTCAAACCCCTGGAAAGCTGGAGTCAATATCTGCTATGCCTGCATACAAAGACAAAAGTCATGAAGAACTTAGATGGGAGGACTATCAGCAGGGTGATAAAGGTTTTTCTTCATTAACATTTCCTTTTTATCCCTTATTTTATGTTATAACAAGTATCTATCAGATAGATTATATCTGCCATTAACTTATAACTTCAGCCTTGAGTTTTGAGGGTTTATCCCTCACTTTTTATATGTGTCATCGTATATGGTTTTGATATATTCTTTGTTGATTGTATATCTCTTTGTTCAAACTTCAAACAACTTCTCTGTACTGACTTCAGTGTGATAGGAAAGGTGACTGTTTCAACTGTAAATGAGTTGACTGGGACCTTATTCATCAAGGTGTTTGTTTACGAGACTCAGTTTTGTAGGGGTTTATTTGTCTTCTGCAAGTTTACTTCTTCTTCCTGCACAACTTTATCTCCTACTCCTGAATAATTCTTTAAGTACATTCTAATCTACATGCCAAAGACGCACTTAATTATGTAGTTATTCAAGACTCATTTATATGTTGTATATACACGGAATGTACCTGATCTGACCTTTTCTTTTCTGGTTCAGGTGGACCTAATCCTACAGGTCAGGCCACTTCTGCAATTGGCTTTGGTCCATCTCCTGTGCAATCAAATCCTTTTGCATCTTCATCAACAAATGGTCAATCATCTTCAAATCCATTTTCCACGACACCCCCTTCCAACCCATTTGCGGCAAAATCTTCACCCTTTATAAACACAGGCTTTGGGCAAACAACGTCTGGATTTAGTTCTTCAGGCTTTAACACCACAAATACATCAAACCTTTTTGGGACATCATCAGCAGCAACATCCTCACTTTTTCAAACACCATCTAGTTCACCATTTGGGCCCAGTACATCTGTTTTTGGAACAACGAGCTCTTCAGCATTTGGACTGACACCATCACCGTCTTCTTTTGGGTCTGCTCCAGCTCAAGGATCAACTCCATCATTTGCTTCTGGCTTGAACTTTCTTAATACACCATCTCAGCCTTTTCAGCCAACTACACCATCAATTGGGCAGACCGGTGGTGCTTTTGGGCAAACAGGGTTGCCCTTTGGGCAAACATCCACTGCTTCTTTTGGGCATTCAAGCTTGTTTAACACACCTTCGTCAATTGGAGGAGGAAATTTGTTCTCAAGCTCATCTTCAATATTTGGTCAAACAACGGTAAGATGACAAGTGCTATTGTTGTATAATGATCTGAAACACGGTGCTTATGTAAACATATATACATGAAAAATCATTTACTTCTTTTTCATATATCCTTGCACAAAAGTGGCCACATGTTTTGCCAGCTTCTATATAAGCTTGCTTGTGTGATTTTTGTATATTCTTTTTGCCAAGGACCTACAAATTTTGATATGAAGTTAGATTGGTTAATGTTAGTAGCTTGAAGCATTTTGAATCTGTGCTACTGTGCTTATCGGTTGCTCTTTCTGCTTCTAGCCATCTCTCTCACCTACTTTTCCAGGGGTTCAACCAACACAGACAAACAGCGGATTCAGTTTTGCAAACTTAAATCAAGCACATACAGGTGAGTTTCTCTGCTGTTAATTTGCATTAACTCGCTTTTAGTCTTGTCTAACTAATCATCTTGATTTTCTTGGTTCTGAAACAGGTATGGGTGCATTAGGTAGTGGGTCAAGCATTTATGGACAAAATCTTGGACAATTGTATGTTTCTCTCTCTATTTCAGGAGTACATCAATTGTTGCTGATTTGTCATCCTTTATTCCATCATGCTCTATGGTTCTTAAATATCTACATTTCCTCATTCTGAATGCAGTGCTCCGAGCAAAATGTTTTCTGGTTGAGTTGTCAAATGAGGATTTCAATTACTGTTGTTTACATAACATGCATGTTTGCACACTCAGGTACTTAAGTTTATCTCTTATAATGTATGCAGATCAGCTACTCAGAGTCCTGCAATGGTGCAACCTGCAACTGCTACAAATCCATTTGGAGTGCTTCCAGCGATGCCTCAGATATCTATTGCTCACAATGGCACATCACCATCAGTTCAATATGGAATTTCGAGCATGCCTGTAAATATGTTCTGTAACTATTTTGTTTATATGATATGTATTCTTTCTCTTGCAACTGTATTGACTCTTTGTTGACAGGTGGTTGACAAACCTGGTTCTGTCAGAATTTCTTCCCTCCTAACCTCAAGGCACTTGTCACAAAGGCGGACTAAATTACCTGCCAGAAAATATCAGCCCAAAAATGAAAGCCAGAAGGTACGATTATTTTAATCCATTCAACTTAATTTTGTACATCTGTATAGATGTGTTTCAGCATCCCATGTGAAAAAATATTGCAGGTGGCTTTTTTCAGCGACGATGAAAAAACACCAAGCACACCAAAAGCAGATGCTGTTTTTGTTCCTAGAGAGAATCCAAGATCTTTGATTATAAGGCCTATGGATCACTGGCCTTCGAAAGCAAATTTGGATAAATTTTCTCCATTAAAAGATACAGCTCAAGTAACTAAGGAAAATGGTAATTGCTATTCTATTAATTATGCTTATTGTTAAATAAAAAATGTTCTTAATAAGTTTCTCATCGGTAAAAAGCTCATGTTTAGATTAGTTTTGGGGATGTAAAAAGCTCATGTTTATTTTGGTTTATAAATGCATGTCTACTCTACCTATGAAGTTGTAAATGTTTGCTGAACAATTTATCATCTGGTGTTTGGTGATTTGTGTCGTGTAGTTATTGGGTGTTTGCTATATAAGCCGGTGTTTTTTACTGGGGGTTTATGTTGCTGCTGAGTGTTGTCTTCCTCTGGTTCATTTATGCAGGAAGTGCATCCACCCGGGAGAATGAAAATGGCTCCAATGCTGCAAATAAAGGGAGTACGTACTATTTTCTTCACAGCCATGCCAGTTAATTTGGCTTGAAACTTTGTTCTGTATTCTTGGTGGCTATCATTGTCTTACCGTGTCTTGTGTACAGAGGCCATTGTTGAAGATGAGTGGGAGGAGGAAGATGGTTCCAAAAGCAAAGGCAGCCAAAGTCGGTTCTCAAACGGCATCCATGATGATCATCAAAGCCAGAAAGGAGATTCATATATTACACTATCTGGTCATAGAGCCGGGGAAGCTGCTATCGTATACGAGCACGGGGCTGACATTGAGTCTATGATGCCGAAGCTGAGGCACTCGGATTACTATACAGAGCCGAGAATCCAGGAGCTTGCTGCAAAAGAAAGGGCTGAGCCGGGATTTTGTCGACGAGTGAAGGATTTTGTTGTCGGGAGGCATGGTTATGGAAGCATCAAGTTTCTTGGGGAGACTGATGTGAGAAGGCTTGATTTAGAATCGCTTATCCAGTTCAACAGCCGGGAGGTGATAGTATACATGGATGACTCTAAGAAACCTCCGGTTGGACAAGGCCTGAACAAGCCTGCTGAGGTTACACTCCTGAACATCAAATGTTACAACAAGAAGACAGGAGAGCAGTTCACTCAAGGGCCGAGAATCGAGAAATACAAGGAGATGCTCAGAAAGAAGGCAGAGGATCAAGGTGCGGAGTTTGTGTCATATGACCCTGTCAAAGGAGAGTGGAGATTCAAGGTCAGCCATTTCAGCAGCTATAAGCTCAACGACGAAGCAGACCAGGGTGCATGCTTGTAAGCCGCTCTCTTTATTATGGGAGCTTGTGTTTTCATGTGTTCATTTTTTCTCCTCAAGTGTATAAGAGTCGGTAAGGGTAAAGTTAATGTCTCATTAAGTGTTGCATGTGTTTACTTTCTTTAGTGTACTTGTTCGGTTGGCAAAACTCCCCCTCTTATTATTCTTCTGTGCCCATATCCACAATGAAAAGTGAACAGAACAACATTACTTGCTCCTGCTGCATCCTCAATTCACAAACTTGTCCCCTCTGGGCCCATTTCTACGATGAAAAGAGAATGTGACGACATTACTTGGTGCTAAATCTTCCCGATTCACAAAGTTGCTCGATTACATTGTAATATGTTGAGACTAAGGGTCTGTTTGGTTTTAACTCTGAAAACGAGTCTAGTTTATATGTATACCTTATTTATACAAAATTTTGAAATCATTAAATGTGGTTTAAAGTAATTGTATTAGAATTTGATCAATTTGATACTCATATTATGGGAAACAAATTGTATTAGAATTTGATCAATTTGATTCTCATATTATGGGAATCAAAATGGGAGTGAAACAAATATATTTTGCATGAAACCATTGGGAACAATTTCAAAAAAAAATCATGAACAAGGTATACATAGGAACCTTGATTCATTTGCATTCCGTTTCCGTTTTTGGAGTTATAACCAACGGGAGCTAATATGTTTCTCAATGTAGCAGTGTACGTAAACTGGATCTAAAATATACCATTTGCACTTGCATATTTACAAAGTATTGAACTTTTTCATAACAATGTGTGACTTATGTTTTTACAAAGTAATGTAGACATGACTTGTGTTTTACAAAGTATAGAACTTCGTAAGTCGTAACTAACAAAGAACTTGTGTAACTCGAAGTAACAAAGAGGTTGCATATTCGAAGTGTGTAGTAGATACTTGTGTCATTGAGTAGCATAGGGAATTGCATTTCTACACAATAGCAAAGTCTTGCATCTTTGAGTAGCAATCTCACACGTTATATGTAAACCGGTTTTCAACGATGCTTTTATATATATATATATATATATATATATATATATATATATATATATATATATATATATATATATATATATATATATATATGGAGGTTTACTCCCATGTAAACAACTCTTACCATGTAAAATGAGAACAAATTGTATGCGTTAGATAGTTAAATAGATGACTGAGATTAGACGATATTAAAGGAAAAAAAATCGTGTTATTAGTGGAAGAAATATTCGCCGGATCTGACTCTATAAATTCGACAGTATAGTCACATATATTCAGTGTTTACATGTTCACATGGTGAGAGCTGTTTACATATGAGTCAGCATATATATATATATATATATATATATATATATATAGGGTGCGTTTCCCATGAGAACAACCTTATTGTGTATCATGAGAACAATCTTAGACCGTCGGATGGTGAGTATTAAGGGTCGAGATTTAAGGTAGATATCATAATTAATAATAACTATGAATAATAATAACTACGAATAATCCATTCAACCAACAATAACTACGAATAATCCATTCAACCAACAATAATTACGAATAATACACTAAACGATATGACACCTTCGTAACAAAACTAATAATAACTACGAATAATATATTAAATAATAAGGCTTGTTCTCATGATTACACGATAAGACTTGTTCTCATATGATCTATACTCTCTCTCTCTCTCTCTCTCTCTCTATATATATATATATATATTGTAGTGTCTTGGCAAAAAACTCTTTTATTTATCGTGATACTTTCTTTTTATCGTGTTATTTTTAAGTCCCTGAAACTGAATCACGTGGCGCACAAAAATTTTCCCTCCCTTATAGCTTATGTGTTTTATGAGTTTTCTGTACCAGTCGATCGACCGATATGTGTTTCTTTTCCCAAATACTTATGTTTTCTTATTTTGATATTTGATAGTATCTAGTGTGTGAGATGGATTGATTAGTGACAATCGATTGATCAACTGATACTTCTATTTCCGTTTATTTGTTTATGTGTTTCATTTTTAATCCGCCCAATCAAAATATCGCCTTCCTTGAGTTCAATCCTAACCCCTTTATACAATTTGGTCCTGTAAGTATTTGCGAGATCCGAGGCTCACATTTCAGGCCTCATCAAATTGGTGCCGTTGCCGTGTTTCTAGTTTGTTTGAATTTTAAAAATCGTGAAACCCTAGTTTATTTGAAATCTTTTATCCTCAAATGATAAAATAACACTATGACGGAAACCGTTGTCGTTGAGATGGACTAAACGATATCCAACAAAAAATTAGGTTAATTGGTAGAAGTAATGGAATAAAGAGCCTTTAACACCATTGTTGCCACCCAAGCCTAGAAATGGTAAGACAACCCCTCCACTCTTGGAACATACATTATGCCAAATCATTTAAAACTTGTAGAGTGGAGATTCTAGAGTTAATCAAATATATGAACTTTTATGGAGATGCTAGAATTCCATGGGTGAATAACTCAATCTACACAACAAGTAGATATGCACCTCTTGTAGGCAAAAAGTTTAGAAGAGGTGTCTATGAATATAATACGGAAACAAGTGGATGAACTATCCGTAGAAATCATAAACACCTACGAACATACTGAGACTCACCTTGAAAGAGATAGAGAAGAGAAGAACTCTATATTAGCTACCAAAGTTGCCATGAGACCGTTTCCCAACATTGGCCAATTACTACACAAATCCTCCGCCTATTAGAATTTATTCAACCGGTTGTCATGCCACATTGTCCAACCGAGATCCACGGTGATCCACCAACTCCTGACCACAATGAAACTAGTAAGTTTGACGTTTCTTTCCCTTCTCCTGTCCCTATTCATTATATGGTTGCAACTTACAATGTAAATTTCACACAACCACCTATCATGATCGACACTAATGGTCCAAAAAATACCCTGTCAAGAGCATTGAGAACTTGAGAAACTTGAACTTATGTAGGGGTATCCACTTGCTTCCCACTACTAAGTGTTCCTTTTTGACATTCTCCACAAATACCATGTTGTAAATTTCCCTAAAGGTCTTGAAGAGCTTGAGGCTTGTTGAGCAAATTGTTGCTCCAAAATCCTTTGGCCTTTTTCTAAAGCATTCGTCCTCACAAATAACTTCTCTAACATTTTCTTCATCTACATCTCAATGCTTTGTTTAGAAGGGCCTTGTCTTTATAGTGGTGGGATGTAAGAACTTTGGTTGTAGAAGGGTGATTCTCTTTGATAGGGTTTCATTGCTTGTGAAGGGTAAGAGTTTTGTGGTGGAGGGTTATAGGCTTATTGTGGAGGTCTTTCTCCTCCGTTAGGGTTTCCATATGAGATACCTGGATGGTCTCTCATCCCATTGTATCCAGCATAACCTCCTTTATTGTCTATTCCGGTATAACTAACTTGCTCTTAACTCTTGGGCCTTTTTCATTTCTCCTATTGTATAAAGCACAAGTAGAAATAGTGTGGTCAATATTTGAACAAAATTGACAAGGAGCCATACATTTGACACTAGCAACATTCCCTTCTTTCTTGGACTTCTCCCCTAGTTCTTATTTCACTTATTGATTTGATTTATGAGTGCATCAACTCTTGCATCTCTGGCAACACTCTCATCAACCTTGGACATCTTTCCTCCCCTTTGGAAGGAATATCTCTTACAATGAGTGGTTTGTTTCTTAATAAATTCCCAATCTTCTTCAACTTTCATCTCAACGGATGTCCCACCGAATAGAGAATCTATCTTGTATCTATTTGCATCATCTAGTCCCTTGTAGAATATTTCAAGCAAACTAACTTGGGCTTTCCTTGGTAGGGACAATCAAGTAGGTGATCCTTGAACTTCTCCCATGCTAGATGTATATTATCTCCATAATCCAGTTTGAATGAACTTATCTTCCATCTAAGCTCAACAATTAGGTTGGGTGCGAAAAACTTGTTGAGGAACTCCGATGAAAGCTCCTCCTATGATGTAATGTATCCCGGTGCAATGGTTTGGTACCATTGATTGGCCTTCCCTCTAAGTGAGAACGCAAATTCCCTTAGCTTCAACTCCGAAGGCTCAACACCTCTTTCTTCACCGTCTCAAGCAACTTATTGAATGTAGCAAGGTTGTGGACTCTCAGTTCGTGATCCTCCAAATTGGTTTTGCATCACTATTTGTATTAAGGCACTCTTAATCTCAAATTTTTAGCATGTGTTCACCAAACACTACTTGTTGGATTTTCGGTGTCCGGTTTTAGACTAAAGGGCCGTAGTCTCACTTAAGTGAGTAGACGGTTGTCCCAATTGCCAATCAAATTAATATGATTTATCTTGAAGTGAAATAAATTATTAAACAAGGGTTTGTAATCACCACAAAGGAGTAGACAAAACCCAACCAAGAGTTTGTAATCTCCAAAAAGGAGTAGACTAAACTCTAATAGAAATTAAGTTCAATTGCAAGTCTTATAAACCGATTGTTATATGTTAAAACATTGACTTGGATTATGTAATGAGTCATTCATAAATGAATTTTCCTTCTAAGTGTATTCTCCCCTACACCTGAAATATCCAAATACCTTAGTGGGATAAAACGTTACACGTTACAAAGACTAAGTAAGAGACTTACTTGTCTTACTTTGTAGAAAGGGTATTCCTAGGTTTTGTCAATACAAAACCAAACTAAGATGGATGCCTATCCTTTGTCAATACAAAGGAACTATACTGGTCTTTCGAGTTTTGCAAACAAGCTTATAAGAAGGCCTATCCAATGTCAATACAATGGAACTAAAAGCTTTATTGTTGCAAAAACGAATGTTGAATCAAGTGCAAATGACTCTCCCTTTTATAGGCATAGGGGGCCACGGTTTTGGGGAGTTAAAAGAGGTTAAAATCGTTTATGGAAGTTACGTGGAAGTTACTTGGAAGATGGGCCTTGAAGCCCTAGAAAGCCCGAGGCCCGAGGCCCACATAGAAAGCCCAAAACCGCTCCCCGGAGCTAGCTTAGAGCTAGCTTATTTTTCTTGGTCCAAACACTTCCAATGAGCTTCATTCACTTTAATATAGCTAGGGTAAGCTCCAAGATCTTCAAACACTCAATATCTTAGCTCAAGTTAGTGTAGCTCCTTAAGAAGCTCACTAGTTGCTTCATTGACATTCACTAAGCATTTGAGCTTGGATTGCTCCCAATTTTTAAACACATATTCTTTAGCCAATATAAGGCCTAAGAACCAAAGGTGTGCCGATAAAATGTGGCTAAAAAGCCCCAAACGTCGGCCTTCTAAAAGCTAGCAGAAGTTGACCTTGTCGTGAATCACCTTGCTTTGATTCGACTCCCCTTATAATACTAGTTGTTCTTAGTGCCGGTCACTCGTCTTGCCTCCCGCAACCCGGACCATAGTGACACACATGTGAACAACTCATTGCACCTTGTCTCAAGACAAGCTCAACGGTTACAATGAAGACTTAGCCCAAATCTCCAACATTCCTCCCCCATTTGAGCAAATTCAAGAAACTTTTAATAGACATACATTCAAACAAAATATTCGCATAATCATAAATATCTTTCGATTGAATTTATTGAATTAGTATAATTACACATTCTGCACTAAAGAATTGTGGTGTCCTAATGGATTGAACCACTTAACTTGTTTAAGTACATGAAGGCAACATACACGAAATTTACATTTCCTTTACAAATAAATGACACATTTAAAGGTTATTGTGTCCTAATCCTTTAATGAACATATAGGCGAGTCGACCATCTACTCCCTTGAAGAAGCCTTGACACTTCACGTTCACGTAGCCAACTCTCTTTGATCTTGCACCTATAATTGCAATTTTCCAAAAGAGTTGTTAAGAAATTACATATTTTAAACTATACATATTATATAGGCATAGAGCATTACCTTGGATGGACATTTTATGCTCACAACTTCTTGGAATGGGCTTTCCTCATTGAATTCGGCTAAGGCATCAAGCCATAGGCGAATTGGGTGTCCCATGACAAGTCATTTTCAATTTAGGTCGTTAACCCCATCCCCTTGGCTGACTTTTGAACTAAGTCCCTAGCCAAGCTCTTGGTTAAGTGATCGGCTAGATTAATGTGTGTTCTCACAAAATCGACCGATATTATACCGTGAGTTATGAGCTCTCTAACCGAACTATGTCTCACACCAAGATGTCTTGATTTTCCATTGTACGTTTGGCTATAAGCTTTAGCCAACGTAGCTGCACTATCACAATGAATTGAGATAGGAGAAACCGGTTTTGGCCATAGAGGAATTTCTAGAACCAAATTTCTTAGCCATACAGCTTCCTTACCGGCAGTGGCAAGTGCCACAAACTCGGACTCCATGGTCGAGGTTGTGATGCATGTTTGCTTCTTTGAAGCCCATGAAATGGCACCACCACCTAACAAGAAAACCCATCCTGTGGTGGATGAGTGATCATCTAGATTAGTAATCCATGACGCATCCGAGTAGCCTTCTATCACTGAAGGATACTTACTGTACAAGATGCCAAAACCCATGGTCCCCTTGAGGTACCTAAACACACGCCTTAGTGCCTTCCAATGTTGTGAGCTAGGACAACTTGTGTACCTACTCAATTTACCAATAGCAAAAGCAATATCTGGCCTAGTGCTAGTCATTGCATACATGCAACATCCTATTACTTGTGCATACTCAAGTTGAGAGACAACTGATCCTTGGTTGGGCATCAATTTTTCACTTGAGTTCATAGGAGTACTAATAGTTGAACTTTTATCACATTGGAAGCGTTTGACAATCTTCTCAATGTAGAATGATTGTGTGAGGCTTAAGCCTTTAGCATCACGTTTGATTCTTATGCCTAGAATCACATCCGCCTCACCTAAGTCTTTCATAGAAAACTTAGTGGACAAGAAATCCTTAGTGAGATCTACTTGTCTTTGGTTTGTTCCAAAGATCAACATGTCATCAACATATAAGCATATGATCACACCTTGACCGGTATGATCAAACTTACTATAGACACACTTGTCAGCTTGATTTATCTTAAATCCATTTGACAATACGACATCATCAAACTTTTGATGCCATTGTTTTGGAGCTTGCTTTAGTCTATACAAGGATTTGACCAAGCGACACACTTTGTGCTCTTGTCCTTTTAAAACAAACCCTTCAGGTTGTCTCATATACACTTCCTCATCTAGATCACCATTAAGGAATGCTGTCTTGACATCCATTTGATGAATCACTAGATTATGTATAGCCTTTAAGTTTTTGAATATTGGGCATAAATGTTATTATTTTCCAGCCCATAATTAATTAACTCTTTTAGTTGTTGGGTTATGTTTTAATTGTTAAGCCTTTTAAACTAGTTTTAAGCTCCTCTTTCTTTTAAGTCTTTTAAGTTACTATAGGTCCGATTAGCGAGGGTTCTAAACCTATTTTTTTTCCAGCTTCCATGTTCTCTATAAACAGGGAATTTCGGACGCTATAATACACAAATCAATTTTGAGTAAAAATTGTTCTTTATGTTTAACACAAACGTGTTTTCCGGAGAGAGAGTTACGTCTCGTTCACCCTAAAGCTTGGACTGTTTTGAGTTGTTTTGCTTGTGTCTACTAGTTGGTATCTTCTTGAACCATTCACAAGTCTTCTTCTTTTGTTTTTTCATGGGCATACCATAGACTAAGATTGTAATGGAAGGGTTCTATGATCGTTTTTAGTTGTGTGTTAGGGCCTTAGTTTCCTATCGTGCTCCAAGTCATTTCATAGGGTTCGACCTATCTATCCAACTAGCGTGTTCAAGGACACGAAAGAGAGGAGTTGCAATGATACAAGAATTGGAAGCAAGGTTACAATCTGAAGGAGATCAAGCTAGGGATGCTAAGGAAGTGAATGAGCGTGAGGAAGAACACAACCATGTTTCCAAGAATGGAAGAGTGAGAAGCGGATATGAAAAAACTTATTGTTCAATGACATGAAAGAGAGGAGTTGCAATGTTTGAGGATACATGAAGTGGAAGCAAGGTTACAATCTGAAGGAGATCAATCTAGGGATGCTAAGGAAGTGAATGAACGTGAGGAAGAGCACCCTAGGGTTGATCCGGCTAGAGAAAACCAAGTGTTTGATAATGTGCCATGTACTTTGGGAGAAAGAATGGATCCGAAACAACATTTATCTCAACCCATAGTAGTGTTGGAGATTTGGGCTAAGTCTTCATTGTAACCGTTGAGCTTGTCTTGAGACAAGGTGCAATGAGTTGTTCACATGTGTATCACTATGGTCCTGGTTGCGGGAGGCAAGACAAGTGACCGGCACTAAGAACAACTAGTATTATAAGGGGAGTCGAATCAAAGCAAGGTGATTCACGACAAGGTCAACTTGTGCTAGCTTTTAGAAGGCCGACGTTTGGGGCTTTTTAGCCACATTTTATCGGCACACCTTTGGTTCTTAGGCCTTATATTGGCTAAAGAATATGTGGTTAAAAATTGGGAGCAATCCAAGCTCAAATGCTTAGTGAATGTCAATGAAACAACTAGTGAGCTTCTTAAGGAGCTACACTAGCTTGAGCTAAGATAATGAGTGTTTGAGGATCTTGGAGCTTACCCTAGCTATATTAAAGTGAATGAAGCTCATTGGAAGTGTTTGGACCAAGAAAAATAAGCTAGCTCTAAGCTAGCTCCGGGGAGCGGTTTTGGGCTTCTATGTGGGCCTCGGGCTTTCTAGGGCTTCAAGGCCCATCTTCCAAGTAACTTCCACGTAACTTCCATAACCGATTTTAACCTCTCTTAACTCCCCAAAACCGTGGCCCCCTATGCGTATAAAAGGGAGATCCATTTGCACTTGATTCAACATTCGTTTTTGCAATAATAAAACTTTTAGTTCCATTGTATTGACATTGGATAGGCCTTCTTATAAGCTTGTTTGCAAAACTCGAAAGACCAGTATAGTTCCTTTGTATTGACAAAGGATAGGCATCCATCTTAGTTTGGTTTTGTATTGACAAAACCTAGGAATACCCTTTCTACAAAGTAAGACAAGTAAGTCTCTTACTTAGTCTTTGTAACGTGTAACGTTTTATCCCACTAAGGTATTTGGATATTCCCGGTGTAGGGAAGAATACACTTAGAAGAAAAATTCATTTATGAATGACTCATTATATAATCCAAGTCAATGTTTTAACATATAACAATCGGTTTATAAGACTTGCAATTGAACTTAATTTCTATTAGAGTTTAGTCTACTCCTTTTTGAAGATTACAAACTCTTGGTTGAGTTTTGTCTACTCCTTTGTGGAGATTACAAAACCTTGTTTAATAATTTATTTCACTTCAAGATAAATCATATTAATTTGATTGGCAATTGGGACAACCGTCTACTCACTTAAGTGAGACTACGGCCCTTTGGTCTAAAACCGGACACCGAAAATCCAACAATCTTCTAAGTGTATTTATTGTTAATTGTTTTGTAGGATTGGATTGATCAATAATGAGTAAGACGTTAATGACAGAAATGACTTCTCGTTTTGGGAAGTTGGATAAGTTTGAGGGTGTAGACTTTAGGAGGTGGCAAAAGAAAATGCACTTCCTCTTGACTACACTAAAAGTCGCTTATGTACTCACTACACCTAGACCGGCCGAACCGGTTGATGATATGGTGGAGGAGATAGAGGTTGTCCGACGAAGGAGCAAATGGGATAATGATGACTACATATGTCGTGGTCATATTCTCAATGGCATGAGTGATGCATTGTTTGATGTCTACCAAAGTGTAGAGTCATCAACATCAATGTGGGATCAACTGGAGTCTAAGTACATGGCGGGGGATGCTTCATCTCGCAAATTCTTAGTCTCGGATTTTAACTCATATAATATGCGTCCTTCTTCATCCATGGGATATCCGACTCTTCACGTGCATGTGCAATGGCAAGCAAGCCCTTGTGTGGTCATCCTCTCCTACGTGCATGTGCATGACGGTCAAGCGAGTCCCCTCTTCCACATGATCTTCCTCTTCAATGTGAAAGGGTATGTGAACGGGTAGGTAAGTTTTCATGCACATGTGACATACTTGATATCTTTCGTCTCCACTCAATGTTCTTCATTTCTTTCCAAGAGATGGTTTAAAGCTGTTGATGTTAAGACCAGTTAATTCATAAATTTGGTCATCAATCAACAAGTACTCCAACTTCTCAAACTCAGCCATGAGGGTTCGGCTCCAAGCAGAAATGAGTATAACATACTCACAACTGCATGGTTCTTTATTTGTTTGAAGCAAATGAGCAAAGCCATGCAGGTAATAGGGAAAATTCAAGGGGGAACTGAGAATGCTAGGGGGAAGGTTGACCAGTTTACGTGTCATCCGTAATCGATATCTCGTGCACTAGTAGTGAGATATCGCCTTTTGACACAATCTTCTCCGAGTGCACCTAAAACAAGAGAGAAACGAGGTATATGTATTGAAAAGACAGGAACGAGATTAATAGTGAGAAACAACAATACTAACTGTGAAGGCCACAAGAGGTATGTGTTTAACAAAGCGGTCATCGGGCGATGAGCTGCGGGGCAGCTCGTGGGTCATCACAAATGGACTTGGGACCTAGCTCGAGCTCACCCCATCAAGGACGACACTCACTTCTGTAGAGTTGGTGAAATATAGTTGTTTCTCACCATCATAGACAGCAAAGCGGGGAAGCACTGTTTGCACAATTAAGTTCTTCATGTCATAGCAACGGGCCCCCGCCAGTATGGTCTCGTAAATGGAGATGTCCATGCCAAATATCATACCCATCATTTTGTTACCCTGCAAATGGGTAGAAATGTAAGAGTGGGTATTTATGAGCAAAATACATACTAGTAGGAACATACCACCTCGTCTACCAATGTCATTCTCTCGTAACATCATTTTGTTCCATATGCACGCATATGGAATAAAAAGAGTTGTAAGGCACATGGGAACATGTAGTCAAAACACAAACAACAATATTTGGAGACTCACGCAGATAGAATAAATATGCATGCATAAAAACTACTTAATTGCTTCCCAACATGCAAGTGAAGAAAAACAAAGAAAGAGCATGTAAGTGGTGTGACTTACACTGTACGAAATACGTTGTAGTTGCTTGGGTACGGTACAGGTGAGACGTAGACCTATAAAGAACAAACAACAAAGTTAGGCAACAGCCGAGGCTCACAAAATATTAGTCCACCCAAAGCCTTGTCACATATAGTCTCGAAGCTAGAAACCGTATTTACATATGGGACAAACATGCAAATAGTGAAGCTCTGGCGCCGTGAAAAACAAAATCTAGTTTTCAAAAAAAAGCTCGTAACAACCAATTAACACGAGTGAAAACCTCTAAAACAAGAATGATTCTCGGAGCAGTGTTAAAAAAAAGATCGGAGCAAAGCTTGGAAAACGCAATGACAGAGGCAAAGAGAAGAAGGTAAGGGAAGACAAAAATAGATGAAACAAGCGGGAAAAAAATTGAATAAAGAGAACAGAAGCTCACCGGCCAAGAAATGAGAGTGAGGAGGTGTACGAGTAGGAGAGATCAGGAGCATTGATGAGCCAGCCGTTCATCATGATTTAATCATGTTAGGAAAAGCAACCCTTCCATGCACATCCTCCCTGGGAAACCCGCTGGCATCATCACACCGAGACACGAAATTTGCCACGTGTGGCCTGTGCAAGAAAAGGGGAAGACAAAAAGTCTAGGTAGGAGGGAACAAGGCTGGCCGGGTAGGAAAGGGCACCGCCTCATCAAACCCTAATCACGACGGGCCTTCTTTCAGTCGTGGACTAGGTGAGCGTTTTTTTTTTTTCAAAAAATGGGTTGTGTGGGAAACAAGCTCATTTCACGTTATAGAGTAAAAATGAGCCCATTTCGCTTTGCAAAGGAGCAGGGGTTCAATGGGAAAGTGGAAATTATATATATATATATATATATATATATATATATATATATATATATATCTAGGGATGTGGTTCCCATGAGAACACCCCTAACGTGAGAACATGAGAACAATCGTACACCGTTGGATGTGAGTATTAGGGGTTGAGATTTAGAGTAGATATCAAAAATAATAATAACTACGAATAATAATAATTAGGAATCCAACAATAACTACGAATAATCCACTCAACCAACAATAACTACAAATAATACATCGAACGATATGGCACATTCATAACAAAACTGATAATAATTACGAATTTGTTCTCATGTTCTCACGTTAGGGGGTGTTCTCATAGGATCTATACTCTCTCTCTCTATATATGTGTGTATATATATATATATATATATATATATATATATATATATATAT